>PVLA01002003.1:180178-302558 GCA_004027455.1 Hydrochoerus hydrochaeris | reverse complement strand
GTCCTCTGGAATCTGCACACAGCCCCAGCCACTCTTTTGGTTTTCCCAGCCAGGGCCCCTCTAGGCGGCCTGGCTGGCCTCAGTCTCCCCTCGGTGCTCCCGACTCAGCCTCCCCAGGGCTGAGATCACCCATGTGCACCAGGGCCTGGGCACCCGGGCTCGGCACATGGACGCTGTGCTGTACACACGTGACCAGAGGTGCCCTCCCCCTGCCTGCCCATCACCTGGCTCCTCTCTGCCACCTGCTCCTGCCACCTGTACCAGGTTGGAGACTTTGTGACTCCCCTGCCCTGGTCGCACCAGCCTTTTCCTCTCTTGCTTCCGTGAGTCCCTTGGCCGCTGCCTTGACTGGGGGGAAGGGTTCCCACCCACCTGTCACCTGTCACCCGTCCTCCTCCTCCTCCTCCTAGCAGCCCCCACCCGCTCCGCCTCGGGAGCACCCCGGGTCCCTTACCTGCCCAGGCTCCCTGCGCCCGGAGCCAGGCATTGCCCCGCCGGACCTGCGGCAGCAGGTACACGTACACGGCGCGGGCCACCCCCCAAGTGCCCCGCAGCAGCAGCCAGGCGGCCGCGAGGGCCCCCAGTGCACTCAGCGCGTCCCACTGGGACCCCATGGCAGCTCCTGCTCTGCAGCCAGGGACCTGCGCCTAGGGGTGCAGGCTGCCCCGGGCTGGCTACTGATGATCTACTGGCCAATCAGGCACCCAGCACCGACCAAAGCCCAGCAAGTTTGCCAAAGTTCACCCGCCCCAGCTCCACCCCTGACCCGCGTGCAGGGGAGGGGGTTGTGCCTAGGTTTTTTTGTCCCTGTTTCTGTTCTTGTCCCCAAGCAGCCTGCCTGCCTGGGCCCCTGATTGGGTGTTTTGTTTGTTTGTTATGGGTTTTGTTGTTATTTTTAGACGGGGTCTCCCTGGTACTCCAGCTGGCCGTCTCAGTTACTCTTCTTACTGTTGAGACAAAATAGCCAACATCCTAAGTTCAAGCAGGAAACTTTACTGCCTCACACTTTGTCGCGGTTTCAGCCCATGACCTGCTGGCTCAGAGGCAGGCGGCACAGCAGAGGGGCATCGCAGAGAAGCAATAGTCCACTCAAGGAAGAGGACAGCAAAAGACCAGAGACAGCTCAGCAAGCACTGAGCGCCCTCTTTCTGTCTCTTATTTTACGCAGTAGTGCTCATATCTACGGAGTGGCCACTTACTCCTGCCCAGGACTATGCCAAACCCATCAGTGGACTGACTGCGAGCTCCCACACACTTGGGGGACTTTGAGACACGAGCTATAACACTGTCATAGAACTCACTACACAGCCCAGACTGACCTCAAACTCATGAGAGTCCTCCTGCCTCAGCCTCCCAGGGGCTGGGATTACAGGGCTGCCCCTGGAACCACATAACCATGCCCATCAGACCTTCCTTCTTACAACATCCTGGGAGTGGCCGTTGAATCATGAAGGCCCCCTCTACATCCACTTAGGTGACACCCCTTGTGGCCTTAAATGTATTCTGAGGTCTAGAAAGTTCCTTTGGGTCTTTCCATGAGCAGCTTGATTCTTGGACTGAGCTGCTAGTGGAGTGAAAATATGCTGTTTGTCTCTGGTCAGAGCCTTTGATGTGGAAAACCTTCCATAGCTGCAAAGATCTGAGAGCTCTCATCTTGAACAAGTCTCTCTGGTACAGTGGGAAGATTGTGCAGGAAGAGCACACACCACACAAAGGGAGAGAGGAAGGGGCCAGGTGCAATTGTGCACCCTGCAATCCCAGCTAGTCAGGAGGCTGAGGCAGGAGGGCTACAAGTTAAAGTCCACCCTGGGCAATTTAGTAAGGCTCTGTTTCAAAATAAATTGTAAACAGACTAAAGACATAGTTTAGTACTGTGAGGGTCGAAACGCCCGCCACGTGTAGGAAGAAGCCAACAGACGCCTTCTCATGCAATTGGCAAGGGGTCTTTATTGTCTAAGCATGCGTGGGGCTCACTGAAGGTGCAGGAACAGAGAGCCACAAGGTGTGCCGGAGCAGGGCTTTTAAACTACAGGACAAAGGAAGGCAGGACTTTGGCAAGCGCGGTTACAGAAGCAGAAGGCATTGGTTAGTTTAAATGGCTTTCTACATTCATTGGAGGGGGCGACCATAGGGTGGTCTAGAGTTGGGCGGTGGAGGGTGTTTCCTAATATGGGCAGCAAATGCCCAGGGAAGGTACATTCCATAAATTCCTTAAACATGGAATGGGGCTGTTTCTACCTGGTAACCCAGGTTTTCTAGTCAGCTTTATCCTTGTCTGAATTTAATCTAGGCAGCTTTAACTATAATGGCTCAATTCCCAGAATATTGGGGGGAGATGAGCAGCATGGAGCAGTGTAGACCATGCACTGTTAACAAGAGAAAATTTCTCCTACAGTACTCGCTAGTATTTTCCCAGTACTCCTAGTTCTGGGAAAACAAACATAAAATGTAAGAGAAGGAGGACATGGAAGCCAACTTCAGAAGGAGAGACCAGCCACCCAGAAAGCAGTGGTGTTTTTTAGCAAGCTACTTTTAAATGGAGCAACCCAACCCGGGGTGGTGAGGCCTTGTGTAGTCCCAGTACATGAGAATCTGAGGGAGAAGAAGGCAGTGAGTTCAAGGCCGACCTGAGCTGCCCAGTGAGCCTGAAACTTAGCTGAAATACACAGCAAGACTCTGCCTCAAGAGAAATAAATAAATAAATAAATAAATGAAACACCCCAAAATATTTTGATGTAGCCATCTAGGAGAATCAAAACCCACGAGAGTGAATAGTGAAGGAGAACTCCAGGGAGATGGCAGAGAGGTGAGCAGCAGACAAAGAGCCTCTCCCAGACGTGCTGCCCAGATGCTGGAAAATGGCACTGTGAGCAAGAGAAGGAGCAGACAAATGGGTCACCGGACCCAGCGAGGTTGTGCAGGGAGAACTGAGGCTCACAGGGCGAGTGGAGAGAGACCACAGTGAAGAGGAAGAGGTGGCAGAGGGCGCTTTCTCCCTGAGCCCTGGCTCAGTCCGTGGGAGGGCGGCTCAAACCTGCAGACCCATGGTGACCACTGCTGACCCACAGGGCTCCACAGAGAAATGCCCCGGTGGAACAGAGCAGTGGATGCAGAAGCCTGCAGTGGCTGCTGAGTGACGCAGGGCCAGACGTCCCCAGGAGCGGGGTTGGCTGGGAGCCATCTGGGAGAGAGGACAAGCGAGCTTGGAGCTCAGAGCAGCTGTGGGCTGGCTCCTTGCAGTGTGGTGAGGTGGAACCGGCCCGGCTCAGCAGGAGGTCAAGGGGCCCAGGTCAGCAGCTGCAGGAGGCACAGGGAGCGCTGCAGCCTAAACAAACCCAGTTCCAGCCGCACAGCCAGGAACCAGCCTCAACTTCAGTAGAGCTCCGGGGCGCAGGCAGGCTGGGCGCACCCCTCCCCGCTGGAAACCCACCACGGGCCTGCTGCGGCTCATCCACAGGAACTGGACTCCTCCTCTCCACACAGTCTACCAACAACAGCAGAGACACGCATTACAGTAGAGATTTTTTTTCTTATTTTCTTCTTCTTATTTCATTCATTGTTTTTTGTTTCGTTCTTTCTCTTCTATTTTTCTTTTTGAGGCAGGGTCCCACTATGTAGTTCGGGATGCACTTGAACTCACTGTGGAACCCAGGCTGGTCTCAAACTCAGGGCAATCCTCCTGTATCAGCCTCCCGAGCACTGAGATTAGAAGTGTGAACCACAACACCTGGCGTTATTTTTAATAGCTTGTTCTTGTGCTGTGTGTATGAACATCTTTCTAGTTGTGTTACTGTTGTCGTGTTCTGTTTTCATTTTTATTTCTTCCTTCTTTTTTGCTTTTTTTTTTTTTTTTTTTTTTTTTGGAGACAGGGACTCACCATGTAGTTCCAACCAGGCTTGAACTCACTATGTAGCACAGGCTGGCCTCAGACCTGTCAGCAATCCTCCTGCCTCAGCCTCTCAAGTGCTTATTTCTTCCTCATATATTTCCCTCCTGTGTTCTCAAAGTTTGCATCATCTTCCTTTGTCCTCCAGTCTTGCTTCTAATTTCCTCCTCTTCTTCTTCTTCTTCTTCTTCTTCTTCTTCTTCTTCTTCTTCTTCTTCTTCTTCTTCCTCCTCCTCCTCCTCCTCCTCCTCCTCCTCCTCCTCCTCTTCCTCCTCCTCTTTTTTTTTTTTGGTTCTGGGGCTCAGAATCTCACAACCTCCACTTATCTCCTTCTCCTTCTGTTTCTACAATTTTCCTCCCTAGCCCTTTTAAAATTCTTCTCCCCCAAGGGTAAAATAACCACAGTGAGGTCACATTTACTGTATATAATTTTCTGGTTTGTTTTAGATTTTGGAATATAACCACAAATCTAGTTCCTATGATTAAAGTTTGCAAATTAATACTTGCCATAGCTTTTTGTTTTCTATGCTGTGTTCAATACTATATGTTGCCGTTATCTCAGGGTTTTTTTTCTATGAAAATTCATAACTATTACCTGTTAACATTCTACGGGAGCCAGGCATGGTGGAGCATATCTGAAATCTCAGCCCTTGGGAGGCTGAGACAGGAGGATCACTGTGATTTCAAAGAGAAGTTAAGCTACATAAGTGAGTTTGAGATCCTGTCTCAATAAATACATAGATATATGAATGAATGAATGAATGAATGAATGAATATACATTCTACAGGAGAGCAACTTCTAAGACAATCATAACTGATAAAATAACCAAAATAACTTACCTGACTCAGCCTCTCAATATTGCTGCTGATTTGGCCTGTGTTATGGAGACTCCACAAGGGATTAAAATGGCCCTGATTCAGAGCAAAAATGATGCGATGCTCTTTCATGGGTTCCCTGCCACCGTAGTGGAGGGCGATGCCAATTCCCTTACAAACCTTCCTCCAACTCTGACACCCCCACACCCCACCAGGAAACCCACCACACAAGGAGCCAATGAGCTGCTCCAAACCCAGTCTGTAAAACGGAAAAAAGCAAATATGGACCAATAGTCTAATTTAACTTAATCAGATTTAAATTGTTAAAATTGTGGTTCAGAAGGTTTCACAGCAGTACAGGAAAACAACTCCCCACACAGCTGAACAGAGCTGCACAGCACAAGAGTTCTCTTGATTTTTGAGAACCTGTTTCTTACAAAGATCACGTAAGTCACCTGCAACTCCAAAATTACCAAGGTCAAAGAGCTCCTTTGACCTTGTACTTGTAGAGATAAGGCTTACCCCTTCCGCTAAAGTCAACAATTCAGACTGTCTCTGTATTTTGGGTAAAGAATTACTTCTGCCTATAAGGGGATGACTAAGAGAGAGCTGAATAAGGCATACTAAAATCTTGAGAGGACAAATGCCAAAAGTGGGAGAAAGAAATAAGAAATGAGATACCAGCAGCGCTACAGATGCTTGAGGTGAAAGAAGGTATTAGGGAGATGAGAAGGGGAGAGAACACTCACCAAATAATCCATGCCAAGCAGAAGGGGAAAAGAAAAAAACCATAAAAAGCAAAACAAAACTCTGGAAATATGTAATGGGAATTCAGTTCAAATATTCCAACGAGAGAATGTAAAGTATGTATGATCCACACGTGATCACTTTCCCAGAGTACCTGGCACTCATGTACATTTTGTATGTGAGTCACAGAGTGATTGTATGCAGTCACACTAACATAAACTCATATAGAATCATACCAATATCACTCTGCCCTTTCCACTGCAAAGCTGAAACGAACCAACTCTCAGGACTTCATTCCAGCAGCTTCATTCCACAGCTGACGCTGTCCTAGTTGTTGGGTTAGGAAATCTCTTCCCTCTGCAGGCGCGATGCTGTGCTCCTGGGGCAGGTTCGCTGGCATGTGTGGGTCCCTGAGGCAGGGTGGTGCTCACGCTCCACTTGGGGTCCTCAGTGCTCTGCACCTGCACTCACGCACTGGCTGGGAACCTGCAGGGGATGGCAGCGACTGGCATGGAAATGCTCAGCTCTCTCCTCTCAGGCAGGGACCCAAAGTCACCACAGGCAGTGTGCGTGCACTTGCTGCAGTCCACAGTCCCTGCCCCCTGTTCAGGGTGTGGGTGGGATTCCTTTGTTCTCAGGGAGTGACCCACAAGCCGGTGCCAGGTGGTCTGGGCATGCTTGCCTATGACTCAGCCCATGGTACTTGGGGCGAGTGGCCTCGTAGGTGAGTGCTGGGGGTCGTGAATACACACTGGTGACTCTGCCCGCATTCTAGGCAGGCAAGTGTGTGAGCCCAGCTGCTGGACTGGGCTGCCGTTTGCCTGTGTGTCCTCTCTCTGTCACCGGAGGCGGGGGGGTCTTCTCTGCCCACAGCGCATGCTGGAGAGGAGATGCAGGAACACAGCAGCTCTCTCCAGGGTTCGGAGGGGGCTGTGTCCGTGGGGCAATCGTGGCAAACTCTGTCCCAAGCATCTGGTCTCTGCGGCTCTAAACCAGTGCTGGTGTCTTTTTGCCTCCTGGCTGCTCCCCAGCAGAGCAATGCCTGGGGGCAGGGAGACTGTCCCTGGCAATGCCACACCCTCTTGCAACTGCCTGTTTGATTGGATCTACCTGTATCACATTTCCTATTCATTTGATTTCAGTGCGAAAGCCCCTCTTCCCTTTGGAGTATCTTCTCTCTCTGTGAACCCTAGCTCAGCTTCCCTTGTGACTCCTCCTCCACTCAGTCATGTTGAAAGAAAAAACTCCTCTCTCATTAATGTAAAGTTAAATGAATTAAGAACAGGACACTGAATTTTGTGACACCCTTTAGCCCAGTTAGGAGGCAGGCCATGGTACCTGGGTCTTGGGGGAGTCCCAGGAAACCAAAGACCAGATGTGGAATTGACTATTTACTGGTCCCCCCAAAAATGTGCCATACGTGCTAGTGTTAGTGGGTACTGGAGCTGAGCCGATGCTAATTTATGGCAATCCAGACCATTTGACAGGACCTGCACAAAAGGGTGTGGAGGTCACTATGTCATAGTCCAGAAAGCCCAGCTGACTTTAGGTACCACGCACCTGGTCCCATGCTGTGTGATGTCTGTTGCCCCTGTTGCTGGACACATACTGGGAGTGGACACACTGACTGGTGCTTGACCTGACACCACTCGGAGAATTCTGGTTGTGAATTCACACGGCAGAAACCAGAGTCCGAGGCCATCCACACCATGCACCGCTGACTCTTGCCCAGGTCATGTAGGCTGAGGGCATGAAGCAGGACTGGCTCCCCGGGGATCATGAAGCAATGGACAGACTGTCTTGAAACTGGAAAAAGCAGGGGTGATAGGCCTCGCACAAAGCCCTTCAGTACGGCCCATGCAGACGCCAGGTGGGTCATGGTGAATGTCTATGAAGTCTCACTCTGACACTGTCAGTCAGGACCACTTTGCCTTCACCTGGGAGGGCAGGCGATGGACCTTCCCAGATGTGGTCACAAGGTTATTTGCATAGCCCAAATCTGTGTCGTGGCCTAGTGACCCAGGACTTGGCCACCTGGACCAAGCCACACTCTGTCACTGTTTCATTGTATTAGTATCATGTCAACCTCTGATTGCCCTGCAGATTTGAAAGCCACCACGCGCAGTCTGAAGAAAGCTTTGCTGGCATGGGGGAGAGCCATGACCAAAACCAAAGTCCAGGGAACTGGCTTGCCCGTCAGATTCTTAGGTGCCAATGGTCGGGTGAGACCAGACCCGTGACAGTAGTCAACTCACAGGTGTATGTGGCTCGATAGGTTTTTGTCAGACATATGGCCCCTAGCTACCTGCCGTGCCCTTTATACCAAGTGACCAAAAGGGGCACAGCATGGAGCCAGACAGACCGCAGAGGAAGCTGCTTTGCAGGACTCAGAGAAAGCTGCTGCACAATGCATGCCCTACAAGTCATGGCCCTAACCTGCCATTTACCCTGTCAGAGAGGGTGACCATGGCTTTGGCTGGGGCTTATGACAGAAACAGGGGACATGGACGCACCCTGTTAAGTTCTGGCCACAGCTATGGAAGGGAGCCAGGAGACAGCCTTTCCTGCCTGGGAAACGGCCACATTGCACACTGCTCTATATACTTTTGAGGGAATCACAGGACAACACATAATAAAGGCTTGGACGAAATACCCAGTGGAGGGCTGGGCATGGACATGGCTTCCGCTCCCACGGATTGGCGGGCCTATCTCAAACAGCAGGCCTAATCTTTGGCTAGCCCATGGGCAGCCGAACTGGCAATGATTTTGGGACCCATGATGTACAATGGCCTAGGAACCTGCCCAGGAGGGTGGACTACAGGATGTGACCCCTCGTCCCAAAAGGGAAAGCGGGATCTCCGACTGACACCTGGTATACTAATGGGTCTGGCTGTGGCACAGCCCAACAATGGACAGCACTTGCCCTCCAGCCCAGTACAGAAGTACTCTGGTTTGAAACTGGAATAGGCAGGTCTGCAGAATTGCAGACAGTGTGACTGGCCTGTGATGCATGGAGGAGGTGCCCAACAGTGACAGTTGGCCTGTCTTTAGGGGGCCGACGCTCAGGCTGCCAGCTTGGGCAGAGTGACGGGGCACTGTCGCTTGTGGGATGCCAACATCTGGGAGCATGACCAAAAAGCATGACCTATGTAGGCTACCATGGTTCAGGACAGCAGCCCCTCCTCTTGCCGGGAAATGACCGAACAAGTGCCTTGATCAGGCACTGCAATGACTGACCGCTAGGATAGCAGCTGACCAGGCCCAAGGGCCATACACTTAGTCCTTCAAGTCTGAAGCCCTTGATCCACATACGGCCAAGGCCTTGAATGTTACATGCCAGGGGCTTTGATGCTGCTTATGGATGACACTGTTCAAATGAAAACTGTGGTTTTGCAAAACCACATGGTTCTTAATTCAACTACAATGCAAGGAGGTATTTGTGCCCTGTTACATATAAAATGTTACATTTATACACAGCTGACCTTTTAGGGGGTGGGATGTGGGGAACCTCTCAGACTGCTTCAAAGCTCAGAGACATCTAAGGATGCCTGAGGATGTGACCCCACTTGCCTAGCACAGGCGCACAGTGGGGTACAGTTATGTAACCATGACTTAGCACAGGTAAACATACATGCACTGGCTATGGCACTATGCAAGAATGTAAATACGAGACAACAACCTGTATAAAAAAATACACAATAAAGATGCAGGGGGCTCTTGTGCCCTGCTCTGCTCCCTGCTGCCTGCTGTTGCTGCTGATGTCTTGTACATGTGTGTCCTTTAACCTTGAGAGCTCATCCTTAAAAATCTCCCTTGAACTGGGTGTGGTGGTGCACACCTGTAATTCCAGCACTTGGGAGGCTGAGGCAGGAGAATCTTCGCAAATTCAAAACCAGCCTGGGCTACAAAATGAGCTCAAGGCCAGCCTGAACTGCATAGCAAAACCCTGTCTCAAGAAAAAGAAAGAAAAGAAAGAAAAGAACCTGCAACCCAGACTAAAGTACTCCACACAAAACTATCTTTCAAAATTGATGGAGAAAAAAAAATTGATGGAGAAAAAGATACTTCCATGACAAACACCTGAAGAAATTCATGACCCCCAAAAAAACCCCAGCACTCCAAAATATTCTGAAGAATATTCTAGAAAGAGATAACAAGGACTATCACTCCCTGAACCCAAAAGAATGAATCTGCCAGGCAAGGTAAGCAATTAAACAAAGAGGGAAAAGGGAACAAGCAACGGGAAAATAACATGACAAGGATAAGTCAGTACATATCAGTTAGAACCATGTTAATGGTCTCAATTCACCAATCCAAAAAAAAAAAAAAAAAGGACTGTCAGAATGGATCAAGAAGCAAGAGCCAACAATACATTGCACACAAGAAACCTATTTAATTCAAGAACAAATCCATAGACTCAAAGTCAAAGGATGGAAAACAACACCCCATGTGACAGGAACTCAGAAAAAAGCAGGGGTAGCTATTCTATTTGCAGACAAAGGGTATTTCAAGCCAAGACTGATTAAGAGAGGCAAAGAAGATCAGTGCATATTTGTTAAGGGAATAATCCAAGAGGAAGAGGTAATCACAAATATATATGCATCAAATACCAGCCGACTCAACTACATAAAACAAATGTTAACAGATATGAAAAATCAAATAAGCACTAATACAGCTATAATGAGGGCCTCAATATCCCACTATCACAAATAGATGAGACAGAAAATCCAACAATGAAATGTTAGAACTGTAGCAAAGTTTAGAACAAATGGACTTTGTAGAGGTCTGCAGTGTCCACCCCACAACACCAGAACACACGTTCTTCTCAGCTGTGCACGGGATGTTGTCCAAATAGACCACATATTAGCTCACGGAACATGCGTAAGTAAATGCAAACAAACTGAAATGATCCCACATATATTACTAGAGTATAGTGCAATGAAACTGGAAATCCATGGCAAAAGAAATCACAAGAACTTCATGAACATGGAAATGAAATAACACCCTACTGAACAACCAATGGGTCACAGATGAAATTAAAGAAGAAATTAGACAGTTTCCTTGATTAAAGAATGATCCAGTGCAACATACTGGAACTTATGGGAGTGCAGTCCTATGAGGGAAATTTATAGTGAATTATCATGTCAGAAAAACAGAGTGAAGCCAGGCACGCTGGTACATGCTGATAATCCCAGCAGCTGGAAAGCTGAAGCAGAAGAATCGCCATGGATTCGACGCTCCATAGTGAATTCAAATCTAACCCGAACTACATAGCAAGACCCTGTCTATAGATAGATAGAGAGATAGATAGATGAACAGATGGAGAGATAGATAGATAGATAGATAGATAGATAGATAGATAGATAGACAGATACAGAGTGAGCTCAAACAAACAACCTAGCGTTGAAATTAAAAGTTCTAGAAAAGAACAAGGCAAGCCCAAAGCTCATACAAGGGAGGAAATTATAAAGATCAGAACAGAAATTTGCAGTGGAGACTAAGAAAACAATAGAGAAAATCCATGTGTCAAAAGATTAGCTCTTTGAAAGATTAAATATAATCAACAAACCTTTAGCCAACTTTATCAAAGAAAACTAAGAAAAGGCTCAAATCAATGCATGTAGGGTTGAGAGGGTGAAATCACAACACACCCTGCAGAAATCCAGAAAAATTAATCAATACCTACTTTGAGAACCTATATTCTAGTAAGACAGAAAACACTGAAGACATGGGCAGATTCCTATGACATAAGAATTACCAAAGCTGAACCAAAAAGATATAAAAATTCTAAATAAACTAGTATCAGCCAATGAAATTGAAGATGTAATTAAAAACCTCCCAGCAAAGTAAAGCCCAGGCCCTAAACAATGCACAACTGAATTCTAAAACAAATTTAGAGAAGGCAATGCTGCTACTTCTCAAACTCTTTAATGAAATTAAAGGGAAGCGATACTCCCAAATTTATTCCTGGAAGCAAGCATTACTCTGATACCTAAATTAGAAAAAGATTCAACCTGGGCTGGAGATTTAGCTCAGTGGCTTAAGCGCTTACCTGGTAAGCACAACATCATGAGTTTGATCCCCAGTACCAAAAAAAAAAAAGAAAACGATTCAACCAAAAAAGAAAACTATAGATCAATCTCCCCGGTAAACACTGATGCAAAAATCCTCAATAAGATATTGGCAAATAGAATACAACAAATCACCAAGATTCTATTCCATGACCAAGTATGATTCATCCCAAGGATACAAGGGTGGTTCAACATACACCAAGCAATAAATGTGATACAACACATCAACAGAGCCAAGCACAAAAACCACATGATCCTCTCAATAAATGCAGAAAAAGCACTCGACAAACACTCACACATTCATTAAAAAGAAAAAAAAAAAAAAACACTGCAGAAAACTAGGATAGAAGCCACCCCGGGTTACATCATTGAGTTCAAGGTCAGACTGCACTACACCATGAGACCAGGCCTCAAAAAACAAAAACAAAACCACACATTGTTCTCTGGTGTCAGAAACCAAAAGTGTTAGATGAAGACCAAAATGTATAACAGATAATGGGAAATGGGAAGAAAATGTTTAAAAGGGAAGAGGAACAAGGGATGGGGTGGGGGGGAAAGGGCAGAAGGAACAATAGAAAAGCAAATGGGAACGAAGCTTTTGTAAATAAGGAGGGGAAGGAGGGTTGCAGGGAAATGGGGAAAATGAAGCAAGATAGATCATGCACCCGGACAAATTCCCTATGATGAATACGATCATTATTTATATATAAAATGTACCAATAAAATTAATTGCAAAAAATAAAATGCAAAGGAAAGAAGAAAGAAAGAAAGAAAGAAAGAAAGAAAGAAAGAAAGAAAGAAAGAAAGAAAGGCACAAACATGCATATAACTAGCCTTACAGACAACCTGTTAAGGCAGGTTATTTAAAAAAAACAACCAAACAAAAGAAACAGAAACCAGGACTGGAACAGATGTGGCATCCAGTGCGAAGAGTAAATAAAAGGTGTAACCCAGGCCTGAGTGCCAGCCTCGTCGGGTGCTTGCCTGGTGTGCTGAGCCTGGGAAACCAACAGCCAGTGAGTCCCGCACCCTCTGCCAGCACTGAGCCTGCCCCGGGCCTCCAGGTGGTGGAAGTGCCAGGATGTTGGAAAGCGTCGTCCTGCTCGGAAAAAGCAGAGAGGGGGATGGGAAGAAGGGAGGGGCAAAGACCCTGGGTTTGTCACAGGGGTTGGGTAAGGAGGGCTGCCGACCTGAGAGTTTCCCAGATCTAACCTCTGCACTCCAGCAGGCTCACTGCATTTTCAGGACATAAGAGAAGGAGATGAGGGTAGGGCTTATTAGGCAGAGACATGCTAGGAGCTGATCATTCCCCCTGTAGGGGGGATAGTGGGGAATAAAGAAAGACAAAAGGCAATATTCAAGGTACCAGGGGACCGGGAGGAACCTGCCTCTAGCAGACAGGCAGGACAATCTCCGCAGTCACCCACTTTTTATTAGCAAGGGAGAAGCACAGGGGAGGGGTAGTGAGCTTCTCACGGAACAGCAACTGTAGTAAATGAAGAACAATTTAATGGAGGAGTGCTTTTCCATATCAATATGATTGCTTCGTTAGATTGTTCTCAGCGGAGGTAACTTTGCCTTAGGAATACTGTGATTACCGGCTTTCTCCGCAGAGCCAGGAAGCTTGGTCATGGCAACATAGTTCTGTTCCTAAAGCAGGTCACACCAGCTGGAGGCCACGGAGCCCCATTCACGGAGCCTGGTTGCCTGCAGGGACAAAGTACAGTCCACACTCAGAAGGGCAGTGCAGGTGCCCAGAGGCATGAAATACATTACTGAACTGAGCTTTGAATGGAGTATATTTATACTCTTCTTGAGGAAGTGAAAAACTAGGGAGAAAAAGTACCTGCCTATCGCCCTCTCCCTCAAAACTGTACTTGTCAGCCGGCATTTTTTCTTTGTTTTGTTTTTTGAGACAGACTTTTGCTATGTTGTTCAAATGGGCCCTGAACTCACCACATAGCCTGGGCTGGCCTCAAACTCATGGCAGTGCTGCTTGTGAGGCCCCTGAGTGCTGGGCTTACAGACGGGCGCCACCACACTCCTAACTTTCGCTCTTTTTAGTAGGTGCTGTAAGCATTCTCTGCATTCACTCAACCTGTTGTTTGCTTTCTTAATTTGGCCAAATTATGGCCTTTAAATAATGGGCCTGGTAGGAAGAAGTGTAAATCTGCCCAAGGAATGTGAGCAGGGGGCTGTCTTGGGTGACAGTAAAGGAGGAGAAGTTCTGTTTGGGTCATAATGTACGTGGTTTAAGTCCATCGTCAGCTGGCTCCAAGGCAGGGTGGCACAACAGTCCATGGCAGGGCAGGCAGGAGGCAGCAAACTTCCTTCTTCTTCGCCTTTGTTATTCCATTCAGGCTACAAACTTATTTGGTTGGTGCCACCTGCACCCAGGGTGGGTCTTCCCTCAAGTAAATCCATCACCACACCCAGAAGTATGCTAAACGGATCAGTACCACACACCCATGATCCCAAAACCCCACCTCTGAGCTTGTGAAGCTTTCAGGGCACATGTACATATAAACTGCCACATTATGATATTCCGTCTTTTTTTTTTTTTTTTTTTTGGTACCTGGAATCAAACTCAGGGCCTCATGCTTGCCAGGAAACCCTGGAGCTCCTTGTCTCCTTTCTATCTTCTGTTTCTTCTATCCTACCTCTTCTGCCCCGTCCCTCCAGATTTCAATCCTTTATTCTTTTTATCCAAATTTATTTATTTCCAGGATAAAAAATAAAAACTCAAGAAAAGACAAAACAGGAGGAGGAGGAGGAAGAGGAGGAGGAGAAAAATACTACAACAAAACTCCCATCGGGGGCAACAATGGCACACACATTGCACAGTGTCATCCTCTAATAATTCACCCAGAGCACAAAACACCTACATTCAGCTGTCCAGACAATACCAATCTTTCTCTTCAGTGACCTCGGAGAAGTCAGTAGTGTAACTGTCTTAACTATTATTTCTATATACATAGACATACACATGTACCTCTTTTTTCTTTCAGCTTCTCACACTAATGAAACAATATATTTACACATGTGTCTTATTTATCTCACTAATAAGTATGTTCTCAAGCTGCATCCACTTGCCTATAAAAGTCTCCAGTGTACCCTTCTTCATGGCTGCGTAGCACTCTATTGTATAGAAATACCATATCTTTTTCTCCATTCCTCGGTCAATGGGCATTTAGGTTGTTTCCAAGATCTGGCTGTTATAAACTGTGCTACTATAAATGTGGATGCACATATATTACTGTGATAGGATGTTTTTAATTCTTCTGGGAAGACACTCAGAAGGGGAAGAGCTGGGTAGAACTGGATCTCCAATCCTAGGTTTTAAGGACCCTCCTTTTCACAGTGGTTGCACCAGTTTACACTCCCACTAACAGTGGAGAAGGGTCCCTTTTTCCCCACAGCCTCTCCAGCATTTGCTTGATTTCTTGAAATAGCCATTCTTTCTAGGATGAGGTGGAATCTCAGTGTTGTTTTGATTTCATCTCTCAAATGACCAGTGGTGTTGAATATTTTTTCACATATTTATTTGCTGTGTGTATTTTTTCATTTGAGAAGTGTGTGTTCATCTCAGATGTCCATTTTTGGATTGGGTCTTTAAATCTGGGAGGACTGACTTCTTTGAGTTCTTTCTATGTTCTTGATAGTAATCCTTTGTCTGAGGAACAGCTGGCAAACATTTTCTCCCACATTGTGTGTTGTCTCTTCACTCTGTTGGTGGTTTCTCTTACTGTGCAAAAGCTTTTCAGTAGGGTGACATTCCAGTTGTTGATTCTTTATGATACCTCCTTGCAATGAGGGTTTTGTTCATAATAGTCTTTGCCTATACCAGTGTCTTCAAGAGTTTTACCTACTCTATCTTCCAGCAAATTTCATGCTTCTGTTTAATATTAAGCTCTTTAATCCATTCTGATTTAGCTTGGTACATGGTGAAAGAGATGGGTCCAGTTTTAATCTTCAGCATGTGCAGATCCAGTTTATGCAGCACCATTTATCTATCTTTCGTCCAGTGAATGTGTTTGGCACCTTTGCCAAAGATAAAGTGGCTTAGTGTACCTGCAGTTGTTTCTGCATCTTCTAATCTATTCCATTGATATTTAGGTCTGTTTCTTTGCCAGTACCACACTGTTTTTATCACAGTAGCTTTATAGTATAATTTCAAGTCAGGGATTGTGATATTCCCTGTCTTTTCTTTGTTACCCAGGATTGCCTTTGCTATTCTAGGTCTCGTCTGGTTCCAGATGAATTTTAGATTCTTTTCTCTAATTCTGTGAGATTTGCTATTGGAATTTTGATTGGGATTACAATGAATCTGTGTAATGGTTTTGGAAGTATGGCCATTTTCACTATATTGGTTCTTCCTACCCAAGAGCACGCGATATATCTCCATTTTCTGATATCCTCTTCAATCTCCTTTGTCAGAGTGCTATAATTTTCAATATAGAGATCTTTTACATACTTTGTTAGATTGATTCCTAGGTATTTCATTTTTCTCGATACTATTGTGAAAGGTATTTCCCTAATTTCTCTCTCAGTGAATTTGTTATTCATGTACAGGATATTTGAGTGTTGACTTTGTAACCAGCTATGTTACAGAATTTGCTTATTAAATCTAGTAGTCCTTTGGTGGAGCTTCTGGGGTCTTCTCTGTGGAAGACCCCACATATCATATCATATCATATCATATCATATCATATCATCTGCAGATAACAACAGTTTAACTTCTTCCTTTCCTATTTTTACTCCTCTTATTTCTTTCTCTTGTCTAATTGCTCCAGCTAAAGTTTCCAGAACTATGTTGAATAAGAGCAGGGACAGTGCACATCCTTGTCTTGTTCCTGATTTTCAGTTTTTGGCCATTTAGTATGATTTTGGCTGTTGGTTTGTCATAGATGGCTTTTATCAGACTGAGATAAAGACCATCTATTCCAATTTGCTGTAGGTTTTTTATCATGAATGGGTGCTAGACTTTGTCAAAAGCTTTTTATATATCTATTGAGATGATTGTATGATTTTTGACCTTGGCTCTGTTAATATGTTATATTACATTAATGGATTTACATATGTTGAACCTTCTCTGCATCCTTAGGATGAATCCCACTTGATCATGGTATATAATCTTTTTGATGATTTGCTGTATTCTGTTTGCCAGTATCTTATTAAGGACTTTTGCATCAATGTTCATTAGAGAAATTGGCCTATAATTCTCTTTCTTAGTTGGGTCCTTCTCTGGTTTTGGTATCATGTTAATGCTTGCTTCTAGGAATGAATTTAGGAGTATTGCTTCCCTTTCAATTTCATTAGAGTTTGAGAAGTAGTGGTGTTAGGTCTTCTCTAAATTTTCTTGTAGAATTTAGTGGTGAATCCATCAGGGCCTGGGCTTTTCTTGGTTGGTAGGCTTTTAATTACATCTTCAATTTCATTTATTGACATTGGTTTATTTAGGATTTCTGTATCTTCTTGACTCATTTTTGTTAATTCATATATATCTAGGAATCTGTCCATTTTCTCTGTATTTTCCATTGTATTAGAATACAAGTTTTCAAAGTAGGTATAGATGATCTTCTGGATTTATGTTGTGAATTTTCCCTTTTCATTCCTAACTGCATGGATTTGAGTCTTTTCTTTCCTTTTTTGATAAGGTTGGATAAGGGCTGGTAAATTTTATTTAATCTTTCAAAGAACCAACTCTTCAATTCATTGATTCTTTGTATTGCTTTTTTTAGTCTCCAGTGTGTTAATTTATAGTCTGATCTTTATATAATATCCTTTCTCATATAAATTTCTGGATTAGCCTGTTCTTCTTTCTTTAGAAATCTGAGGTTCAACATTAAGTTGTTTACATGCACTTGCTCTGTTTTCCTGATATGGGCATTTACTGCTATAAATTTCCCTCTTAAGACTTCTTTCATTGTGTCCCACAAGTTCTAATATGTTGTATTGTCATTATTATTCAAGTGTAAAAACTGTCTAATTTCTTCTTTAATTTCTTCTGTGACCCATCGGTTGTTCAATAGGGTACTATTTACTTCAGATTTTTTTTTTCCTGTACCAGGGATCAAACTTGTGGCCTTGTGCTTACCAGGCAGGAACTTACACCACTGAGCTAAATCCCCGGCGTAGGGTGCTATGTAATTTCCTCATTCAATTGCTTTGTTGTTACCACTTCGTAGAGGTCTGGTGGCAGGCTTTCAGATTGTCCCACCTCACTGCTCCCTGGATTTGCCTTTGGTCAACTGAGTATCTGGGCATGCATTTTGCTCAAGTGTCTTCTCATTTTCTTTTCTCCCTTGTTCTGGTTTAATTCCTGAGGTGATTCTTGTAAGCTGCTTATGGTAGGTTCTTTTTTATTGCAAGTGATGATTACTTCCCTGAGCTATCTTCCAGGTTTAGCTTGTTTTGGGGTTTTAGCTTGTCTCTTGAAAGATCTTACCTCTTTAGTTTTTTGGAGATAACAAGTTGTTGCTTGTTTGTTCTTGTCCCTGGTTCTCTGGCACCATGCCACAGTATTTTCTGTGACCTTTAGTCTCAGTCATGGAATGCCAAGACCAATGGTTGTTTAGAACAACTATGTCAATTTTGGCTATAGTGATACTGATAGCATCAGACACAGCCTAGAAAGTAATAAGTTGATCTAACCATTAACTTGCCACTTTTAACCATATGAACTAGATTTGTGATTATATAACAAAATGTAAAATAAATCAATAAATTATATGCAGTATATACATCCTGCATGTGTCAATTTTGCCCTCAGGGGTTAAAATCTAAAAGGGATTTAGGAGAAAATAGAGAAGTGGAAGAAGAGGAAGAGATTAGGAGTAGGGTTGGAGGGTAAAGGGGTCACGCCAGCTTTGGGAAATTTGTGCAGAAGGAAGCCAGCAGTAGCTCTTCGGTAGGGTAGTGACAATCTCAGCAGGCCTGCCCCAAAGTTAGACCCACTGGGCTCACAACTGCCCAACCAGTTTCCACGGGTCTGACCCCGGCTGGGAGCGACTAGATGGAGACAGCAGTCCTGGGTTCTGTGCTCAGGCAGCCCATCTCCAGGGTGGCTCCCGGGCAATCGTTCTCTCCTGCAGGAGGACTAAGTCCTCTGCACTCACCGCCAGCCAATGCAGTCCTCCACATCCTCTGCCACCCTCCACTGCCACATCTCTCCGCAGAGGCCTCTGGGGCTGCCAGCTGTCACCGTCACGGTCACTGTGCATCTGCAGGTTTGAGCTGCTCCTCTTGTGCGATAAGCCCCATCTCAGTGAGGAGGCACTGCCGGCTACCACCTTCTTCTCCGTTGAAGTTTTTCTCTTCACTCTCTCTGTAGGCTTCAATTCGCACTTCAGATTCTTCCTGTTTCCAGTGGCCCCACTTCCCTCCTTCTTGTCTTCCTCCTGAAGCTTTCCAGCGTCTGGATGGTGACTCTCAGAGAGGCTGTTTTCTCTGCTCATTACGATCCCTGGGCTGGCTTCCAATCCTAGTGACCAGTGTGATGAGGGATCTTGCAGCCAGACGGTCCTCACAGCCCTATGGTGTCTTTCAAGCTGCATCTTCCATCAACATGGCTCACTACTCCCCTGTACTAGGGGGTGAACCAGGGGTGTCCTACCACTGAGCTGCATCCCCAGCCCTTTTTATTTGTTGAAGCAGGGATTAACTAGGTTGCCCAGGTGACCTTGAGTTTGTGATTCTCTGGCCTCAGTTCCCCAGGTAGCTGGGATCACAGGTGTGTACCACTATGCCTAGCTTTTTTCCCGCTTTTTCAACAAGTCAGACATGAGGCCTGCACCCCTCACACTGATTTCCAAATACTGGCCGTGGCAGCTAAGCAGTGCACACCCCTAAAGCAAACGAAGCTGCTTTGCTTGTCTTTCTTCCTTTTTTGTGTTTTTCCAGCAAGGGTCTTGCTATGTAATCTAGGCTGGCTTTAAATGTGTGATCCTCCTGCCTCAGTCTCCTGAGGGCTGGGTTTACAAGCATGTGCCACCACAACTGGCTTCTGAACTGGTTTTCTTCCTGCCCACATGAATTAAAGGGGCCTGGATAAGCTCCTATGCAGACCCCATGATGTCCCACGCTCAGGACCATTGGAAGGGGATGCCCCAGATACAAGTGGTTTGGTGCTAATGCCTGTGACATGAACACAGGAGTCTGGACTGCCTCCATCAGGTGACAAAGCCATCTCAGACATCCTTTATCAGATACTCTGCAGCCTGTTCTGGGTTAGCCTGGAAGCAGCACACGGAAGTATATGTCAACATGGCTGGTGACAAAGGTCGTGCAATCTCCTAAACTGGGGAATCAGATTCCACTTGCCTTGATCATAAACACTGTTTTTTTGTTTTGGGTTTTTTTTTTTTTTGAAACAGGGTCTCACTACATTGCCCATTTTACCTCAGGCATGCCATCCTCCTGC
Organism: Hydrochoerus hydrochaeris; assembly: GCA_004027455.1. Classification (NCBI taxonomy): domain Eukaryota; kingdom Metazoa; phylum Chordata; class Mammalia; order Rodentia; family Hydrochaeridae; genus Hydrochoerus; species Hydrochoerus hydrochaeris. The sequence goes on along the minus strand of PVLA01002003.1, from coordinate 282,615 downwards.
CTCAGCCTCCTAGGTGCTAGGATTACAAGTATGAGCTGCCATGTCCAGCTTACTTCTTTCAATATAAGTGCTGATTTAATCTAAAAATTATCAACTGACATAAATGGTCAGGAGGATGTGGATCTTGACACCCATCACCACCTACCCCCCCTTTGATGCAGACTGGACTGCTTCATCCACAAAGTCAAGCTACACAAAGAAACAAATAAAAGAACACTGAAAATCTACTTGCAGGTCAACACCCCAAGGAGAATCTTATTCTCAAATCTCAGAACTTGTGATTTGGAAGAGGCAACTATAAATCCACAGTAACATAACGACAGGTCAGTAACAGGAGGCAAACACTGCATTGCTCCAACCAGAAGTTAATAGTTTACCTCCCACTGTGCCCATGCCCGGGGTGCCCTCACTGCCCAGCCAGGGCCAGACTGCACTCACTGATGAAAGTGCTCCCCTGGCTGGATGTGGTGGCACACACCTGTGACCCTAGTAGATAAGGAGACTAAAGTAGGAGGATCGTCCCAAGTTCAAGGCCAGCCTGAGCTACACAGCAGGTGGCCAGAAGAGTATTAGTGACCCCTGTGTCACCTGGGGCTTCTCCACATACTGTGAGATTCCTCATCTGCAGCCTTCCTACCACCATCTTTCCAAGGTTAAACTTTTTTTTTTTAATCAGGGTCTCGCTATGCAGTTGGCACCATGCCTGGCACCAAGCTTAAATCTGAGGATGGGAACATAAACCCATGCCCATCATTCATTTCATGCCCTAGAGGCTGTGCCAGCCAAGAGCCTGCTCCTCTACCTCTGCTGTTTTGTGCCCCTGAGTGGAATGAATGCTATTGTAGCGTGGCAGGGCTGCCCCACCAGAGCTCACAGGGATGCACCGGTTCTCTGGGTGCCCCTGGCACCTCAGGCACAGCTCCTGCAGGGAAGGAGTTCTAGGCAGGGGCCTCCGCTTTCCTCCCAACGGCCTGGCTGAGGCCCTGGGTCTCCACTCCACTGCTTCCGGGCTTGACTCTACCTTACAAAAGATGCAGCTTGGCCTGTCTGTGTAGGCTGCTTTTTTGTTTTGTTTTGCTTTGCTTTGTTTTTCTGGTAGTGCTGGCAATGGAAGCAGGGCCTGTTCCACAGGAGGCAAGAGCCACACCTGAGTCACTATTTCTGGGTTTTCCTGAGGCAACCGCGTGGCAGAAGTGCAGGCTCCGTCCCCTCACCAGAGCCACAGGGTGTGTGCGGGCTCTGCTGACTGCTTGCTCCTCAACACCTCGGCCCTTACCCGACTTCCAGGCCACCTTCCTCCGTCCCACGGGTGCCACTTCCTCTGCAGCCTCCCCTCCAGAGGGGAAGCAGAAGTCACTGCCCTCTAGGCTTCAACAGTTTGGGTGGCGACTGTCCCCAAAGGCCCAAGTGGTAAAGATTTGACTTGTTAGCACACTTGCAGTACATAACGGTCACATTCATTGTGTGTGGCTGGTACAAATAGGTCACACAGCTCAGGCTTGTTTTTGTTTTTTGTTTTTGAGACAGGATTTCACTATGCAGTTCAGGCTGGTCTTGAACTCACTTTGTAGCCCAGACCAGTCTCAAACTCATAGCAATTCTTCTTCCTCAGCCTCCTGAATGCTGGGATTAACAAGCATGCCCCACCATGCCGGGTCTATATCTCAGTTATTTTTTAATCCCCTTTTTTCCCGTCTGCTCCTTCTCTCCATCTTTTGATCCTTTACGGCTGTGTCAAACAGAAACACTAAAATGATACCCATGATTTGGAGGCAGATTTATTTTATGTTGACAGGAACTGACTGAGATCATTTCCAAAGTATCAGACTCTGATCTCTGGTGATCCGGGGCTTTTATATGATGCACAAGCAGGAGATATGAAGGCAAGACAGAACGACCTGGAAGTTCTGATTAGCCACAGGGTGAGATCATCAGTTATAATGCTAGATTATCATGCAGCTTGGTATGATCAGGCATCCTGCATGCTGGGTTATGCTCTCAAGGTGACAGGAGTCAAGAAAGGAATTACAAAGCCATGAAGCAATTACAGAGCTAGGCAGTTTCAAAAGAACAAAGTTTTTGAAAGAACAATTTAAGCTGCCAGGGATTTAGCTCAGTGGCATGAGCACCTGCCTTGTAAGCACATGGTCATGAGTTCAATCCCTGGTACAAATAAAATAAAATAAAATAAAATTTCCCTGCTACAGTTTTTCCCTTTCATTACCATTTGAAAAAGATCACACTAATTCTTATCCTTTATTTTGCTTCTTATTAGTATTTTAGTTTTCTCATATAAGAAAAGCCATGCAACGTTTAAGCTTGTGTTGTCTGATTTATTTCACTTAATAGTATGGTCTTAGGTGCATCCATTTTTCTACGAATGACTTGTTTGTCCTTCTTTATGGCAGAGTAGTACTCCCTTGTGCACAAATACCATGTTCTCCATTCATCCATCTCTGGATGGGCTGCTTCCAAGGTTTAGCTATTATGAATTTCAGTGCTATAAACATGGACACACATGTATCATTATAGTATAATGTCTATAATTTGGGGGAAGATCCCTAGAAGGGGAATAGTATAGTAGGGCCAAATGCAATTTCTTTTTTTTTTTCTTTTTGAGGAAGCTCCACAGTGATTTCCATAGGGGCTGTACTCATTTACATTCCCAACAATAATGTAGAATGGTCCCTTCTCCCTCCACCCCACAGCCTCAACAGCATTTGCTACTTGATTTTTTTGGTGTTGTTACCAGGGATTGAACTCATGACCTCGTGCTTGCCAGGCAGGCACTTGTGCTGCGAGCTAAATTCCCAGTCCATGTTATTTGATTCCTTGATGATGGCTATTTTTTCTGGAGTAAAATGGGAATCTCCCTGTTGTTTTAATTTGTATTTTTCTAATGGCCAAAAATAGTGAACATTTTTTCTTATATTTATGGGCCATTTTTACTTCTGAGAAGTGCCCATTTATTGTGGCTACACATCTTTTGATTGGATCTTTTATTGGGAGGGGAGCTAATTTTGAGTTTTTATACATCTAGCTATTTATTAGTCCTCTGTTGGAGGAATAGCTGGCAAAAATTTTCCCGTTCTGTAGGTTGTCTCTTCACTCAGTTGGTTGTTTCCTTTGCTATGCAGCTTTTTAGTTTGTTATGATCCCTTTTGTTGATTCTTGGTACTATTTCTTGTGCTACCAGGCTTCTATTCAGAAAGTCCTTGCCTATGGTTATATTATCAAGAGTTTTACATATTTTATCTACTAACTGATTAAGTGCATCTGTTTTAACATTAGATCTGCTGCCTTTTCTTGCTTTTGCTATCTTCTGCCACCAGGAACTGTTGCCCTCAGCCATGTGCCACCCTGCCTTGGAGTCAGCTAATAATGGACAAAAACCTCTACAAACTGTAAGCTAAATAAAACTTTTCAGCTTTGACTTTAGGTGTCAGGTATTTTGTCCCAGCAATAAGAAAAGTAACTAAGACAGAATTTGGTACCCGAGAAGTGGGGTCATTGCTATGACTAAACCTGACCATGTGATTCAGGAGCCTTTAAGAATGGCTTGTGGGAAGAGTTTGGGAAGGTTTGGAGATGCCGGCTGAAAAAGCAGAGCTGGAACACTTGAAGCTGTTTTGTATGGTGGATTCTGGTCAAAAGACCAGAAAGCCAGTAAAGATCGGTCTCAGGAAATTTCTGCTGGGAAGATAGTTTGCATTAGCTGTTGGACTCCAAGTGATGAGCTTTATGACTTGGCTGAAGGTTTACCTACATTTTGCTTATGTTCAGAAACTGCCTGAGGCTGAGCTTAAGGGTGGAGGGATTAATCTTGGGCAGTTTAAGCTGAGGTGGTGTCATGGCTACTGCTGGGGACTTTTAACCAGATATATGTTGAACATCAAGAACAGAGTCCAGGAAAAAAAAAGGTGGGGGGGCAGCAGAATGATTTAAAACATTGTGAGTTTGGCCCAAAACGAAGCTCCAGTAAAGAGGTGGACTGCAAAGATAGTGAGAGGAGATCTTGACCGCTGAAGGAACGGGAGAATAGAAAAGACGGATCTAAAGGCATCACAAGAAGCAGCAGGACTCTAACTTTGCAGTGTCAACATTGCTAAAGTGACTTTGCTTTGAGAAGAAAGCCACAGAGGAGCATGTTCCAGAACGGCAGAGGCCTGGAGAACTTGTTCCTTGGAATTGGATTCAGAGTGCTTCACGATCCAGGCACTCCATAGCTACAGGCAAGTGAAAGGGAAGCCTAGGTACTCCTAGCTGGCAACAGACCTTGGTATCATCCACACAGTGCTGTTTTTAGGTGCATGAAGAGTGCAAGAGTTGTGGGGTCAGGAAGGCGTCTACTCAGATTTCAGAAGGCCTGGGAGGCCAGGCAGTGTGCCCAAGAGGGCAGCAAGTGATGCTATAAATGGGAAGCCAAAGTTGCAGGAGACACCCCAGAAGTTTGGAGGAGGTAGGAATGTGGATTACCTGAGAAAACCTGCAAAGAGAGCAGAACAGGCACAAGACAAAAGCCATGGGAGCTATAACCATCTGAAATGTCATACGGTGGAGCTACTCGAGCCCTCTGGACTTCCTATCTTGCCATAGCTGCTGCAGATGGAACTGCAGTACTTAACGTTTATTTTGCTGAATTTTGGACTTGCTTTGCTCCCATTCCTTTGTATCCCTGTCAGTACCTTTTGGAATGGTAATATTTATCTTGTGCCATTGCACGCTGGGAGTGTTTAACTTTCTTTTCATTTGTACTGGGGCTCAAAGCCAAGAGTTTGCCCTTGATCTCAGAAAAGATTTTTGACTTGAGTTTTTCAGCAATGCTGAAACTTAGCATTTTGGCAACTTTTGGAGACGGACTATTTTGGGGTCAACCTGTATTTAAATAGACTGGTAAGTGGCTACGTACTATTGTTCAAAGGCTTGTTTCAACTCTTATATTTTTGTCTAGTTGATCTATTGGTGACACTGGGGTATTAAAGTCCCCCACTATAATTGTACTGATGTTCATCTGGTCTTTTATGTCCAGTAGTGGTTGTTAATAAGTTGTGCGTACCACTGTTTGGTAAATATATGTTTATAGTTCTCTCTTCCTGTTGGACTGTTCCCTTGCTACCCAATATGTAATGCCCTTTTTCCCCTCTTCCGATCAGTTTTGGCTTAAAGACATCCACTTTGGCTGAAAATATAGTAACTGCTTGTTTCTGTTACATAGAACAGGACTGTTTTCTATTATTTGATTTTTAGTATACGAATTTTTTTGGATTGTGTTTTTTTCTATACAACACACCATTGCACATTGTTTCCTGATTCATTCTGTCAGTTTGTGTCTTTGACTGAGAAACTGAGACCACTCACAGTTATTACTGAAAGGTACTGACTTACTATCATTGCTTTTTCTGTTGGTGACACCTTTTTTTTTTTGTCTTTTGGAGACAGGGTCTCACTATGCAGTTCAGGCTGGCCTGCTGGTCTCAAATTTGCAAAGATCCTCCTGCCTCAGCTTCCCGAGTGCTGGGATTACAGTCATGAGCCACCACGCCCAGCTGCCCTTTCTTCTTAACCCTTCTACTTAACTGCTTATCCTGGTGTACTCATTTTATTGGACCTTTGGGCCTTGTTAGCTTCCGTCTCTTTCTGCGATATCCCTGAGAACATTCTGGAGTGCTGGCTTGGTGGTCACGAACTTCTGCCTGTGCTATCACGGAAATATCTTACCTCCCCACCAATTTCAAAACAGTTTTGCAAGATATATTGATCTAAGTTGGCAACTGTTTTTAGGGCTTGAAACTCTTTACTCCAAGCTCACCTGGGCTTCAGGATTGTTATGAGAAGTCCTCTGTAATTCTCGTAAGTTTTCCTTTATAAGTGACTTCTTGCTTTTAAGATTCTGTTCTTGTGTTGGACTTCTGAGATTTTGACTGATGTGTTGTGGAGAGGTTCTTTTTTAATCTTGGCTATTTGGGATACTATATGCCTCAATTATCTGTATGTTAAATTCTTTTCCCACATTTGGGACATTTTTTGTTAAACTTTTTTTTTTTGAGACAGGGTCACACCATGTAGTGCAGGCTGGCCTTAAAACTCACTTATGTAGCCTATGGTGGTCTTAAACTTGCACCAAACATCCTGCCTCAGCCTCCCAAGTGCCAGAATTGCAGGTGTGCCCCACAACACCCACCTTCTACTGTTATTTCTGAAAGTTTTTTTAATGCTATTTGAGCTCATTTTTCACTAGTTCCAACTAATCTTATTTTGCATCATCTAGCAGATGTTGAATCCATTTCTCATGCTCTCGTATTTTTAAGGTATCTTTTGTTAATTGGTCACAAACAACGCCCATCTCCTAATTCTGACCCTCTATCCTCACGTCACTTCTGCTCATACTTTTTTCCCTGGCAATTTGGGAAGGTTTATTTACTGGAAATAGGGACTTGGAACTTTTCTTCAAGACCAAGTAAAACTTATTTCTCTTTGATAAATTAGTTATACAATGGTAACTAATCTACTTTGTTCTAGGGCAAAGAAAATCTATCTAATCTTTTTCTATACTGGACATTCATGTTTCACATCGCTGTGTTTAGCTCAGCTAGTCTTCTATTAAGAGTGCCTTCTGTAGACTCCCTGCTTGTTTCATTTATCAGGGTCACTATCCATTTAGTTACACCTTGGAAATGGGCAAGCACCTGAGTAATCTGTTTTTTAATCTCCTCTTCTACCCTTACAAATAAATTTGGTTGTGTGGATCTTGAACTCCTCCCCCTTGATGTCCCATGGATCAGCTTTGGGGGAGTTGGGAGTTTCTGGAGACATTCTGTCACCTTGTCTTTTCATGTGTGTATTTTTTGTTTGTTTTCTGTGCTGAATATTGAGGGCTGATTATAATGAAAGACTTCGTTGCTAGTATGGAAACCTCTTTAGTTAAGTGTCTACTTTTCAATGATCCATTCTGAGTATGGCCAACTATAGGCTTTTGCTTCTGTTCCAGAATTCTGTGACCTGTGTTTATTGGTGGGGGGTGGCCTACAGTTTATTTGGCTCAGAACCCACTTTGCCAGGAAAGGCAATCCAGATACTAGCATACTGAGAAAACCAGCAGACAGCAACTATGTCACTTCAGCTATAGTAATAAAATCAGCGACAATAACAGCATCAAAGACAAACTGATATTGCCATACCCTAAGGACCAACCGTGTGTCACTCTTAACCATAGAAAAGAGATCTATGATTATAATAGAAACCTTAAGATAAAACAAATATTGACCCATGGTAAATATCTACTAACTGCAACAACCTTACCTCCACTAACAATAGAACAGTACTCAACAGTAATAACATATGACTACCTAAAGATTCATAAAGCTTAATGGTTATAGTAATAAAGATAAGTGTGGTTGCCAGGCACATGTATAATCCCAGCACTCAGGAGGCTGAGACAGGAGTGTCACTGAGAGTTCAAAGTCAGCCTGGGCTACACAGAGAGACCCTATCCCAAAGAAAAACAAACTAAACAAAAAGACGATATGGAGAACAGGAATACAGAAAAACTAAAATTTTAAAACTTAAGCCCTTGAAGATGAGAAGGTAAAAAAAGTGAAATAAAGGATTTCACTGAAGAGTAAAAGGAAATTAACAGTATTTGATAAAAGTACCAGGAAAAAACAAACAAGAAGGGCCAGGGGTTTAGCTCAGTGGCACAAGCACCTGCTTAGCAAGCACAAGGTCCTGAGTTCAATCCCTGGTACCAAAAACAACAACGGAAACAATAACAAAAAGAACAAACAAGAAGAAAAAGAAAAATCAGAGAGCAAACTAAAGGAAAATAATTAAATGGAGGGTTTAGAGGGGTCAGGGATTTAGCTCAGCAGTATAAGCACCTGCCTGGCAAGCATGAGGTCATGAGTTCAATCCCTGGTACCACCAAAAAAAAAAAAAAAAAAAATGTATCTTGTAAACAGACTGTAGGCTGGAAGGAGAAAGACGTGCCGTTGCTGTGTGCCAGTGGTAACCATGGGTCAGGAGGAGGAACAGGAAGCACCCTTCCTGTGAGCCAGAGAGTGCTCTGGCTGGGAGACAAGAGCCACGCCCCACAACCCACTAACTCAGAGGAACACACAGCTAACAGCCACTGAGATAAAAACAACTTAATGCTTACATTGTTGGATCGACTTTACAGGCCTAAAACCAGAAGTCTGAGCATCTATTTAGAGGATAACAATATGCAATATAGCAACTATGGGGGATTTTCTTCTGTCTTGTTTTTGAAATCCAAAAATGTTGTTTTGTTTTGCTCCGTTTCACTGTTTTGTTTGATTCAATGTTTTGTTTTGACTGGTTTTATTCTGCTGTTTTCATTTTACTGTGTCTAATGGTATGGGCAACTATTTTGAAGATAAGAGGCAATTATGATAGCAATAGCTGATTTTCTATTATCCTGTTTTGAGACCCTGTATCACTTTGTTTTGATTGGCTTTATTCTGTTTTATTTTGCTTGGCTTTGTTCTCTTTAAAATAAAATAATAATTAGATGGGAAAACTAAGAGATAAAAAAAGGGAAAAAGAAAAAAGGGAAAAACACCTCCAAACACCAATCAATCAATGAATCAAGGATTGAAAACATGGGTCCAAAAAAATTCCTCTGTACTTCCAAACAACCTGTAGTCCTGGAATTCAGCAAGTTACAGTCCTTTCTGCCCAGCCTTATAGCCTGCAGGTCTGAGGTGCCTCCCTGCCCCAGAGACTTCTCCAGCACAACACCCAGACTGTGGAAACTATTCAAGCTAAGGCACATTCCCACTCACACTGGCAAACACAAAAGCAATCAGATCACCAGTCTCCACTGGATACAGGCAGCAGGGTAGGGGCTCAATGTCATCATCTTCAGACATGGCCAGGGAGGCAGCAGAACCTTCAGGTGGGGGACTCTACTGGAAGGAAGCTGGGTCATGTGGGGCTGTGTCCTTACAGGGGGCACTGGGGCCTTGACCTCTCCTCTCCCCTCTATTCTTGCTCCCTGGCTGCCATGAAATGGGCAGTTTCCTTTACCATCAGCCCCTCCCATGATGCCCTGTGCCACTACAGACCCAAAGGCATCAGACTCAAGGACTGTGAACTGAACTGTCTGAAAACTGTAAGCCAAAATAAGCCTTTCCTCTGTATGATTACCTCAGATATTTTGTCCCACGGATGGAAAGCTAACAAAGTATGTCATGTCCCCTGTGGCTTAGGTTTTTTCCATATGCCATCCCCTGCCTGCGACTCCTCTCCAGCTCACTCCCATTTCACCTACTGACACTGTCAGGACTCAGTTCAGGTCTCATTTGTCACTTCTAGGGGAGCCATGTGGCCACCCAGTCCCCATACCATGTCACACAGAGCCTGTTACAACCGCACCAAAGTCCTATGCTTCTTTAGAGCTCCAGTGATAGTGCCTGAGAAATGCCTACACTATAAGTTATGCTTGTTAGGACCACTTCTATTTTATTAATGCCTGCCTCCCCTCTTGGACTGTGAGAGTGGGCCCTGGCAGAAGTACCCTCAGCACACAGCACAGGACAGATACCCAAAAAATGTACTGTGAACTAACTGAATACAGATAAATGCAGAAGCATGGCAAAATGAGAGACTGTGATTTACCATTTATAATTTCATATTCAGTAAGTCAAACATGGGAGTTTTGGAAAAAAAAAAACAAAAAGCACCAATTCTCAGACAAATTACTAACCTGTGGTAGGACAAAAGGAAAATAAAACTGTAATTTTAAAATTGTACTTTTAGAAGCCAGGTGTGGTGGCACTGCCTGTAATGCCAGCATTCAGGAGGCTGAGGCAGAAGAATTTCCAAATCAAAGGCAAGCCTGGTCTACATATAGCGAGACCCCAATTGTACTTTTAAGAAAAACTACAGCTTCTGTGTACAAGTTACACAAAGTTACAATGGCCTTTTCCTTTCCTGGAAACTACAAAAAGAAAAAAATCCTAAGGGGTGGGGATGGGGGCAGGTAACAAGGGTCTCACTATGTAGTACAGGTTGGCCTTGAATTCACTATGCAGCCCAGGCTGGCCCTGGACTCACAGTGATCCTCCTGTCTCTGTCCTCCAAATGCTGGGGTGACAGGTGTACACCATCAGTCCACCAAAAACCCTACGGGTCTTAAAGAGCCTCCCAGGCCTCCATCCTCAAGGAGACAGTGCCAGCATGTGGGCAGCATCACCCTAAACTTCACACACATGCAAAGGGTTTGCATCTTAACAGAGCCCCCAAATGAGAAGCCTGAAAGCAAGGCATACACATCCTACATCATGCACCCTTGAGGACACCCAAGACCATATGGAAACCCCAGCCTAGTTGATAACCCTCCTCTGAGAACTCCTCTGTTCTGAGCATTGCTTGCTAATTTTTTTTTTTTTCTTTTTGAGACAGGGTCTCTTTATGCAGTTCTGGCTGGCCTTGAGTTCACTTTGTAGCCCAGGCTGGTCTCGAACTCGAAACGATCCTCCTGCCCCAGCCTCGTGAGTGCTGGGATTATAGGCGTGAGCCACCACGCCTGGCTTTGCTTGCTAAGTTTTGCCTAACAAACTTTCTGTGTCTCTCCCTGGCTCCTGTAATTCTTTTCTGTGACATAAGTCACAATCTGTCCTGGAAGCTGGGTGAGTCCCCATCTCTTTCCAGAAACCTCTTCAAGCCCTATCCACGGACAAACCCATCCCTGCATAGGCGGAGAAACAAGAAAATGTAACCATAACAGGGAGTGTTTTGAGTTTTAATGAGTCTGCTCTAAAGAACTCTCCTCCCTTCCCTCCATTCTGGGGGCTCAGATCTCAGTTTCCATTGCTGAGGTAAACATGAAGAGGCTGAGGGACCATCTCTGGGATCAAAAGATACAGATAAGAAGGTACAGAAAGAGGCTGCGACCCAGCCCTGAAGCTGGGTGCAAAGTTTGTCTTTAGCCCAAGGAACCAGCGTGAACAGCAAGTTGCTCTTTGCAAAGCTGTGTCCTACTAAGCCTAAAGCACAGGGTGGGGCAGAACTGGGCCCAGGTACCTGAAGGGGTCACCTGCAGTCTGGGGTTAGGAGTGGCACCACCTTGGCTAGAATTCCTGGGTCTGACAGTGATGCTGCCTTGGTCCAAGAGGTCTGAAAGAGGGGAACCACCATGGGTCACCAGGGGGGCATCATTCTGGACCTGCAGAAGGAAACAGGGTGCCCCAGAGCCCAGCATGAGGAAGGCAGCATAAGCAGGGTGGCAAAGAAATGAAGCAAAATCTAACCTCAGGGAGCAGCTGGACTCAGGAAAGATGAGGAGGAGGAGCTAAACCCGAGAAGGAGCCAGGAGCAGAACACCAAAGGGACTGAGAGCCACGCTGGGGAACAGAACAGGGACCCAGTGAAAGGGCACAAACTTCCCAAAGATGTGCTAAGGGCTGGGGCATGAGCAAGGTAGTGAAGGAGGATGTCAGGGACCACGCGCCTGCGGGCAGAAACAAACTCAGAAAGGCGGGAGGCAAAGGAAGGTGGGACCCTGTGAACCCCGGGTGCAAACAGAAACAGGGTCGGATATTTTACCACAGGCTGGGCCCGTCAATAAGCCGCGTAGAACCCAATGCCAGTTCCAGAGCATGGTCAGGACAACGGAAACCAAAGCATCATCAAAGTGGGCCAGGTTAGTTCCAGGTGACATCAAAATGGGGAGGCATGGGGTGATAGGAGACACAAAGACAGCCAGGTCCCAGGGAGTCTGATGAGGAAGGAAGGTCTCGGCTAGGCCCGAGGTTCTGGGTCTTGCTCAGGCTCAGTCCCCGGCACGCCACGGATATCCGGAAGCAAGCGACAGCCAGCCACAATGTCCAGGCGCTCCGCCAGCGTACAGAGGTCCCCTCGCGCCAGGCGCACGCTGTGGGCCGCCGCCAACCCGGCCGCCTGGGCGGCTGCCAGCCTCCCGGCCAGGGCAGCCACATCGCGGCCCGCACGGCGGTACACACCGCTCACAGCTGCCGCCACGTCGTGGTCCAGCCGCGCCTGGCTCTCAGCCAGCCGGAGCTGCAGCAGAGAGCGCGCGGGTGCGGGCGCCGGGACCTCCTCCGCGCCCCAGGCCTCCCCAGCCGACTCCCGCTGCACCACAAGAGGAGGTAAGTCCGTGGGCGCGGCCGTGGGCTCCGGCTCCGAATCCGAGTCGGTCTCCGCGGCCTCCCCTGCGATCCGCAGCCCTGTGGCGCGGCCGCGCGTCGGGCCCGAAGGACCCAGGTACAGCTCCTCCTCCGACGATGAGGACGCAGAAGGTTCCGAGTCCGTCTCGGCCGCCTCCCCCGACACCATCGTCCCTGACCTCCGCGGTGGCCTCCGCCGACGACCCTGAGACGCCATGGCGTGGAGCTAGAGACAAAAGCAGCGAAGAAGGTACGGGTGAGAGGACGGCACCCGGGAGAACAGGTTCGCTTAGCGATTTAGGGCCCACTGTCCGAGCCTCGGTTTCCTCTTCTGTAAACTGGCTGATGATAGAGGTTACTGGGCCCCAGCCTCTTCAGGGTACAGATGGGGAAACTGAGGACCAGCTCGAGCAAGGCTGGGGGACCAGTTCCCTGAGTCTCAAACTGAGTTCCTTTCGAATCCGCTTCCAACGGAGGCCGCACCCTCCAGGCATCGTCCTCCCACCCAGTCTCACCGGGAAGCATTCGGGCTCATTAGCCACTCAGGGACCGGTGCCAGCCATCGACTGGACGCCTGTGCAGAGGACTTAGGAGAGAGCGCATTAGCGCAGGACGAGCGGAGCGCAACAACCAAAGACCTTACCCGATCTAAGAATCTCCGAGCCCACGGGATCCGCTGGCGGAAGTGCAGTGAAGACGCCGCATCTCAACCAATAGGAGCTCAGATTGGGCGGGCGTTGGTGAAATTAGAGGCGTCGCTTCGCTACCAATCAGAAAACAAGTTCTTAGCATCAACTGGAAGGCGTGTGTAGTAGAGTCACGTGACAGAGGCATGGCCAATGGGGAAGCGGTTAGGTTTGCACTTCCGTGTTGTGCTTGGGAGAAAGTCTGTAGTGCACAACTGGAGGTTTTTAAAAATGAGAATGCCGGGGGTGGTGATGTATGCCAGAATTCAGAAAGCAAAGACAGGAGGATCTCCGTGAGTTCCAGGACAGTCTACACTACATAGCGAGACCCTGTCTCAAAGAAAAAATTTAAAAAGGCGAATGACGCGTACCGATAAGGCGAATGGGAATGCTCGAAGACCCGGAAGTAGGGAAGGCACAGAGATAAGGGCGGAAGATATTAACACGTGCGGCCAATGAGAGGCGGAGTAGATCCTTCCTCCTTGTCTCCGAAACACGCGCCCAGGATTTGAGCCCGCGGCAAGGAAGCGGGAGCCCATAAAACCACCAATGAAAGCGGGGATGAGTGGCTCGCGCCTCCAAGAGGCGGGACTTGCTCGATCTGACCAATGAGAGCCAGAAGCGCTTGGGCAGTTAGGCGATCAGGCTGGTGCATGGCGGATAGGGTGCTGTTCGAGTTTTTGCACACCGAGATGGTGGCGGAGCTGTGGGCTCTACAACCCGACCCAAGCCCGGGGGTGAGCGCCGGGCTTCCGGGGGCAGGAGGCGCGGGCCGCGACGGAAAGGCCGGATGGAGGCCCCAGGAGGTTGTGGAGGGTAGGACTGCCGGGGTTCGAACCCTTGGCTCCGCCCCCGCCTTGCTGGGTGGCGCTGGCTTTATGAAGTGAGGGTCGCAATGGTGCATTCCTCGCAGGTTATACCTGAAATTGAGCGCCATGACTCAGGATAAAGCACTAGTTCAAGGTTGGGCAGAGTAAGCGATTAGTAATTATAATAATTGCTGTTCCTGGGCGTATGCTAAGGATTCGCCTCCCACGCTCACTAATCGGTTTTTTGTTTTGTTTTTTTGTGAGTTACTAGAGATCGAACCATTGAACCCAGGACCTTCATACTGAGCTATATCCTTAGCCTTTTTTGTTTACTATATTGATAGGGCCTCGCCAAGTAACCAAGTTGCCCAGACGAGCCTCGAACTCACGACCCTCCTCCTTTGACCTCCCAGAGTGCAGGAATTACAGCGTCACCACGCTCGACTTAATCACTTAATTTCCGTGTGCCTCAGTTTCCTCCCTTGCGAGATGCCATTTTAAGCGTTCCCAGTCTTAGAATAGGAGGGACACTTACTCATCCCACACTTGAGAGATCGTCTGTTGTATTCCAGCATCTTTCTAAGAAAAACGCTGATATCTGTGAAGCATACATTTTAGTATAGGAGTCAAATAGTAACACATGGGCTGGGGATTTAGCTCAGCGGCATAAGCGCCTGCTTTGCAAGTGCGAGGTCATGAGTTTGATCCCTGGAGCCAAAAAAAAAGTAAAACATGCCGGAAGCTAGTGAGCCGCTCTATACAGAGATCAGGAAGAGAAGAGGGATAGGTTGTCTATGATGGGGGCAAATCTTTTTGAGGAAGGGAAGAGAGGAACGGGCAAGTCCCTGGATACCTAGAGGAAGAGCATTGCAGGGAGAGGGATAGGAGGGGAAGCCCTGGTGGAGGAGCCTGCTTGGCATTTGGAAGTTGCTCTTCCTGAAGAATAAATGAGCTAAAAATCTGAAGCACTTAGTAAGCTGTCTAGCAAGTAGCCCATAAAATATGGATGTGGGTGTTAGAAAAATCTGTTATTGGGCTGGTCCTTTGGTACTTTTCAGTGGTAGAGCGCTTTTGTAGCATGAATGAGGCCCTGGGTTCCATCCCCAGCCCTGTAGACAAATCTTAACAAGAAAAACAGCTGGGGAGCCTCACAGGCTGTAGCTGCATAGCAAGTGAGGGCTGTGGTCACCTTTTTGCTTTATTCTTGTGATCATGCTCATTACCGTTTTTCTTGGTTCAGGTTTCCCTCCCCAGGTTAGGGCCTCTAGGGTGGGTGTTGCTTGTCTTTTGGGCTGTCTTCTCTGTTCATTAATTCACTCAACAGACTTTTTACTAAGACCTGCAAGGTACAAGTCTGCTATAGGCTCAGTGAAACACTCAAAAATCCTGGTCCTGGGTGCATGTTATGAGGGCCAGTCTTACAAATAACTGAGTAAAGCGTGTGAGCCATTGTGTAACTGCTGTGAGAAAGAGAAAGCTGGGGCGGGGGTGTGTGTGTGTGTGTGTGTGTCAGCCTGTGGCCCAGGCAGGGCTGTAACTGTCTTGGCACCCCATTCTTCCAGGCATTCAGACACCTCCCCTTCCAGCCAAGGGCTTCATCTCCCATCAGCCAGTGGCTGTCACCTTGACTGACAGGCTAATCAGAGTGACAATGAGGCTGTCTAACTGGCTCAGTCATCAACTCCCTTTCCTCCTGAGGAGCCCAGGAGGGGCAGTGGTTACATTTTTCCCCCTGCACATGGGACCCAGAGGTATGGGCCATCGGCCATTGCCGCTCGCCTGCTAAGTATGGGGTACAGCTGTACCTAAACCTAAGCATTCAGGCTTCTGGGCAGCATGGCGGAGACCTGTGTAGCAGGGACCCGTGTCACTGTGCAGACCATGGAGGGGATGGGGCACACCCCCTAAGGAGGCCGCTGGCTGTTCATCCTATCTATTGTCAAACTCCCCTGGGCGCTGCCATGCAGCCGGCTGTGTGCTATAGAAGTCACAGCCAAACTGGCGGGGGGCACAAAGGTGCAGGCCAGTGTGGCCCAGCAGGAAGCTCTGTTATTGGCACCCAGGCAGGCAAGGCCAAGCTGCCCATGGCCACACTGAGTGGGGCACCTAGCTTTGAAATGGCAGCCTCTGCTCAGTGTCCCCATTCCCAGAGTCCCAGGGTGACTCATCCCTTGCCGCCCTGTAAGGTGTCATCTTGCCCACCTGCCTAGGCTTGGTGTGACAGCCCCATGACTGAGTGGGGCTCTGGGAAGTTTTCCAGGTGTAAATGGAGTGGCTCAAACTTGAAGCTTCCTGCAGAACCGTGGCCCGGCTCAGGTCCTGCAGCAGGCCGAGGGAAGGGGCATGGCTGGGGACCAAAGATGGGGGCTGCTTATGGGAAGGCCAGACCTCCTCCCAGGATTGGATCTAAGCAGAGCATTCCTGTCCCCATGCAGATGTCCCCAGGGGACAGGCGGTGACTGAGGGAAGGGGCCTGGTGACTGCGGCCTCCCCAAGGAGCCCACAGAAGCGCGCCCTCCAGGTCTGCGGCCACCTCTTCCTTGCCCCGTTTCTGTGTTTGGGTGCCGCGACCCAGTGCAGCGCCTAAGGTTCTTGGGGTTAAGGACCGGCAAGAGGATGAGAAAAATAAAAGACAAAGCTGGGGTCCGGTGGAGCCCTTATGCTCCTGATGGGAGGAAGGAACTGCTCAACCACTGTAGCCCTTTATTTATATGCTGGGAAACATGATGTCAGTTTCAGCCCCTCTGCCCAGCACCCCATTGCCTGGCAGCCCGGGCCCCTGCCTTCTTGGTGCTGGTACAACTTGTTTACACAGCTTGTTTTGGTCTTTCTGTTTTTCCTGGGCTTGCTTGCTTTAGCCCCACGTATGTAATCTCCAGCTTCAATTGCTCCCTACACTTGGGGTTCTGCTTGGGGCTGTCCCAGGCTTCCTGACACCCCAAGCTGGCCTGTGGTTCCTCTGCTCAGGGTCTCTCCAAGTTCTCTCCAGCCCTCCTGCTGTTCCCATCCCTGGTGCAGGGCAGGGAGGATTGGCACCTCAGTCACCTCCCACCACGGGTGCCTTACCCACCCCCATATCACCGCAGTGTCCCTCCCCGAGCCCCGAGTGCCCTGCTAGGGATCTTGGCTGACTTCATCAGGCCCGACAGTCTCAAGTGACTCTGCAGTCCCCTTCTCATGGCCCAGCCTGAGCAAGTCACCCTGTAGTTCCAGTGTCCCCTTTGCAGGGCATTATAAGGACTCACAGTGAAGTCCTCTCTGTGGGACTCAGAGAGTCTAGGAAGCCCCTGCGGTCCCTGGAACAAGGCCTGTGGGGACCCGGGGAGGTGTGGCCACCCCTCTGAAGGTGTAGCCCTCCCAGGCCAGGCTTGGGAGAAGCCCCTCCTCCAACCATCTAACCTCTGGACTCCAGTCATGCAACTTCTGGGGTCCCTCCCATCTATCATCCCTGGCCGACTTCTCTGGTGACAGGTGACTGAGAACCCCTGAACCGCTCTTCTCTGGCCTTCTAGGGACAGAAGAGGAGCCTGTCCATCCTGGAAAGCATGGGCTTCCGTGTGGGCCAGGCACTGGGGGAGAGGTGAGAACCAATATCTCCTGCCTCCCCTACCTTGGCTGGGGAGTCGGCAAGGCCCCAGGGCGGGCAGTCTGGCTGGGCTTAGTTCCTCCCCTGGGCCTCCTGCCTGGCCCTCTAGGCTGCCCCAGGAGACACTGGGCTTCAGGGAGGAGCTGGATGTCCTCAAGTTCCTCTGCAAGGACCTGTGGGTGGCCGTGTTCCACAAGCAGATGGACAGCCTCCGCACCAATCAGCAGGTGGGTGCCTGTGCCAGCCCCACCCTGGCACCCTGGGCTTCAGGTGGGGGGCAGAACTCAGAGCCAGTGGGAGGTGGGGTGGGGACCCAGCACGGGAGGGAGGGAGGGAGGGAGGGAGGGAGGCCAGCCTGCAGTGGGCATTGGGCTGTTGGTGGAGTGGCGGGAACCTCTTCAGGCTGACAGCACCTGACTTGGCATGTCACTGCTCGCCTCACGCTGGTGCCGGCTGAGCCCCCAGCTGGATTGGGGGCCAGGGCTTCAGCTCCCCAGCAGCCCAGGGGGCAGGGACTGTGGGGTGGGCAGACCCGGGCCCTTCCAAAGCTCAGAACAAAGGACCCCTGACACAGGTAACAAGGGAAGGGCCCATCCCCTGCCCTAGTGCCAGAGCACAGGCCCAGCCCTCATGACCCCTCTGCTCGAAGGGGACCTACGTCCTGCAGGACAACAGCTTCCCCCTCCTCGTCCCCATGGCCTCGGGCCTGCAGTATGTGGAGGAGGCGCCCAAGGTATGGGGGGGGGGCCTGGGCCCTCACCCTTTAAACCCCACCCCACCCCATCCCGAGTTAGAGCTCTTCCCGGGCCCAGGGCCTGGTGCTGGCTCCCCTCAGCCACAGCGTTCTGTGTCCCCTGCTCCAGTTCCTGGCCTTCACCTGCGGCCTTCTGTGCGGCACCCTCAGTACCCTGGGCTTCCAGAGCTTGGTCACCGCCTCCGTGACAGCCCTGCCTGCTTGTGAGTCTTGGTGGCGGTGTCTCCGTGCCCGCTGAGTGTGGGGGTATTCCACGCTCCTCTGGCCTTACTCCCGGGAGTGTGGGTGCTAGAAGGTGAGCCCAGGCCACGAAGCCCCATCTGACACGTGGAACTCGAGGCCCAGAGTGCCTCAGTTACCAGGCCAGTCCATGCCCAGCCCCAGGGCAGCCCCAGTGCTTCCTGGGTGGCCTCCTGCCTAAAGAGAGAACCATGGCATTGTGTACAGAACCAGGGACATGCAGACATCCTCTAGATGGTTTCCCTAATGAGGGGCCAGGAGCTCCGGAGGAGATGGATGGGCACACAACCCCACTGTGGGGCGGGGGGCTTCCAGGCTGCAGACCCCAGCCAGTGAGCTAAAGCCCCATCCCTGCCCGTAGGTAGCCCCACAGCCTACGGCCATCTATCAGGGTCTGCCTGCCATCTCCCTCTTGCAGTTCCCCCAGCCACTCATGGGGGTCTGGGGACCCATGTGGGCAGGGCCTGAGCAATACGTGCCACCGAAGCCCATGCAAGGCCCCTCCCCAGCTTCCTACATGCCTGAACTCCGTGTCCCCAGCACCCACACTGTGTTGCGGTACAGCTTGCTGGGCGGGACCATTACCCCTTTGAGCCTACTCACTGAGCAGAGGGAGTGCCGTCCCAGGCCACCCAGGCTGTCGCACAGGGCAGGGGTGGATGCTGAGCTGCTGGGTGATTTCTGCCTCTCCCCAGCTCCCAGCTGTGCTAAAAGCAGCCCTTTCCTTCCAGGTAAGTTCCAGGTGGTGATCCGGAAACCCTGAGGGCCCAGGGCCCCGCCTCAAAGCAGCCCCGGCCTCCTTCCTCTCCCAGGAGATGGCTATCACCTTACACAGAACCCCAGGCTGCCGCCTTTGGGGTAGTGTTGGGACTGGTGCTGCTGGGGTCAGCCCTGCTCAAGGAGAGGGTATCCCAGCAAGGTGGGGGACATGGGGCCAGGTGGTCCCATGGTGGGGACTGGAATGGAGGAATGTGGGTCATGTCATTCTAGGTGACAAGCCCTCAATAAACATCTTCTGAGTGGTTTGAAGAGAGGTTCTTGTGACTGTGTCATGGGTGCTACTGGGGGACAGAGCACCCTCTGCACTTGCCCTCCCACCTTCTGTGCCCCTTGGTGGCCTGGGGCCAGAAACTCACCACCTCCCCCAACACCTGCTCCCCCCGCCCCTGCTGCCTCAGCATCTCTGCCAGTCAGCAAGTCTTGGGTTGCCCTCTGCCCAGCGGGGCACAAGAGCACAGCCTCTCCCTGGGGAGCCTGGATGCCCTCACACCCCACCCCCACTGGGTACTCAACATCCTGCACCTGTGGCCTCCACCCACGACAATGACCAGGTCAGCTGTGCAGTGCCCCCAGTGACACACGCTACCCCTGCTTCCTAGGTGGGGATGGGCTGGCAGCTCCCAAGGAAGGGGAGGGAGGAGAAGCCCTTCTTGGAATGGGCCTAAGAGAAGAAATTACCAGCTGGAGGAGGAAGGGGCCGGGGCCTTGTAGCAGGGGCAGTGTGGCTGCCTGGGAAGAGCCCCAGAGGGAGGAGACAGCACCAGCCAACAGCTCCCTGGGGAAGGCCTGCACCCTCTGTACCCCCTGCACTCCAGCCACCTCAGGGAAATGGCTCTAGGGAGCAGAGGGACCCCCCCCCCCAGTACTACCTTAGCGAGATGAGAACTCTGACAAGCAGGCAGGAAGCCGAACCTAGGGACACAAGTGCCACCTGCTCTCAGGTCCCTGCTGTGCCTCTGGATGGTGTAGCTAAGTGCCTACCCAGCCCTGGCCCGGGTTTCTCCATCCGTAAAGAGCAGCAGCCCCTCCGGTGGTGGCGAGGAGGCAGGGGTTACGGGAGCTGCTCCACACAGGAGCTGTCCCTGCGTCTTCTCGAGGCATCTGGAGCAGTGGCTTGTAAGTGGGTCAGCCAACTGCCACAGTCAGCATCTGCTGTCACTAAGGGCCAGGACGTGGGCTCAGTGATACCTCCTGATAACCTTGAGAAGAAGGTGCCAGCCAGGCCCACTCAGCAATGAGGAAGCCAAGGCCCAGAGCGGTGAAGTCACTAGCCCAAGGTCACACAGCTGGGCCGAGGAGGAACCGGCAACTGAAGTACAAATGTGTCCTCCCCCAGACTCGTCCTCCCCATCTCTGCCCACTGCCCCCACCAGGAGTGCCCAGGGCTGTGTGGGCCCCATCTCCATGCCTCTCCTGGGATATGCTGTGGCACCGGGGTGCCAAGTCCTAGAGAGCAGCAGGATAGGCTGCTGCTGGAGGGGCGGGGACAGGCGGGCAAACCGGTCAGGCGGGCGGCGCTTGGGCACCAGTTGGGCTTGCACGACAGACAGTCCTGTTGTGGGCTGGCCAGGCAGCTCAGGGCCACAGGCAGGGAGCTGGGGCCTCGAGGCCGCCACCAGGTAAGTCCAGGGACCCCGGGTGGGAGGTAGCAGACAGGGCCCCACACATGGCCTCTCACCCTCATCACCCCGGGGCCTGCCACCCCCGCCTTCCTGCCTCTGCCATCCAGTGCCCCTGCACCCTGCCACACTGCCTTCAGGGAGCCACCCCCATTTCACTGGTCCCCGATTTCTCATTCCCATTTCCCTCTCAATTCAGCCTTCACATGTACCCAGCTCTGAGCCCTCACTTACCCTGGGTGTCCCAGCTGCTTCCCAACTCAACCGCATCAGCCCCCCACGTCCCCGGCCTCATCCCCTAACGCTACTGGGCTCCCCAGTGTCCTCACCTCTGTCCACCCTGGGGCCACCCCACGGCCAGGCCCTCTCCATCCTCCTGTGGCTGTGCCTACCTCTCCCTCTTGGGCCCCCATCCTAGAACATGCGACCCAAACACGGCCACACAGGGCCATCCTGGGGCAGACAGGGACCCTGACCTCAGCTCTCAGCCACTTCATGGGGCACTTGGCTCACCGTGACCCTCGCCCAGGAGCAGGCCCCCGAGGCTGCCACCCACCATGCAGAAGCACTGCAGTGCCCACTACACCAAGAGAGCCCAGAGCCCCACCGAATCCTACTGCCTGGATCCAGAGTTAGGGCACAAAAAAGGTAAGGTTCGGGGATGCGGGTCATGGTGGGAGGAAGGAAGTGGGGAATGGCACTGAATGGATACCGCCAGTGCCCTCTGAAGAGGCTCTTGTTGTTTGGGGGTCATTTTATTTTTGTTTTGTTTTGTTTTTTTATCGCTTCTCGGCCTTTTGGCTAAGATCAAGTGTATTTTTGGTTTTTTGTTTGTTTGTCGATTGATTGATTAGTGCTGGGGGTTGAACCCAGAGCCTTCATACTGAGCTACATTCTTGGCCCTTTTTATCTTTTTCTTTTTCTTTTTTTACTTTGAGACAAGGTGTCAGCAAGTCACTAAATACCCCAGACTGGCCTTTAACTTCTGACCTTCCTGTTTCAGCCTCCCAGAGGGCTGGGATAACTGGCATGTGCCACCACAGCCACCTTATTTTTTGTTTCATGTTTGAGATGGAGCCTGGCTATGTTACCTGGGCTGGCCTCAAACTCCTGAGCTCAAGGGATCTTCCTGCCTCAGCCTCCCAGTGCTAGGACTACTGGAGTTTGTCCCCACCATCGGCTGGTACCCCTGACTGTAGAGCTTTTGGTATAGTGAGGCCCAGGAGGTGGGCACAGGTCCCAGAGTCAAAGGCAGAAAGCTGCTCTGGGGATGGGTCAGCCATCTGGCACTTTTAGTGGGGGGGGCACCTCTGGGAGCAGTGTAGATGAGGAGGGGAGCCCCCAGGGAGTATCTGAGTTAGGGCAGTTACCTCCCACTGGGGCTGACTGGATCAGCACCCTCTGGAGCCCCTCCCTCCTGAAGCTGGCTGTCCCCACCTGTCACTCTGGCTGCTCTGGATCAGCCAGGTCACTTCTCTGGAGATTATTGTCAGCACCCCTCCGCCCGTGGAGACCCGCCCTGTGTCCCCCTGGCTTTTTGGGACCACTGACCCTCCCGAAAATGCTCCAGCAGGACTCTCCTGGTTTGTGCCAGTGCCCAGGGTTGGGGACCCAGGCCCAGTCACCCTACTTCCTTCCTTCCAGGATGCTGTCACCAGTGGTGCCAGGACCCAGCGGCCCCTCGAGCCCATGGGCCCTGTCGGCTATCCCCTCAGTCATGCTGGCAGCAGGCCTACTACAGCCACCGAGGCTGTGGCAGTGGCTGGCACCGGGGCCCCAGGGTCCCCGTCCTACAGCAGCAGAAGCAGCGGCAGCCCCAGCTCCTACCTCCCAGCCCTGTGCAGCAGCGGCTCAGCCTGGTTCACAGGGCCCAGAAAGGGCAGCCCACAACTGCCCCCACAAGGCCAGCCAGCGCCCCCCAGCCACCCCCTATGCCCTCCACAGCACCCGCCACAGCACACACCACGACCAGCAGCGGCCCCAAGCTGCTCTCTGCAGCCCGCACCCGCCTGGAGCCCAGCGAACCCACCAGTGCCCGGCCCCTGCCCGCCTCGGCAGCCTGCGGCTCCTTCGCCTCCTACGGCTCTGGTGCTCAGCCAGGCCTTCTCAGGGGCTCTGCCTGGCTCCTGCCTTGCTTCTGCCTGGGCTTCTCACTCCCTGGCTGGCACCTCTGGGCTCCCTCCCATCCCTCACTCTGCTCCCTGCCCCTGCCTACCCTGTCCACCTGTCGGGGTCCATAGCTTCCAGGCCAGGCCTGTGCTGGGCAGCAAGGTCCTCCCTCCTGCCCTTCTCCACCTCATGGGACCTGGGCTCTGCTTTCTCTTCCCAGTACCCCCTCCCCTGGCTGGGCAGGGGGTGATGAGGACAGGGGGCAGCCTGGCGTCGGGGAGACAGGCCCCATGTGGAACCACCACGAGAGGAAGGGAGCAGCCAAGGCAAGGAGAGGGCTTCCGGTGCAGAGGGCGCCACCCTCACGTGTACAGGCGGCCGGTGATGAGGTCCTGACCACTGTAGTGTGTGCCAGGCACTGTCTAGGGCACAGTGGGGAGCAGGGCACACGGGATGAGGGTCAGCGACAGGAAACAGGATGAACAGGAGAGTTTAAAAGGTGTGACAACCTCCCGGGGAAAATAAAGCAGGGAGAGAGCGGAGGCATAGGGTTTGGGCTGAAATAGCACCACGGGGCCTCCCAATGGCGACGGCTGAGTATGCCCTGCGCAGCAGGGCCGGCGAGGCAAAGGCCCCTGGCAGTTTGTCCCAGGGCCACCAGGAGGCCAGGACTTCGAGTGAGGCCAGGGCCACAGGAGGCTTTGGAGGGTTGGGAGCCATGTCAGGAGCCACTGCAGTGTAGGCTGAAGCAGGGAGGGTTTGAGGTGCTGGTGGCCTGACCAGGGTGGTGACAGCAGACATGAGGATGTGCAGCTATTTTGAGGTCTGGGTTGGTCATGACCTTGTCACCAGAGCCTTGGGGCCAGGATGCCCATTTCACACACAGGAAAACAGAGGGTGCGTGAGGTGACATCACCCATTGATCAGGCAGAACTGGGACTGGGTCCAGCCTGGTCACCTTGGCTGAACTTGTCCTAAATCTTCCTTCTGGTTCTGCCACCAGCCCCAGCCCAAGTCCTATAAAGGAAGGAGTCCAGCCCCCCAGGTTTCTCCAAAAGTGGGTGTGTTGTAGTGCCACGTATGTGCTGCCATGAAGCTGACCTGGCCACCATGACTGAATGCTACTTTTTGACACTCAAATTCCAGGTCCAGAAAGCTAGGCACAGGGGCAGGGAGCCCTCTGCAGAGTGGACACTAGTGCTTGTTTGCACAGGGCTGGCAATCTGTACCCTAAATGGCCGTGGCATTGCCCTTGACCAAGCCCTTTGACATCCATGTCTCCTGGTATCTTCAGAGGAAGGGACTGAGCCTAAGTCCTGCAGAGGAAGGGGCTGGGGCAGGACTGGAAGCCCAGTCTGGACGAGGGTGGGATCATTAACTTGCGGGCGTGGAGTCCCGGCTGGGCAGAGAGGTCAGTTATGGGGTGGACCGTAAGTGGAGAGAAGCCTGTGGTCTTCTGGGCACACCCATTTGGTGCCAGGCATGCCAGGTGGGTGGCAGCTGGTAAAAATAGGGAAGTTCTGAGGATGGGGAGCACTGTCGCCATTCTAGTCCTGAGAAAGGTCCACAAATTTTTCTCCCCAGGGAGCCACGGCTGGTGGCCGGGCAAGCCCAGTGATCTGGACCAGGACAGTCAGATTACCACAGGCCCCGGAGGCCTGATCAGACCCTTCAGAAGGGCACATGTGACCCTGAGGCGGAAGCTGTGGTGGCCGCAGAGACCTCCCTCGCTGGCTGTGACCTGAGTCACCTCTGGGAGGATGCTAGTGCAGGGAGGGCCAGAGGCAGGGCTTGGAGAGCACAGGGAGGAGGGAGGGATGGTGCCTGGCCACCCTCACTGACTCAGTTTCCTCACCCCAACCCCAGACATCCTGACAGAGGATGACGTCTACTGCAGCTGTCTGGCCAAGACTCTCTGCCATGTGCCCGTCCCTGTGACCGTGGGTTTCTATGCCCCATTTGGCTGCCGACTGCACATGATGCTGGACAAGATCACCAGTGAGGATCTGTGGGTGTGGGGGCGGTGAGGGGGGACACAAAATACTCCACAACTGTGCTCCATGCATGC
Source organism: Hydrochoerus hydrochaeris (assembly GCA_004027455.1). Lineage (NCBI taxonomy): Eukaryota > Metazoa > Chordata > Mammalia > Rodentia > Hydrochaeridae > Hydrochoerus > Hydrochoerus hydrochaeris. The sequence continues at coordinate 257,818 of PVLA01002003.1, read as the reverse complement.
CTGACATCCCAGCACTCAGGAGGCTGAGGCAGGAGCATCACCATGAGTTCAAGGCCAGCCTGGATTACATAACAAGACTGTCTTTTTTTTTGGTACCTGGAGTCAAACTCAGGTGGGCACTGTGCCACTGAGCTCTATCTCTGGCCCGAGACACTGTCAAAAAAAAAAAAAAAAGGGAAGGAAATGCCCCAGAGAGGCCAGCCTGCCCACCCATAGCGCAGCAGTGACCAGGTCCTCCCACACCCATGCCTTTGCCTAGTCTCTGCCCTACCTCCCACCCTGGTCTGCTGGTCACATCCAGCTCTTGTTCCCTCCCTGTCCCCTCCTTCACCATCAAATCGACTCCAAAGGATCCTCCTAAAATCGAGACTGGTTCTCTCTCCCTCAGAGCCTCCCGTGGTGCTCCCCAGCACCCGGGGAGTAGCTCCCGCCTGGCGCTGCAGACAGCCACTGCAGACAAGGCCCACCCAACTCAGGGGCATGGCCTGGCTCGGACCTAGACCCAAGATGGCCAGAGTGGCTGGGGATTCCTCTGTATGCCTGAGCTAGCTGTTAGGGGGCATCTACTCTGGGGGCCTCAGTCCTGCCCCTGTGGGGTCAGGTCATGGGGAAAGGGTGTCATAGAGTTCCTGCCCCTGGTTCCACAGACATTCCACAGCACCTACTTGGGGACCAGGGGACACGGGTGACCCAGATAATCAGCGTTGTCCAGGAGGGAAGAAAGACTTATCCTTAAACCTAGACTGGGGAGAGCGGAGGGCCCCTGACCTGGCCTGAGATCAAGGAGGACTCCCTGGAGGCAGTGGCACCATGAGATTTGTGCCTGAGGAGCCAGGAAAATGAGACCAAAGCTAGGACCCAGCTTCTCTCATTCATTCATTCACTCATTCCTTAGCCTCCCTTGGGCCCTCTTAGAGCTTTTTCAGGTCCGTCAGTGTCCTGGCCAGGCAGCCCCACCCCTGTCCTGGCTCCTCTGTCCTCTGCCTCCTCTCACCCTCTCTGCTCTAAGGAGCTGCTTCTGCTTTGACCCCCAGTCTGGCCTTCGCAGGGCTTGTGGTGCAGACCTCTGCTTCCCTGCTCTCTGTACCTGCTCGTGGCTCTGAAGGGCTGTTTGCGGCTCACTGGCTCACCGGCAGCTCTCTGGTCCACTCCTGACTCCAGGAGCGCTCAATCACAGACCCGCTCTATTTTGACCACGCCCACTTAGGCCCCGCCCCGGCCCGGCCACTCACTCACGTGGCCCCCTGCGCTCTCTCCCCGCAGTGCTCATGCAACAGGAGGCCTCACAGCGCGAGCTGGAGGAGCTGCAGCGCGTGCAGTGGCAGCCGCGGCAGGTGCGAGGCTGGGGCTACCCGCAGCTGCTGTGGTACCTGGTGTTCCTGCAGCCCATCATCACCGAGGTGCACCTGCGGCGCAAGAACGTGCAATTCCTCTTCATCCGCTTCAGCGCCTGGCAGTACGCGGGCACGGACAAGCTGTGGGCCGGGCTGGTGACCACGCTCTGCGAGGGCATCCGCCACCACTATGGCGCGCTGCCCTTCAGCGTGTACTCCGTGCTGGGCAACAAGCCGGCCACGTCGCCGGGCTTGTGCCAGCGCGAGTGGCACTGCCGGCTCCGCGTGTGCCTGGCGCTGCTGGCGCTGCTGGCGGCGCTGGCCCTGGGCGTGGGTCTGCTCTACCTGTCCCTGGGCGGCCCCAGCCACACAGCTGCGGGCGGCAGCAACCGCACGGCCTCCGGCAGCAGCCTGCTCAAGATATTCGGTGGCGCGGCCACCACGCTGTCCGGCTCGGGGCTGCTCATGGCCGTGTACTCCGTGGGCAAACACCTGTTCGTGAGCCAGCGCAAGAAGATCGAACGGCTGGTGACGCGCGAGAAGTTCGGCAGCCAGCTGGGCTTCATGTGCGAGGTGAAGAAGGAGGTGGAGCTGCTCACCGACTTCCTGTGCTTCCTGGAGATCTACCAGCGGCGCCGGCTGCGCGTGGTGCTGGAGGTCACGGGGCTGGACACGTGCTACCCGGAGCGCGTGGTGGGCGTGCTCAACGCCATCAACACGCTGCTGTCCGACAGCCACGCGCCCTTCATCTTCATCCTGGTCGTGGACCCCAGCATCCTGGCCGCCTGCCTGGAGAGCGCCGGCAACATGAAGGGCACGGCGGACAACGGCTACCTCTTCCTCAACCGCACGGTCACGCTGCCCTTCTCCGTGCCCATCATGGGCCGCCGCACCAAGCTGCAGTTCCTGCACGACGCCGTGCAGAGCCGCGACGACCTGCTCTTCCGCGAGATCACGCGCAAGCTGCGGCAGGCCGCGAGCCAGGCCGGCGAGGGCGCGCAGCTGCTGGCCGTGGAGACGCAGGCGGAGGCGGAGCGCCCGCAGGGCCGCATCGACGCCGAGGCGTCGCGTCGCATCCAGGAGGCGCTCTTCTGCCTGCACAACGAGCACGACTGCCTGTACGAGTTCGTGCCCGATAACGTGGTGTCCATGCGGCGCATCGTCAACACGGTTCCCATCACCGTGCGCCTGCTGCAGCTGCAGCAGCAGCAGCAGGCCGACGTCGTGGGCCCCACGCCGCGCCAGGCCGTGGCGTGGGTCGTGCTCGCCAACCAGTGGCCCTGCCGCCTCAGCTGGGTGCTGCAGTGCCTAGAGGACAAGCAGCAGACGGGGGGCGAGCCCCAGGCCAGCGCGCGTCTCTGGGATGTCTTCTGCGACAACAGCCGCGAGCTGCACAGCATGACCAAGGCTCTGCAGAACGTGCTGGACTTGGACGGCGACCCTGAGCTCTTTGAACGCTTCCTGGGCTCCGACTTCCCCTTCACCGTGGCCGAGGCCCAGTGCCTGCTGCGCTGCACGGTCAACCTGGACCACTCCATCCGCCGCCGCATGGGGCTCATCCGGGCGGTCAGCACACTCAAACCGCCCAGCCCACCCAAATCCCCTGCCCAAGATGGACCTTCTGCTACCCGCAGAGCCACTACCACCACGGGGGCGTCCCCGAGAGGCCGTGTGGCACAGCGCACTACTGAAAACCACCACCCCCTGGACTGGGCCCACGGGGGCAAGCCGAGGCCAGCAGCCTGAGCTGCCTCACTCTGCATGGATGAACCCAGGGCAGCAAGCTGTCCACTGTCCCTATGAGGGTGTAGGGGCCACACAGCCCAGGTCACTTTGGCTCTCAGTGCCAGTGAGATGGAAGGTGCTGTGTGGAAGCCAGGGCTCAAGTGCAATAAATGGCGTGCAAAGCCCTCCAGTGGATACTGACATCCTGGCTCCTTGGCTCGGTAAGGACTGGGGACTGGACCTGCCCTGCCCTGCCCTGCCCACTTCCTCCACAGGGAGCCAGGCCTCTGAGCCATGCTCTAGCAGCTAAAGCTGGCATCCGGATGGCGGGAGGGCTGCGGGGGCGGTGGGCGAGGTGGAGAGTTGAAGAACCGATGTGCCAGGTTGACTCAGGCAAACAGGAGTGCCCAGGCCTCAGGGAATCTGGGTCCTTGTCCCTGTGACCTCGCCTGTCTTCTGTGGCATCTCCAAGGTGCCGCACCTACTGACCTTACAAGGTTGCTCTAACCCTCAGCCAGCTGGATGGTGACACTGTCACCCCAAGAGTAGTAACTATCCAGGAGTGCCCTGTGGGGTCACGGTAGGGCCACTTAGTGGCCATAGGCTGGTCACTGACACTGAAGTCACCTGATTGGCCCCTTCATGAGGACCAATGATTGGGACACTCCAGGACATAGTCTGAGCCAGCGGCGGGCTTATGTTACAGCTGGGCTGGGTGCTGCCAGCTTGCTCCTGCCTGCCTCTTCCAGCAGTGGGAACAGCCTCGCACCTAAGTCCCTAAGCCTTTATCTGGCAAAGTGCCCCCCCACAGGCCCTCGGGGTTCTTGGCCCAGTCAGGAAGCAGTGGGGACCAGAAGCCAAGGGCATGACTTGCAGGTCAGTCCCCAGGAAACCAGAGCCAAGAGCCCTGTGAAGGCGCCTCCCTCGGGCCAGCCAGGATCCCAGGACGGGGGCGCCGGCCCCACCTGCCTTCCATCTCAGGCCTGGCCTGCCTTTCAGGTGACAGTGTGTGGGTAACAGATCAGAACCCAAAAGACTTTCAGGGACAGAGACGCCATCTCAGCCGTGAGTGGCCCCGCTGCTGGGACGAGTGGAGTTCCCACATGTCTGTACTGACTGGCGCTGCAGTGTTGCCCGCCCCCACCAAGGGGACAGGGATGTCACCCGGGTGCCAGTAAATAAGCACTTGGGGAAGCTGGGTCCATGAGTCACTTTGTGCCTGCAAGAGTGACAATCAGTGGCACCGGTCAGGACAGAGGGGTCTTGGGGACGTGGGGCAGTGTCCGGGCGGTGACTCACTGTCGAGAGAGCAAACTGGGTGACAGTGGGATGGCTGGAAGCGGAGGGAGGGAAGCCCCGGGGCTGCAGTCACAGTCCCCCACACATAAGGCTCACAACAGCAGTTTCCTGGCGCACAGGTGCGGAGGCTCCAAGTCTTCCTCACCACCGAGACCCCTCTCTTTGCCTCGTCCTGGCTTGTGGGGCACCTCTGATGACACATGGATTGTAACTGTGTCAATCCAATCCTGTCTCCTCTGATGGTTACTGGTGTCCCAATTCTCCCCTTCACATGTAAGTGAATGACAGTTTCAAGATACTGCACAAGCAGATCTTAAACTCCTGGGCTCAAGCAATCCTCCTGCCTCAGCCTCCTTGGATTGTGCTTATGCTACCCAACCTGGCTATAGTCAACCCCCTACCAGACCTGGTGATGGGATGGAACCTAGAGCTTGTGTGTGCTATGGAAGTACTGTACCACCCAGCTATACCCCAGGCCCAAGTCCCCTTTGTGAGCACACCAGTGGTTCAGTTTAGGGGCCATCCTACTAGTGTATTCTAAAACGTTGGGGGTTAGGACGTGAGCATTTCTGGAACCGTGGGGAGGGCCCCGTTGGTTGCCCCAAGCTAAACACAGTGCAAGGAAGGACAGGGTTGAGGCTAGAAGAGGACCTCAGCCCCTCACAGGCACTGCAGGGAGCAGACGCTGTGCCCACCAGGCCTCAAGGAGGCGGCCAGGGCAGGTGAGCACGGTACCACTGCTCAGGCCACAGCCCCAGGGCGCAGGGTTAGGCCCAAAGGCACCAGCTGAAGCCCGACAGGCTGGGACTGGACTCTCAGAGCCCAAGCAGAAAAAGGCCCGGCTCCTCAGTGCCTTCTCACACCAGGGCTGGAAACGAGGGCAGCCGGGAGGGAGCCCAAACCCCACAGGGTCAGAGAAGGGATGAGTGGCCCAGAGCTCAGAAGGAAAGTCAGGCTGGCTGAGTGGGTGTCTCCCAACTGCTTGGGACACAGATGGGATGGATGGTGACCTTGGCTGGTGATAAACAGGAGTTCTGATGTGGCTGTCCTGGGGACAGTAAAGACACCTCTAGCCACAAATGACAAAAACAGATCTATATGGCTCAAACCAGAAAGGTGTTTGTGACAGATGCCAGAATGGTGTGATGTGGTCTGTACAGGAGCAGAGAGGGACCACAGGCCTGGCAGTGACCCAACTACACAGGAAAGGAGTGCAGGAGGAGCCCGCCTTGCCCTCTGGGTGGGGCTCCTATCCTGCCTGGACCTGAGCTTGGAGCCCTGGGGCCGGGTGTCCAGAAATGCTGCGTGCATGCTGGCCTGCGCCTGGGCTGTTTGCCCGGTTTTGCCTCTCACCTCCTGGTTTTCCTTTGGGGACCCTCTGGTACTGACCTTTGGGTGCTCCACCCACCTCACCCCACAGGGGAGCCCAAGGCCAGACAAGCAGAGAGAAGCACGTGGTGAACCCAGCCCCAGTTTATTAGAAAAGGTGTGCACAGAGCCGCACCGCCAGTCCCCTCGCCCGCCCGCCCGCCCATGGTTGTAGTGCCTCCCAGGGCACAGCCTCGATTGCCTGGGCAGCAAGGTCCCCAGGCACCCATGGCTGCCGCCCCAGCTCCCTGATAGATTTATTGCACTTAAGAGAAAGAAAGCTCTGATCCTTTGCACCCAGCCCCACCCGCCCGGCCCTCACCCCACCTGGGCGTCTGTCAGCTTCTGCCACCAGTGCCCGCAGCACCAGCACCCACGGTGGCACTGCTTGTGGCCCCTCCCGTGTCACCTGCCTGGTCCCGGGTGGGGCCAAGGGGGCCACCCCGCCACCTTGGACTCCTGCTCTCGGCAGGACAGGGCAGGCCGGGCCGGGCCGGGCAGGCGCTCCTGAACCGGAGCAGCTCTGTGGCCCCCTTGCCCTCCTGCCTCTGGCATCCACCCCAGCCCAGAGTCCTCGAGTGTCAGACATAAATAGACGCCGCAGCCTCGCGGCTGTAGTGTTCCTGGGGAGGGTCCTCGGTGCCCTGGCCCGATCCTGGGCCTCAGGAGGGCTGGGGTGAGGGCAAGCAGATTCTCATGGCTCTGGCCTCAGCTCATCCAAGACCAACTGGAAAAAGGAACTGGTGGGGACAGAAAACAAGGGGCGTCATCAGAGCAGAGGCCCCCTGCCGTCCTTGCCCTTGGCCCAGCCACCTACAGTGTCACAGTGTCTCCTGCACGGCTTCCTGACTGGCCTCCAGAAGCAGCTCCTCCAGCGCCTTCTCATCCTGTGGGCAGCGCAGCTCTGCGGGGCGGCCTTCATCAGGCAGGGCAGCAGAGGGACCCAAGGCCACACACATCCCGTGCTCCCCCTCCCCTGGACCCCAGGGACCCAGGGCAGGGACCAAGGCCCAGATCCCACCTGCCCGCCCCCACTCCTGGGCTGGTTTCCAAGGGAAATGGCCCAGCTGTGCCCTTGCCACCCCTGGCCTCTCACCATGCTCTAGGCCACAACTGCCTCCCTTGACCTCAGGCCCCGGGGGTGGCTCTGGGGGCAGCGCAAGGGCAAACTCGGGCTTCAGGCCATTGGGCAGAGGTGGGCCTGGCTGAGGTGACTCTGGCTCAGGTGACCCCGGATCCTGGGTGCCAATGGCCTCAGCTGTTGGGGAGACAGGAGTGGGGGGCAGGGGTGGGGAAGGAGGGGAGGCAGGGCTGGAGGGGGTGGGGGGCTCTGCCCTCTCAGGTGGACTCTCCACCCGGGTCACCACAAACACTTTGTGACCCCGGCCCGGGCTGGATATGGAAATCCGTTGCTCGGTAGGGGAGGAGGGGCTGCCTGGGGGGCTCCTGTCCCCAGGGCCAAGAGAGTCCGTGGGGGGCACCAGGGCAGGACAGGGCGCTGAGGGACTCTGGCCGCTGCTGGTGTCTTTCCTCTGCCCATCCTCCTCCTCCTCCTCTTCCTCCCCATCTGAGACGGAGTCTGAGTCTGAGTCCGGGCCAAGCCCCGGGCTGGGGGCCCCGTTCTGAGCTGCGGCAGGGGGCGGGTCCCCAGACTCGAGGGGCTGCGGCCCAGTGACGGTGATCTCGGGCATGGAGGCCGACAGCTGCAGCTGCTGCTCCTTCTCCTCCCGCTCCCGCGCCAGCACGAAGTTGCGCTTGCAGCCGTTCTGGATCTCGGCCAGCAGCGCCTTCTGTGTCTCGATGAAGCTCTTCACCTGCAGAGTGGCTCCTGGCTAGGGCCTGCGCTCCAAGGCGGCCGCCCCGACAGACCCCCCAGGCCCCCAGGCCGCAGGGTCCCCCACTCACCGCTTCCTTCTTGGGCTCCCGGTCAAGGTCCAGGCGCAGCAGGGAGTGGTTCACCTTGAGGGCCAACGACAGTGCCATGAGCCCGCCCGTCTTGATCTCGTTCTCCCGCAGGTCCAGTCTCAGGAGGCGGGGGCTCTCGGCGATGAACTCCGCCACCGCCACCGCGCCTGGGAGGGGGACCGCAGGGGCTGGCCAGAAGCCCCACACAGCGCACAGGCGCCCAGCCGGCTGCCCCGCCCGCCCGTCCGCCCGCCGGGGCCGCGCCTACCCTCGCAGGTGAGCTTGGTGGAGGCCAGGCCCAGGCGCAGCACGCTGCGGTTGCCGATGAGCCCATTCTTGAGGTTGCGCACGCCCTCGTTCCCGATGGGGTTGTGGCCCAGGTTCAGCGTCTCCAGGCTCTGTGTATGTGGCTGCAGGGTGAGGGGTGGACCCCAGGGGACACAAGGCCCAGGACAAATCAGGAAGGGAGCCAGAAGAACCAAAGCCATGTGCTCTTCCCCCACAGAGGGGCAGCGTCTGTCCAGGCACCAGCAGGAGCCTAGCATGGTGGCCAGCGCCCATAATCCTGGCACTTGGGAGGCTGAGGCAGAAGGATTCCCAGGAGTTCAAGGCCAGTTTTTTGTTTTTTGTTTTTTTGGGGTTTTTTGTCTTTTTGAGACAGGGTCTTGCTATGCAGTTCAGGTTGGCCTTGAGCTCACTTTGTAGCCCAGACTGGTCTTGAACTTGCAACAGTCCTCCAGCCTCAGCCTCCCGAGTGCTGGGATTACAGGTGTGAGTCACCACACCCAGTTTTCAAGGCCAGTCTTAACTACATAGTGAGCCTGACCCACAACAGCCCGGAACAGCTCAGTTGCTCATGTACTTGGTCTCCCCCAAGTGTCCTGTTCCTGTCTACTCCCAGCTCTCCCAACAGTCCAGCTGGTCCCCGCCCTCGCAGGCCCTGCCGGCTCCACGCTGAGGCCGGCCATGGGTCTAAGCACAGCCTCTGACCCAAGGTGCTGGGTCCCCCAGGGTTGAGCCTGCTTTACACACTACATCAAATCAAGCTAAGTGGCATGGGCTGTCACCCCAACATGCGGGAGCCTAAGAAAGGGAGATCCTGAATGTAGGGCCAACCATGGCTATACAGGGAATGCAAGGCCAGTTATACACTGAGACCCTAACTCAAAACACACAACATAAATAAATAAACACCAATATTCTGGGACAAAAAGAATAAAAATTTACTAAAGGCTTTCAAAAATAGCAACTCTTTCAGCACAGTCTATCAGATACGATAAAAAGATAACTGAAGAAAACCAGGGCACAGAGGCTGAGCGAAGACCAGCTGGCTAGGGTGTTTCACACTCCGCAGGAGCCAGGGCATGGGCCGCTATGTAGGGGGCTGGGGTGGCAGAGGAGTGGGGGCCAACTCACCAGCGTCATGCCCAGGAAAGCCATGCCCGTGTGCGTGAGCTGGTTGTTCCACAGCACCAGGGTCACCAGCCCCTTCCTCTGCTCCTTCAGGCCCTCGCAGATGTAGGCCAGGCCTAGGGGAGGTCTGTGGTCAGGGTCCAGTCTGCAGGTGGCAGGCTGCAGGGCGCACCCTCATGGTGACCTGCCCCGGCTACTCCAAGGCAGCTCCCGGATGAAACCGCCCACCCTCTGGAGCCAGCTCAGTGTGCACTGCATGCTGGGAATTCACTCTTGTCTTCCACCTCTGCCCCATGCCTGCTCTAAGACCTGAGCCAGATCTGCCAGGGCATGAAGAGGGTGTCACAGTGGGGTCTAGGCCTGCACACTGAAGGGGACAGTGGCCTCGGCCCAAAGGTGAAACAGCTGTTTCCTGCATGGGAGAGGTGAACTCCTCCCCCTCCTTCTTGCCTCAGTCATCCTTGGCTCGCTGAGGCTTCCCCTACAAATAGCAAACATCTCAGCGCGTCCCCACTCCAGGGACCCACAGCTTTGCATCTGCTGCTGCATTTTTCCATACTCTGCTCAGGTCACTGCCAGGCAGTCCCTCCCATTGCCCTTCCTTCCTGCAGCCCCCCCACAGCTACCAGCTGACTGCACTCCAACAATGTCCTCTCCTTCAGGTGCTCTTCAGCTGCACCTGTTACTATAATACCTCACTGCAACCTCAAGGCACTGTCGAGTTTCCCTCTCCTCCAGGAAGCCCTGCAGGACCCCACACTTGGTCAGGCCCCGCGAGGCTCCTCAGCCCAGCCTTGCCTGCTCAGGCAGTCACTGTCTAAGACAGTCTTGTCTTCCCTATGAGCCATGACCCCAAGAGGCCAGTCCTGGTCAGGAGTCCCCAGCACCACCAGCCCAGGGCCAGGTGACAGTGGGGCTGCACACACCAGAGTCCAGCACATGGTTATTGCGCAAGTCCAGGATCTGCAGGGAACAGTTGAACTTGAGCAGGTTGCCCAGCTGCGCTGAGTCCTGCAGGCCGTTGAGTTTATTGTCGGCCAGATACAGCTCCTGCAGGTTCATGTTCATCTTCAGGGCTGTGGCTGTGGAAGCAACGAGGCAGGGGTGAGTGCCTGGACATCCTCCCGGGCACCCCACACAGGGCGGGCTGCACCTCCAGGCCTGGGCTCACCAAGCAGCATGAGCGGCCGCCCCGACAGGCTGGCGTTCTCCAGGTGCAGCACGGCCAGGCTGCTTCGGATGCGCAGGGCACGGGCCACGAAGGGCGCCGAGTGGTCCAGCAGGGGCGTGTTGCGGGCATCTAGGTACTGCAGGCAGCTAGTCTGTGGGCCGGGCCAGGGCAGGTCAGCCTGGCCTCCCTGCTAGCCCCAGGCCCTGCTGCAAAGTCACCTTGCATTGAGAAGCAAGGCCACAGCGAGGCATCCCCGTTTGGACCCAGCCTTCCTGAAAGTGAGTGAAATGGGGCTGCTGCCCATGGCCACCCCCAGGGAGGAACAGGGGAGGGATGTAGGCCCGAGGCTGGGTGGCCTGCGATGTGTGGCCACGCCCACCTTTCGCATCATGTGGGCGGCAGCCTGCCAGCCTCGGGTGCCGATGTGCTTGTTGAAGGAGATGTTGAGGTGAGTGGCCGACTCGTAGTACTCGATCATGTCGAACAGGGCTGAGGCACCCTGGGGGCAGACATGTGGGGCTCAGCCTCAGGGTGAGGTGGCCCTGGGGAGGCATGTGGGGGCCCCGAGACACAGGGGTTTCCAGGAAGCGAGTGAGCCTCAAGGGGGAGGCCAACACTGCACGCAGCGCGAGCGGGAAGGAGGGCGGGGAAGCGAAAGCCCTCCTGGGAGTCAGCTCCGCCTCAAGCAGGCACAGCCTGCAGCTCTGACCCACAAGAGCTCCTGCTCTGACAAAGCCAGTCTGATTCTGTCACCAAGTCTGGACTGCTTTTCTTTTCTTTTTTGAGGCAGAGTCTCACTATGTAGCCCAGCCTGGCCTACAGCTCAGTGATCCTCCCACCTCAGCCTCCCAGGATGATAGACTTGTGCCACCACGCCTGGCACAGAGTCCTAACTGATGTGCTGTGTGACCTGCACAGGCCACGGCCTTGGCGTGCCAGTACCTCCTCCCCCACTCCCACGCACCCTGTGTTCCTGGGGACTGCTCAGTCCCCAAATGTTCCCCAGGCCTGTAGGTGCTCAGATCCCCAGGGGCAGCTCCAAGGAAGGTTCACGCCCCCTCTGTTCCCTACCCACCTACCCTCTTCTGTGGGCCCCAAAGCATACCCCCACCCCGCTCTGGCCACATACATGGCCCTCTCTTGTCCTTTTTGGTTTGGTTTGGTTTTTTGAAACATGGTGTCACTCTGCAGATCTCGCAGGTTCCAGCGGAAGTGTTGGCAAACTGACTTGGCCTTCGACTCACAGCAATTTGCCTACTTCAACCTTTGGTGGAGATAAGCTGCCATCCATAGCTCCCTTCTGTCCTTTCAGAGGCCCTGCTCTTGTCCTGCTGCCAGCCTTTTGTCTGGGGTCCCTTCTTCCTGCAGGGCCCCCTGCCCACCCAAATCTCAGAGGGGCCAGGGAGCCCCAGGAGCCACGGATCTGGCTGCAGCAGGAGTGCTCACGTCTTCGTCCAGGTTCGTCTGTTCCAGGTCCACCATCTTGAACTGCAGCCTCTTGAAGACCTCTTCCAGAGCCTCGCAGGTCCTGTAGTCCAGCTTCTCCCCTGGGAGGAGGTGGTGGCCATGTGGGTGTGGATCTGGGTCTGCACGTGGGGTCTAGCAGAGGAGGATGGGAGCCTCTGCCCCCACAGCCCTCCGACACCCTTTCCCCCAGCTCCCACCCTGCACACCACCCCGGGGTGCCCAGTACCACATACACCCACCTTTTAGGTCCAGGCAATCAATGCGGTGCTCGAGGTCTGTGAACTCCTGCAAAAGCAAAAGCAAGGTGGGCGGTATGGAGGGGGCAGGAAGACCTGAAGGAGTTGGGCCACCTGCAGGCCCAGGCAAGTGTCCAGGGCACTGATTCTCAGGGAACCACAGAGCCCACCGAGGAGCCTGCCTGCCCCAGCCAGAAGAGGTAGGGGGTGGGCAGGAAGAATGACAGGGTCTGGCCAGGGGTCATGGAGAGATGGGCCCCTGACCAGGCACACAGCAGGTGGTCAGTGAAGAGAGGGACAGCACTGGCTCAGACCCATACAGTGGCCCTGTTCCCTGTGTGTCCCATATCACCCAGGCCTGAGGGGCCAGGGCCAGCCTTGCCAGTGGCACTCAGCCTGGTCTGAGCCAGCCTCACCCACAGCTGCCAACCAGGCAGCCTCGTCCCTGGGCTTGAAAGTACAGTGCCCCCGGGACCCGTAGGAGCCTCCCCTGGCCCAGGCACAGACAGTGGCGCACAGCAGAGCTGGCTGCAGGGGCATGGCCTGGAACAGGGACCGTGGAAGTTCAGGAAGGCCTGGTGAGGGAGCAGACCACCATGGCAGAACCCTTCATACAAACATGATGCCGTCCCCGCTGGGACTCAGGCAAGAAATGATGGGTTTTGCCCTTTATGTCTCTATTTTAATTCTCTAAGAATCAAGGGCTATATTATTCTTTTTGTAAATCAGGCTTTTAAGAATACATTTTATAACTCTGATTTACAAGAATCATAAACTTGGCTCTTCCTTGGGGACCAGAATTTGGGGGCTGACAGACATGGGAATCTCTCCCTCGCCCTAATTCCTCTGAAAAGCCTGGCTTCTCGGACAGCCACAGAGCCATCCCCGGCCCCACCGTACCTGCAGCTGCCGGAGCAGCTTGGGGATCTGCCTGCAGTTGAGTTTCTGGCAGGCCTGCCGATAGGCGCCGATCACCTCCTCCACCGTCACGTTCTGGGCTACGGGCAAAGGCCAGGCCAGTCACTCCTCAGCCTTCCCAGAACCCACGCCTCAGCCAGCAACACACGGACCAGCCGATCCTCCCTTCGAGCTCCCTGGGGCACTGCTGCCCTCCAGGAAGTGACCCTGGGTGCCCCCAAACCACATCAGCATCACCCCCACAATCACACAGCTAACAAACAGCACACAAGGCTTCAGTTACCAGCTTACTCTCTACCACACCGGCAGCCCCAGAAGGGCCGGGCTGAGGTTGTCTTGGTCACTACCATGTCCCCAAAACTTCTTTCTTTCTCTTTCAGACAGGGTCTCTCAACACGGCTTGGATTATTCTCAACTTGCCTCAGCCTTCCAAGTGCTAAGATTACAGACAGGTGTGTGCTGGGACGTACATGTTCCATATCCATGTCCCCGTATTTGGCACTTTGGCCCCATGAACAAAAAGCTCAGAGAAAAGCAATGCTTGCCCAAGGTCACACAGCTGTTCCACAGTGCATTCAGGATATGAACCTACTTCCAGCGTGCAGTGCCACATGTTTCTCTGACTCCCCACTCCCGAAACAACCTCTGCAGCTAAATGTTCCCCACGGCACTCAGGGACAGGCCTGACGAGGGGTACCGAAGCAGAAGGAGATGGCCTGGCCTGGGAGCACCCAGGGTGATGGGCAATGCCTGGCAGAATGTGTAAAAGGAGGGAACCCAACCCCAACCCCAACTGTCCTGGGGAAGCCACAGCCTGTCACTGAATGACAGGTGGGGGTGGCTCTCGGGACATTCCATGGCTAGCTTCTCTGGCTGAGCATGGTAACTCTGCATCTCAGTCTTTATACTGCTGAATAATAATTGCATGAGACACCACATTTTGTTTATTCATTCACGGTTGATAGACACCTACACTGACTTCAGTTTCTGGAGGCATCTTTTTGTTGAACTGGGAATCAAACTCAGGACCTCACCCTGTGTTGTGCCATTGAGCTATATCCCCATCCCTTTCAGTATCTGGCTACTGGAGTTTAGACTCTTCCCAGGGTGACCAGGAGAGAAGGAAGAGATGGCTAAAGGGCAGGGTAGGCAGAGAGGCAGACCTGGGTACTAGACTTTTGGGGTGCCAGAGCAGATAGCACAGAAGTGGTGGTGCAGGCAGGGAACAGCAGAGAGAGGACTCTGGCCCACCCTTTCCTGTACCATCCTGTCACTCCAGGCCGGCCGAGCACTCCCACTCCACTTTCTGGGAGGAAAACAGGCCCAAGGAAGGGTGATGGACCCCCACGGCCAGCCGGAGGACAGAGGGCAACACCTAGCCTAGAACTCTCCTTACTGCACCTAGGGCAGGGTGGGGTGCTCAGCAGGGCCCTGACTTCTGCAGAGGCTGAAGGAGGGGGTGGGGCTGCCAGGAGCCTCAAGAGCAGCTGCAGGTGACTGACAGCACCCCGAGAGGCTAGCTTCTGCAGGATGAGGGGGACACTCTGACAATGGCCCACCTGCTTGGTCACCTGGGGTTCTGCCAGGGACAGAAGCTGCCCTGCCTGGGAAGGTAGCCCTTGGGTGACTGGCGGGTCCAGCCATACCCATGCATGCCATGGTATTAACCAACCGGGTCCATGAACTTGAGGGGAGGGGCCTCTTTACCACGCTGAGAACAGCAGTCGCCAGCACTGTCACAACAGCCAACTACTTCACGTGTTCCCCCAGAGGAGCAGACACTACCAGTTCAAAGGTGTTTATCGCACTCTATGCTAACTGGCATCCTTTGTAACCCTATTTTATCTTTCGGCTTCAAAGATCACCACTCTGAGAAGCCGCAGGATTTACTGATGTGAAGGGCTGAGAACCAAGGCCCTGGTGAGACACAGTGAAGGGCCTCGCGGGGCCAGGGCTGGCTCAGTCTCAATGGATGGGCTGACACGGCCTGCAGTTACCATCGCTGGCCACTCAGCTCCCCCACTGTCTGCAGGGACCAGACTCACAGCAGTGTCTGGAGCTCGGGGACCTCTGGCCTGGGCCTCCTTCAGGCGCTCAGTGCTGACCACCCCCCAACTCCAGAAAGCCCTCCCTGACTGCCTAAGCTGGGCTCAGACTCCCCATCTGGCTCCTGCAGTCCTCTGAGACCCAGCGTCCTATTTCCGTCCACTGGGCCATCATGATCTGGCACTGCTCAGCACAGGGCTGGACTACAGTAGGTACCAGAATGATTTGGGGCGTGGAGTACAGCAGCTCACAGCACCACTGGGTTTAGTCCCCAGCACCACGAACAAACAAAACAGCGTTAGCCCATGAGTGGCCGGGAGGTAGGGGAGGACGGGAGGCACTAGAACGCAGAGATCAGGTGCCGTCCTGGTCGGCCACCCACTGTTATCTTCCCCTCACTGGGCCTCGTTTTGTCCACCCAGACACAAACAATGATCCCTGAGGTTCCCGAGGACCCATTTCTCTGAGTGGACGCCCAGAGATAAGCGAAGGGCGGTCACAAGCTGAATTAGTGTGTCACTTCTGAGTGCTGCCAAGTTCACTCTTCCAACTCAAGCTCCAGTGATTCGAGGGGTGGGCTTCTCCCCAGGCCACCTCTGCATCACCCAAGCCACCATCTGCCCACCCACCCTCCTGCTGGGCACTTGCAGGTTCAGAACCAGCTGTGGCCAAAGTCACAGCCATAGCCTGAGCCCAAGGACATCCCGTCTGCCCATCCGGTTACAAGAGGGAAACTGAGCCATCAGGGCAACAACTGTATCTTGTTAATTTCCTCTGAGGCTGAGACACAGTACAATAACAAGAGCAGGGGCTCGGAGCTGGTCCACTGCCTGGGGCCTGCACGTGGTGCCATCAGCTTTTCCCACACCTGGGCTCTGGGGGGACTTGTATGTTAACTAGAACTCACTATCTTTTTTTCTTTTTTTTTTTGCGATACAATCTTGCTATGTAGCTCAGGCTGAC
This sequence comes from Hydrochoerus hydrochaeris, assembly GCA_004027455.1. Classification (NCBI taxonomy): domain Eukaryota; kingdom Metazoa; phylum Chordata; class Mammalia; order Rodentia; family Hydrochaeridae; genus Hydrochoerus; species Hydrochoerus hydrochaeris. The sequence continues at coordinate 241,973 of PVLA01002003.1, read as the reverse complement.
CATGGATTCACTATGTACCCCAGGCTCGTTTCAAACCCGAGGTGACCCTCCTGTCTCAGCCTCCCAAGTGCTTGGATTACGGGCATGCACCACCGTGCGCAGCTCATTATCAGGATTTATGGATACAATTTCACTCATGCTATGGCTAAGGGATGACACTGAGTTATCACACTAAAAATAATCAGTGGTGGGAATGGCGGCAAAACAGCTCACAGGCAGACAGGGAAAGAGACAGCAGCACCCAGGCCTCCAGGAGCTTCCTGCATGAACACACCTGGGCCCCAGCACCCAGCAGGTGGAGAGGTGGCTGCGTCAGGAGGGGTCTGGTCATAGAGATCTACTTCCAGGTGGAAACTCTGGGGTCCGAGTGGGGTGCATACATGTGCATGTACGTGTGTGTGTCTGTGTGTGTGTGTGTGTGCGCGCGCGCGCGCGCATGTGTGATGCCCTGCACGGCATTTCACACCCAGTACCTCAGCAGGGAGAGGAGGGCACAGGCCCAGCATGACACAGGAAGCTGGGGGCAGGTTCTGCGCCATCAGACAATGCCCTGTCACTGTCCAGTGACTCCTATGATCTGTGCAAGAGTCCACACAACACGCAGTGTCCTGCTTGAGAATGCAGTGAGCCAGGCACGCTGACACATGCTTTTAATCCCAGTACCCTGGGAGGCTGAGGCAGAAGTATCGTAAGGATGAGACCAGGCTGGACAACTAGGCAACTTAGCAAGCCCTTGTTTTGAAATAAAAAATAAAAAAAGGCTGGGGACGTGGCTCAGTGCTAAAGCCCTGGATTCAATCACCACAGCGAGGGTGGGGGAAGTGGGTATCAACCGGTCAGTCATGGTTTCCAGGCAGTCACCGAAATCTATGGAAGAATAAGGTCTCAGAACTGGGGGATATGGTAGGCCCCTCACTTCCCAGATAGAACTCAACAGCAGGAGCAGGTCTGTGTCCCTTTAAGCACCCTGTGAATGAGCCCCCACCCCACAGAGCCAGCCAGGGAAACAGCGGTGGCAGGAGCAGGAACAGGCCTAGGGGCGGGGCGAGGAACAGCGCGCAGGGCTGAGGCTCATCAGGGTTTGGGGACTCCAGCGCCAGGTACCAAGGGCAGGGTGTGCAGCGGTGAAGGGCATAGCTGGGGCCCTGGTAGAGCTCCACCATGCATCACTGTACTCGCTCGACCCTGCACAGGGGTCTTGAAGCGGGAACTTGGGAAGTAGGTTCAGGGCCAGAATCCTGGCTCCCAACTCACACTGGGCTTCTGGCCAAAGCACTAACCCTGTGCTTGCCACTTGGCCCTAACATGAGGGCATGTCACTAGCTCCAGCACTCCTCTGGAGGTTCCCACTCCGTCTCCTTCTCCCCTGGAAGCAGCTCTGGTGCTCCATGGGGTCCAGGACAGGTAAAAAGTAATTTGTGCTGCAAGACCAACCACATGGGGTGGGAACACAAGCTGGCATGCAAAGTGTGCGCACACATGTGCAAGGGGCTTCTGGGCACACGTGCATAGGAATCAGGGCAGGCTTTGGATGTGTGTGCTCAAGTCCAATCCTGACTTATGCAAGGGCTAAAGTTCAAATGACTACCTTAGGAGGGGGTGGGGAGAAAGAGAGAGACTATGTGTGCATGTGTGTTTGCACACACAGAGCTGGGAAGCAGATCTACAGCCAGGTGTGGTGACACATGCCTATAATCCCAGGACTCAGGAGGCTAAGGTAGGAGGATTGTGAGTTCAAGACCAGCCTGAGCCACCTATCAAGTTCAAGGCTGGCTTGGACTATGTAACAAGTCCCTGTCTAAAAATTAAAAAAAAAAAAAAACCCTCAAACCTTCCTTAGAGATGGAGCTGCAGTGTAATGGCCTGGAATAAGGGACATAAGCAATCACCAGATATCGCTTTCCCTGTGAAAAGGCCAGCTGCCGGGTCTTAGGTGATAAGGGACAACATCAGTGCCGGTGCCCAGTCAGCAGATGGAGGAGAAGATGATGGAGGGTTGGGGTGGTGTCCCCTTTCCAGGTCTCAGGAACTTACTCTGAGTGACATATCACACTGAGTACCTTCCATACCCAATCTCACTTCCGGCTCTGTGATCCCAGAAGATCAAAGAGGGAAGCAGCCACCCACCCCAGCCAGAGCCAGGATGGCAGGACTGCACACACGCCTGGGCCTGTCTCCCTCTGAAACAGGAACCCGCTTCCTCCCTCCCACTACCCTGCCTGAAGGACAGTCAGGGTAGAGGGGACTGTGGGGCGCCCTAGAGCTGGGAGACATGCAAACAGGGTTGCTGCAGCACCTGACATCCTGCAGACAGCACCTGGCTGCAGGGGGCGCTGCAGCTCACCCCACACTTGTGCCAGAGTCCCAGGCAGAAGCTGCCCTCTCCACTGTGGCTCTCACAAAGGCACCAGAGAAACCTGATGCAGGTGCTGGGCTTTGGGTGACAGGAGGAGAGAGGTCAGCCTCACGTGTGCACACAGGTGCAGAGAGGTCCATGAGATGCAAGGACAGCCTGGATACTAGAGGGCAGTGGGGACTCGGGCCACCCCTGCCAGTTCCGAGCTGATAGGGAAAGTCACAGGTCACACACAGGAAGCTGGACGGAGGGAGTGCCCAAGCAAGGGTGTCGCACCTGCTTCCTACTGGCCATGCTGGCTGAACATCCGCTCTGTGTCCCAGTGGCCATTGCATGAAAGAGACCTACAAAGGGATGGGCAGAGTGTGCCAAGTTCCGAGCGCTGAGTTTCCAGTTAGAGCCCAGGTCTTAATAAAACCCCAGTTATGTGACAGCAACTACACTCAAACCCAGGCTTGGTGACAAGAGTGCTGCTCTGCTGTGTTGGGGGCACAGCACAGTTAGAGAGGGGCTGGCCCCTCTGTATGAATTTCATAGCCGTACCCCAGAAGTAACCAGCAAGGTGTTCCCTGTGATCATCCATCCACGCTGGATAGTGCCAGCTCACTGACCCTGGGTTTTAGCGGCCTTTTAGCGGCTCTTAAAACAGTGAAAACAGACCCTGGCCACAGCTCCTGCCTGGCAAGTTCGGGGTCCTAAATTTGAATCCTGGTACCAAACAAAAGAAAAAGATGACGACGATGACAATGAAGAAGACGGCAGAAAGGGCAGAGACTGAAAACTCAGGTCCGACCTCTTTTTTTGTTTTTCTGAGACAGGGTCTTGGCCTGCAGTCCAGGCTGGCCCTGAGCATGCTAGGTAACTCAGGCTGTCCCAACCTCCCAAACGCTGGGATCACACATCACCAAGACTAGCTATGACCAGAGTTTAAACACAAACCCACACCTAGGATCACACATCTTAAAAAGACTAGGTAGCAAATACTTTAATCTTTGGAGGACACTGTCTCTACTGCAAGAAAACAGCCATGGACAGTACTTAAGGCCATGACATGTCCAATAAAACTTCACTTACAAACCCTGGGGGCCAGCTTGGGCTGAAAGACAAGAAACCCCCGTGGCCTCCCCATACTGGAGATGGGACGCAGGGCCTTGGGCACTGAACTCGCTCCCAGGTATTACTAAGCACACCCAGGTATTACCATTCAAAACTCCTGCACAAAGCAAAACCAACCCCGCGCCCGCACGGCCCTTCCGCTGCTGCTCTCGGAAGCCAGGCTCCTGGCAACACTAACCCAGAGGGCTCTGCTTCCAGAGGACTGGGGCTGGGAGCCAACAGGACTTGCACCCATGGGACAGGGCTGGGACAAGGTGGGGACAAAATGAGAGCAAATGTGGCTTTGAGGCAGGGCAGTGGGCAAGGCAGCAGGGTTGCTGAGTGAGGAGTTGCCAGGACAGGTGGAAAAGAGAACCTAGAGGCCCAGTGGACAGAGAGGGGCTTTTCTGCAGAGAACAGAGGCAGGTATTATTTATGTAACATCAAAGAGGAAGGTAAACAGCTGTTGTATTTTCCCAAATTCTCAGGCCACACGGGGGGGGGGGTGTGAGGAGCTGCAAAGCTGAATCCCTGCCGCAGGAGTGGGGGGGGGGCAGGGGATGAGCTCTTCCCAGGCCCTGCTCTGTGACCTCCCTCCCAGTACATCCCTCAGGGCTCAACGCTGTGCCTGGCACACAGAAGCACCACCAGCCACCTGCTGCGACTGTGTGCCCCACAAGGAGGCTGCTTGCCATCACCCTGCCTACCTTGGCCAGGAAGTGACCGGCCAGGGGTCTCAGGACAAAGGGGGTCCACCCCCACCACCCCCGCAGAGCAGAGCGAGCAGATCCTCGCCCCACCTGTGGAAGGACCAGCTGGCAGTAACCGGCCTGGCCTGTTCTTTCCCCATCACCCACAGGCTAACGTGGGGACCCTGGACAGGACTGTCAGAGGGTCTCAGTCCCTGCTTTTCTCTCCTGAAGTTCTAGCAGAGATGTCCTGTCCTATAACCCTGTCACAGTAACTGGCTGGGGACAGGAAGAGTCCTATGAAACCATCTTTTGCCAGTTCCATGGTGATTGAGAATACTCCCCCACCCCACTTTCCAGAGCCACCCTGACACCTGCCCAGCAGAGACAGCCTCCCAAGCAAGAAGTCAACTCAGAAGAAAGCTGAGCTCAGACAGAGAAACAGGCAAAGTCCCAAAGATGCTGTTAAGAGTCTGGATCCAGCCAGGCCTGACACCATTTTACCCAGGACTCCTCCATCCCTTAGCCCAGCAGGTTTCCCAGCTGCTCTCGGATTCTGAGTTGGTCTTCAGTTCCATCCAGCCACTCATTCTGTATACATTTCTAAAGCTCTGTGCCTGTGCTGGGTGAGGGGCGTCCCCCCAGCCCAACCTTCCAGGGTTCTTAGATACTGAGGGAGAAGCACATGACTGTGGACCCCACTAGGAAGGGCAGCCAGGCAGAGCCGGCTCTCAGGCTGCCATGCTGCGCCTCACTGAGCAGCCTGGGCCTTGCCAGGGGCAGGCACGGTCTCCAGCCACAGCACTGCCCTGCCCAGGCTGCCTGGCACCCCCCACTCTCCCCTTGGCCTGTTCCATACTCATGTTTTACTTCTTTTTCTGCTCACAGCCAGGTGTCCCCTCCCCCGGGGAAGGCGCCCCAAGCCAGGTCAGGCCCCACCCTTTGCACCCTGTGGTCTCAGCCCTGCTAGCTCTGAGCAGTCCCCGGATGTGAGCCCCGGAAGACAGCAGGAAGGAGTCTGTGCCTGTGCTGTGTCCCTATCACTGCCCAGGACATGGGGCCACGGACAGAAGGCGCCAGGCAGGGTGAGTGGGCAGAAAAATGGAATTGTGCAGGGTGCTGCCCAGGACCAGAAGCAGCCCGGAGCACTGTGGCGCTCAGGGAGAAGCAGAGGCACAGTGGGGAGCGGGGGTCTCCACAGCCGCCATGGTGAGTGGCTCTCTACTCACACCCACTGCTACCTCGCACTCCACCGGTGCTGCTCACCTGCGATTCCACATCGCAGTCCTGTGGAGCCCTCTGCCATGGCACAGAGCGGGTTCAGTCTCAGCTGCACCCCTGGATCCACAATGGCCATGTGGCTCAGTGAGGCAGAGGGAGAGCCAAGCCAGGGCAGTCCCTGTCCCACCCTGGTACCCTGAGGTCCTGAGGCTCTCAGCTTTAAGCTGGGCAGACAGCTTGGAGAAGCCCAGAAACTCAGGCAGACAAGGAGGCTGCAGTGGGACCTGCCATTCTCTGTTGGGGTTCCAGGATCTGGGGCACCAGAGCTATGCAGGAGGAGTGGGCACAGGCAAAACTCCAAGACCGCAAAGCTTACAGACAGGAGAGGTGCGTGTTCACAGCACAAGAGAGGAGCTGGCATATTACCCAGCCTCAATCCCCACTGGTGACAAAGGCACCTGGACCCGCTGCTCTGGTCACCTCCTCAAAAGCTTTCCCTGACCACCCTCTGTGCTCTTCCAGCCCTGCACCTCGCTTCTCATGACATGACCCCAGGGAAAGCTTGCTAACCTCCAGCGTGCTTATGCTAGAGTGAGGGGAGAACCTTTCTGCTTCTCACCAAGCGTCCCCAGCAGGCCTGTACAGTAGCTGTTGGGTAGTTGTTGGGTGAATACCTGTTATGTGAGGGTGGGGCCAAGAGTCCTAGACCCTGAAGGGTGGGGGTGGGGGGGAGGCTCTGAGGTGATCTGGGCCACCCAGTGAATGAGGGAAGGACACCCAGCACCAGGTAGTGAAAGTGACAAGGTCAGGAAGTATCAGCCCAGGACCACCCTAGAGCATGCGTGTCACACATCCTTGCCTGTGGCACTCCTACAGTGTTACCACTCCTGGGGCCCACTCAGGGGCCAGAGACAGGACAGAGCCCCAGGAGGTTCAAGGCCACCACCACCGTAGCTGTTGCCTCTGCAGAACCAGCCTGGCCTCTTCTCACCTCCAAGCTGCCTTGGGCCAGGTATCTGAGCCCCCGGGGGCCACAGCCACTATCAGCTCTGTTCAGGCAGTTCTCTAGGCAGGGGATGTCCACTCAAAGCCAGACTTGGGTCCAGGGCTGGACCTGCCACAGATGGTGCCCCCCAGAGGTCCATACCGAGCACCTTTAGGTACTCGGTACTCAGCGTGCTTAGCTACCTACCAGCCTCTCGCACCTTGCTGTGGAGCCTGGGAGGTGGGTGTCACCCAGGTGCTGCTCTGTGCACCACTTCAGAAGCAAGTAAAAAAAAGGTACAAATAAAACAGACCTATGACAGGTATCTTAGATTTGCTGTAAACTAGTGGAGGCAGAGGTAGCACAGGGAATAGTTACTGGCCACACAATGGTTGCTACCCAAGCAGGAAAGTTGGTATACTGGGCTCATTACACTACTTCTGTTTGAAAATGCTCTTTATGAACACAGTTAAACGGGGAGGGGCTTACAGTGACTGCTCAGAGCTGTTGTCCTGAGGACCTGGGGTGGCCTCTGTCCTGGGAAGGAAACCTGGCTCATACCCTGGACTGATGGCTTAGGTCACCTTAGACCTCCTCCATGACACCTCCACTGCAAAGCCTGGCCTGCCTTGGGGGCAGCCACTCTGGGGGCTCCCTAGTGCATGGCCCAGCAGGTGCATGGTGAAGGGAGCTGCAGGCAGGAAGGACTGGGCCATGTGTCCACGTGGAGGGACAGCACGGGGAAAGGAGGCTGTCAAAGGAGAACTCAGAGACACAGTGGGAGCAGGAAGGAGCAGCCTTGGTCTCCAGCTCAAGCCATGACCCAGGCAGAAGCCCACAGGCAGGTGACATTTCCAAGGCACCACTTCAGGCAGCCCTTTCAGGTGCCCCGCTGAAGCCTCACAGCACCCCAGGAGGGATGACCAGGATCCCCAACCCAACACGAAAGAAGTCCTGAGAGGTAACCTAGGTGACCCTGCCCTAAGGGACCTTCCTCTTCACTGATGAGCCACTGTGGCCTTCAGGGCTGGCCCCCAGGCTACTCAGGGTCCGGGGAGGGGTCTTCAGGTTGCCTTGCCCAGCTTCCAGCCCTTGGCCCCAGGAACCTCTCCCTGACATTTTGGAGTCCCCAGAGTTCTCTGAGGGACAGCTGTACTGAGCCGGGAGGCCTGGCAATCTAAGGGGCGATGTCAGGCCCAGACTGAGGAGTGCAGCAGCTGGCTCTATAAGCTGGTGGGTGGAGGGCCAAGTCCGGGTTTCTGTCAGGTCACCTTTTCTGAGAGCCTCTGCCTGTGGCTCCTTGGGACAGTGAGAGGACAGTGGTAGCAAGTTACTCTTCCTGATGAGCAGCTGGGCAGGCTCCTTCCACCCTGCTCAGCAACGCAGAGCAAGAGGGCTGCAAAGTACAGGGTTCAGCAGGCGACATCTTCCCCAACAGCTTCTGGCCATCAACTTGCTGGTCTACATGATGTCATGTCCACAATAACAATCACTAGCACTGACTTTGAGGGAGGCACAGGGCTACAGGCACCCAGGTCAACCCCAAGGCCTTCCTCTTGCAGCCCTTGGCCTGCCCTGTGCAGGGAAGCTGGGACTATGCCCACCCAGGCTGGCATCGATGCCTGCAATGTGCTCAGAACTGCACCAGGTGGGCACAGGAGGTCTAGTGAGCATGTGCAGGGAGACCCAAGATGCCACAACAGGAAGAAAGTCTACTTCCTCCACCTTCCCACTCTGTAGATGTGAGGTTGGCACGTCAGCTCACAGCCACCATGTCATGCTATGGGTCAGGCTCCGCCCTGAGCTCGTCCACCCCTTCTGTCCCCTGCACTAAGCCAGACAGCCCAGGACAAGGCTTCCCTTGCTGAGGACACAGTTTGTCCCCTCCCCTCACACACACGGGCTCCTGCCTCCAGGCCTGCAACTGCTTTCTCACAGCCGGCTGTCATTCAGGCCTCTATGCAATGTCACCTCTTTGAAAAGCCTCCCCTGCCCTTTCTAAAGCTTCGTCCCTTGCCCTATCTCTTCATGAGCTGCATCCCATTTGTTGTTCACTGTCCCACTGTGGCAGGCAGCCCAGTTAGTTAGAGAGTATTACAGACAGTGAGACAGGGTTAAGTCCTCCAAGGAGCCAGTGCAGATACCTTACAACTGTGGGGGAGATAGACACCACCTGCTGTGAGCCAGGCCTCAAGACAAAGGATCAAACAAATGCACCTACATCCTAAGGACTGATATTCTAACTAGTTCCCTATCACCCTGGAGTCACTATCCCATCCCCCTAGGGAAAAGGTCACACCACCAAGAATGCCCACTTCCTACATGACTTGCTTTCCCATTTGTCCCTAAGGTAATCAATTTTACCTGAGCTATTGATCTTATTGGCTAACTATAGCTGTGTCCTACCTTATGCCCATGTGTCTTGTGAGCTCCCAGTCTTCCCCTACCTTGAACCCATGGTTTTACTCTATAAAAGTTCCTGGAAAAGACAGTCTTAGGCAACCAGCTCAGGCCCCCTTCTGTCTCTCTCAAACAGAAGCTTTATCTCAATAAATATATTCTACTCTTAACTTTCATTGTTCCTAAAATTCATTCTTCGATTTTAGAGAACACGAACTGGAGGATATAGTAAGTTGGGAGTTTCATATCACTACAGCAAGCTCCCTGGGTCTAGGGTGTCACCATGGCGTCTGGGGTAAACACCTACAAAGGGACACATCTGCTGCCCTGCTGTGAGAAATGGCTAGTGCCTACTGCCTTCCCTCCAGAGAGCCATCCTAGAAGGATGGGGCCACACTGTACCCCAGCAAGGTGCCCGTTCAGGACAGGCTGCCATGGCTGAGGGTCTCTGGTGCTGGCGGCTTGCTGGATGACACAGCTGCTCTTCTCTGCCCCTCCTAGCAGGGAGCACTGCTCCCATGGGACCCCACTGCTAGGCCAGCCAGCCCCTGCCCAGCAGCCAGGAACTGGTGCTCCAGGGAGGCAGCAGTGGCCAGTGCCCCACACCCACCCAACTTCCCAAGCGCTCGGATGACAGAAGATCCCATTACACAGGCACATGCAGCCAGAAGCCACCACACTGTCCTTGTCTCAGGGACAGAGCTGAGGGAGGTCACTTGGGCCCTTCTGTCTCCACAGAGCTCCGAAGCCAGCATGCGCTTCCTTCCGGATGGGAGGGGAAGTCAAGGTCTCAATCCCTGATGCTGTCCCCCATCCCCCAACCCAGCCCCACTGCTCAGCCCATGCAAAACACCTGGTCCCAGCTGGTGACAGAAAACTTTTAAGGGTAAATTCTAAAGGACAATAGCAAAAATGCACACACATTGTCTTGAGATAGGAATTATTGTCCTTGTTTTTTCAAGCGGGGAAAATGAAGCACCAGAAATGAAGGAGGCTACTAAGGGCCACACTGACAGCAAAGGGAAGAGCCTGAAAGTCTGCAGCTCCTCAGGCCTTGCTCTCAGCCACTCCGCCTGCTCCCCTCTGTCACCTCCATGATGGGGGACACAGTCACCCCCTGCATCTTCCCAGAGGAGGGGCCATAGCATGCAGATAGCACCCACCTCATCAGGTCTGGGGGCGGGGGTGGCTGCACTTCGTGGGACAGCTTGAGGTGTCCAATATCCTCACTCACTTGGTGCCTGTCCCGCCCCTGCCACTCTGTCCTCTCTTCCGGTGTGGGGTGTGGGCTGTCTGCTCGGTGGCCACCCTTCTCACTCATCCCCTCCTCCCTTTCTAGACAACGAGCCCCTCAGCACCTGAACCACGATGCAAATATATCCAAGCCTGTGGGTGAAGACTCACGTCACCCTTGGGCACAGGTGTCAAGACTGTCCCCTCACAGGGCCTTGGGTTGGAAGGCATGCAACATGGGCTGGGACACCTTTCTAGGGGCACCCAAAGGGATACTGCACCCAAGGACACTGCTGACCTTCTTCCTTGGGAGCACACCTTCTCATCACAGGAAAAGTCAGCTAGCAATGGCATGGCCTCTGGGGTCAGACTGTGCAGGAGGCCATGCCCAGCTGTGTCTGAAGGGCCCAGCCTCTCAGACCAACCCCCATGCCCACCCCCAGGGTGAGCTGATCTCTTGTAGCCCCTGTTTGACAGGAAGGAGGCAGGAGCCTACCTCTGCCTGCAGAAGCTGTCTCAGCCCAGCATCTGGGCTGGGGGGACCTGGCTGGCCAGCAGGATGCCCCAGCTTGTATGACCTGTGACCAGGCCAATGGGAGAAAAGGCTCTGACCACAGAAAGGAATGAGGAGTGTGTGCAGCTGGGGAGCAGGTGCCAGAGCTGGTTTCTGCCCACTCTCAGGACTTCAGGAGCTGCAGGTGCCATGTCCTCCTGGAGAACATGCTCATTTACCTCACATGGCACCAGGCAGGTATGGCTAAATGACAAGGCAGACCCAAGCATCACAAGCGTCACAAGCGCTGGCTCTTATCTCAAGGTGAGTCTCCTCATCTGGAAAACGGAGCCAGTGTACATGGAGGGGGGCGACCTGGTTTCTAGAAGCAGCCAGCGAGGTCATCTGGTTAAGGTGTTAGCACAGGGCTGATGCTTTGTCAACAGTAGCTGCTGTTACCACAGTCCAGGACCTGACACTTCAGTGAGAGGGGCGGGATGAGCAAAGACAAACAAAACCACAGGATGCAGCCAGAGGTTCAGCAAGCACTTGTCCCCAGCACCCCACCTCAGGAAATACTGGTCACACACCCTCTCCGCTTGATTAGACAAATATTTACCCTGGGCTGGGTGCCTGAGGGAGGGTGCAGAAGTGAAGATTCAGGACTAGGAGCCTGGCAGGGTGGGGAGTGGCAGGAGAAAAAAATCAGCCCAGGGAAGTGGAAAGGGCACAGGCCACCAACCCATGATGCAACCTGGGAGCCCAGCAACTGCTCATCAGCCCACCCATCCGCAAGAGTGGCTGCAATGCCAACCAGTCACAGAGGCGGGGGGGGGGCGGGCTCTGCACACCACAGCCAGGCGGGCTCCATGCCATGGAGCGGGCAGGGACAAGCTAAGGTCTGGCTGCTCAGGTCTGAGCTCCAGGTGTATCACTAATGGGCTAGCGGGGTAGGGGGGATGACAGGACCTCACCCCCAGGGACTCGGGGGCCCTCCTTCTTCTGGAAAAAAATGGGCAACAACTCTTGCCACGATGAGGCTTATAGACAGATAGAATCAGCAGACACACGAAAGGGCTTCATGCTGTGCTCTCCACACAGCAGGTGCTTGGCCATCGCTGGCAATGAGGATTGTGTGGTCCCTGCTCTGTGGGCCAAAGCAGCCCCCACACAGCCCTAGTTGCTCCAGGGGGCAGGACTTCCTACAGCCCAGTCTGGCCCCACTCAGTCTTGGAAGGGTTTGCACAGTCAATAGGACCTCACCTCTTGAAGAACACACCCACCGGGGCAGGCGGCCTCTCTCCCTTCTGTGGGCTGTGCAGGCTGTACACTGTGGGGAGTGGGCATCTTCAGGCTGCTGAGACTGGCATTTCAGAAGGTGCCAGGCTTGGGGCTCACATGACCCTGGGCCCAGATCCAACCCCAACAAGCACTGGGTGCTGGAATCCATTCCCTTCTGTTAATCTCGTCTGCCTCAAGGATGCATCTGAAGAATAACAAACAGAGGCGTCCCTGAGCACCTGCTCTACACCCTATGGGGTGATGCTGGGGACACAGTGCCTAAGACAACCCCAGTCAAATGCAGAAGGGAGACTCAGCCTAGAAAGTAAAGGCCCAGAGTGGACAAGGCTACAGTAGGGCAGCCCAGGAAAGCATCCAGGGGTCAGGGAGGTCTTCCTGGAGGAGGAGCCATCTACTGCCACCAGTCACTCAAGGGGAAAGGAGAAGAGAATCAATCACTGTAAAGTCCACCATTGCCTCTTAGAGTTGAACACATCCATCAACCATAACCAGTAAGTCTGCTCCTCACTCCAGGCGCTGAGAAACCACTCACACCCCAGGTGATGTGTACTAGAAAATTCACCCCTGAGCGAGTCTGTTAACTGCACAATGTCCACCAGCAGTGCCACAGCCAATCTCATGCACAGTTGGTCAGCAAAGATGGTGAAGCAACCACTCGAGTGACACAGGAAACAGAATGTTGGTGGAAGCAAAAGTCGGACCAAGAGTCCACACACATCACCATTTCATGAAGCTCAAAAGGTCTCGTACACACACCTACGAGACAAGACCCTAAAAAATGAAATCAACCTGTGCGTGGTGGTACACACCTGGGGTCCCCTGTATAGGGGAAGCTGAGGCAAGAGGATGGCAAGTTTGAGGCCCACAAGTTTAAGGCCAGCCCAGGTAACTTAATAAGAATCTGTCTCAAAATTAAAAATAAATTTTAAAAAGGGACTAATGCTCACAAAGGCTCAGCTGAGAGCTGGTCCCAACTCCAGGGAACTGAAGGTCACTGTCAAGGTCAAAAAAGACGGGTGAGGCCTCCACACAGAGCAAAGGCACTAGGTGCTTTAAAGGCTCTGAGTCCCACACAGCTCAGCGCTTTGCAGCACTCGCAAAGTCCTGGCTGGGTGGTGAGACCAGGCTCGGAATAGGGAACCTCCGAGAGAGCCGGTGCCTACCAGAAGACAACCAGGCCTGCCAGAACAGGCTATTTCGGGCCACCTGCCCCAGGCTTCCGGTCAGGGGCACCAGACAGTCAGCTGGGCTCCAACGCCTCGGGGGCACTTTAGTTTGGAATTTTAGAATTTTAACCACTTACTAGTTCAGCAAAGGCTTTGGAAATCTCCCTGACCTCATCTATGGAAAGGAGGTGACACCCCACTGATGCTCAGCAGGTCTGGGACTGGGGACACCTGCACACCTGGGCTGGGCTGGGCAGGCAATGGTGAACAAAGCAGGGCTGGCCCTTGCACTTAGGGACTAACTGCTACAAGACAAATCACACAAGTAAAAATTATACATTATACACAAAAATCACGCCTCATGAGAAATATTGAGAGAATACAAATGAAAATTTGAGGGCAGTTACCAAAGCCCCATAAGAAAAGGAATATGTAAGTTGAGACCCAAAAGATGCTTAACAGTCAGAAATTCATTCATTCCTCCCAGTGCCCAGGTTATGCCGGACACTGTCCATGGTGCTGGGGCCACAGCAGGGAGGAGGAGGTGGGGGGGGGGGCAGACAGTAAGCACTGTGGGAACAGGCGGCAGCCTCGCACGTCAGGGAAGCTGCACATCCACACAGGTGACAGAGCCAGCACGAGGCCTGGCATGTGCCTGTCACAGTGGCCAACACAGTGAGGGGCTGCCAGTGGCAGGAAAAGGTGGCCACCAGATCCCGAGCCAGGAGCTGGGAGGCTAGAAGGGTAAGAAACACAAAAAGGCAAACAGAACTTGTATCCAAGAGGTGCCGGCAATGTGGGAGATCAGGAGCCTGGGCTTTTACTGAGCCTCTGTAGCAGTGGCAGGCTGCCATGTGTCCAGGGACAAGGACAAGGGCTTCCATGGGCTGTGCCATGGAGCACAACCTGAGCACATGGCTGATGACCAAGGAGGAGCGGTTTCCTTATCTAGAAAGCGGAGCACTCGCAGCTTCACCAGGCTACTCGGCCTGTGGGCAGCAAACAGTGCTGCAGCTCCTCTGTATCCTGCCTTCTCTGCCCAGACTGGGATGCCACCAACACGCGCCCTTCTGGCCCACACCGTCCCCTCTGCCCTCTGACACCCCAGCTTGGATTCCTCTACTCCAGACTTTTGGGCAGGAATGGAGCTTTGCTGTACAGACCCAGAGAAATGCAAAGAAGAAAGTGCTTTGTTTTAACTGGGATCCTGTCCCCTCTATCCTACCTTTCCAGCGAGGCAAATGCTAAAAAAAGGAAAAATACACCTGCCCACTAAAATCTCACCCATTTGCAACAGAAAAGGTGCCCTTACAAAATCCCAGAAGAAAGAAGGGCGAAGGCCACAGAAACAAATCCCCCAAAGCCTACGGCACATTCACAATGAAGAGGCTGACCAGGAGTCACAGGAATACTCACTAAAACAAGTCACCGCCTTGGTATCCATGCGAACACAAAGAGCCCTCACTGATTCACTTCAAAAACAAAACTGAAGCTACAGCGGTGATCGTGACCACAGGACACTGGTCCTTGAGGTTCAGTAGAGTCCAGGGAAGGTACAAGCTGAATCTGGGCCTCTACCTGCTCCCACCTGTTGACCTGGAAGAATCAACTTCTAAGAATCTCTCCTGAGAACGCCACCCATAGTGCACAGAAAGATTCATGGACAAAGAACACCCTGCATTATTTATGTGACTGAAAACTGGAAAGAACCTAAATGCTCAGCAATGCGGAAACAGCTTGGACAAATTACAACAGCCCAATGATGTATTTTAAAATTAAATTTAAAATGGGGAAATGAATTGAGAAAGCATGATACTTAGCTGTATCTACAGCATCCTTGCACTCAGCCTGGCACCATCTGTGGCTGTGTGCCCTGCCAGAGAAGAGACAAGAAGGAAATGCACAGGCTGGGGCTCTCAAAGCCTCCCCACCAGTGCCCCCCTTGAGGCTCAGGCCGTCACTCCCTAACGAAGATGCAACATGACTTGGAAATGGGAGAAAGAGCTGAAAAGACATTTCTCCAAAGATACCCAAGTGTCCACTACACACAGGAAAATGTGCTCAACAGCATCGGCTGTCAGGGAAACGCAAATGGAACCACAGAGAGACACCATTTCCCAGCCCCTGGCAGGGCCACAAGCCAAGGGACAGCCGTCGGCAGGCGCCGGCCGGGATGGTGGCTGCGGAAAGCGGTCTGACAGCTCCTCGGGTGAAGGGCCATGCACGTGCCCAGCACTTCCACTGCCGGGGACGGAAACCCTAGACATCCACACGTTCACACACAGATGTGAACGTTGGCGTTCACAGCGGCATTATCTGTAACAGCCAAACGGCGGGAACAGGCCGACTGTGCACCTGTAGGCGGAGAGATAAGCAGAGTACATGGTCCAGCGGTCCACAGGTCCACAGAACGGCACACCCTCTGCCCATGAGGCACTGGCAGGCACCACCACCAGTGAACTTGAACTTTACACTGTGTGCAAGCGGCTGCTCACAAAGGAGCACCTGGACGTGGACTCGTTTCCATCAAGTCTCCAGGAGCAGAGACAGGAAGCAGATTAGTGGTTGTCTAGGCTGGGGTGGGGGAGATGAGGGAGATGGCTAAGGGAAGTCATTAAAATGTTCTAAACTTGACTGGGATGAAGGATGGGTCTTACTAGGCAGCCGAGGCTGGCCTGGAACTCACGACAATCCTCCTGCCTCAGCCTCCTGGGTGCTAGCTAGGATGACAGTGTGCACCACCTGGCTTGCTGACCAATGAATGCACTTTGAATGGGCGAACCAGTGTGTGATCTGCCTTCTGATAAGGCCACTTAAAAATCCCATATGAAGAACAATGCATGGTGCTGAGTGCCCACTACCCCACACTGTAAGACCCTGCCTCGAAACACCTAAGGGAAAGAAAAAAGTCCCAGAAGCAAGGTTCCCATGTGATGTTTTCTTCCTGAGACTTTCCATGTGTTTTTCTGTGTTTTTTTAAACCTTTCTTTAGGGTTACAAAAGAACATGCACTGCCAGGGTACTGATAACCTTTCCTAGTATCAACTATCGCTCCAGCTCCGGGGTGACCACGCCCACCCTCCCCAACACCTAAGGCGTAAGGGGAGCCTCCCCCAGTGCTGGGGCTGGAGACTGAGCTCCGTGTCCCCGAGTCCCGCCTTTCTTGATTTTTTTTTAACAAAATTTTCATCAGTACACATTTGCAGCACACAATTACATCCCTGGTGTAGAGCGGACACATGTGCACATCACACCTTAGTTCCTTTCTTCATCCCTTCCCCTCCTCTCTGCCTCCATCTCTTGGTCCTCTTCCCTTCTGCAAAAGGGTTCTCTCCCTGTGTCCCTGTTTTATTTTGTTCTTTAAGTTGCCTACACTTTGTACTTCTCACACAAGAAACTACACACCACTTACGTGTGTCTCGTTTCACTTAACATTATGGCCTCAAGCTGCATCTACTTTCCTACAAGTGATTCATTTGTCCTTCTTTATAGCAGAGTAGTACTCCGTTGTGCATAAACACCATAAGTGCTTCCAAAATTTAGCTATTATGAGTTGCACTGCTATAAACATGGGTATGGTCAGGCATGGGGTCGCACACCTACAATCCCAGCACTCGGGAGGCTGAGGCAGAAAAATCACTGCAAGTTCGAGGCCAACCTGGGCTACATAGTGAGTTCAAGGTCAGCACAGACTAAATGGTGAGAACCTGTCTCAAAGAGAGGGGGCTGCAGTGTGCACGTTATCACTCTAATACGATGTCTCTAATTCTTTCAGAAAGATACCTAGATAGGAAATACCTTGGTTGAATGGAATTTCTAATTTTACTTTTGAGGAATCTCCATACTGATTTCCATAATTGGTTCTACTAGTTTACAATAACACAGAAGGGCTCCTTTCTCCCCTGCAGCCTCCCCAGCATTTGCTATTACTTGATTTCTTGATAACAGCCATTCTTCCTGGAATAAAACGGAATCTGTTATTTTAATTTGTGTTTTCCTAATGGCCAGAGATAGTAAACATTTTCTTCATGTATTTACTGACCATTTGTGCTTCTTCTGAGAGCTGTCTTATTTAAGCCACCTATGGGGTTGTGGGTTCGCATGTGCTAGCATGCACAAGGCCCTATGTTTAGCCGCCAGTATTATCCCCCCAAAAAAGTTGCCTATTTTTTTGAGACTTTTACTGGGGGGAGGGCTCTAATTTTTTAAAAAATTCTGTCTCTGCTCTAGGTATCAGTCCAAGGAGTAGCTGGCCCTCTCTCCTACTCCTAACCACCTCTACACTCCCAACAAGTTCCCAACAACAGCTGGGAGGCAGAGGGCTGTGTCCACCTGCCCTCCCCGCCTCGTGCCCAGAGCCAGGCTGACAGAAATGCAGGCATTCAGAACAGAGACCCATCTTTATCCTAACATGTTGTGTCTCTGTCCTGACCCCCCTCACAGCTAGAGGCACACAAGAGCCCAGAAATCCCGGCCCCGCTCCTGGAGGCCAGGCCATTCGTCGTACACTCTCCTCCACCATAGTCTTGGCTGGCTGCACAGGGCACACAGCACTGGGCCCAACAGCTGCTGGCAGACCCAGGAGGGGTGAGCAGGGCACTGTCTCTGGGCTTTACCCACCCCACCCCACTCTATCCTAAGGGAATAATCGTCACTGAGCACCGCTCTTTTCCTGGAGCTAAGCTGGGGACAAGTGGGGACACAGCCAGCCTTGCTCTGGAGTTCCTGGTTCAGTAGGGGACACAGACAGGGACAACCCAGGGAAGTAGGTCTGGGACAGGGAACCCAAAAAGCCCGAGTGCAGATCCCGAGGCTGAGCCCAGCCCCAGAAAGGCAGCTCCCAGGTGCACGGTCCGGCCAGAGTAGGCAAAAGCCCTGAGGAGGGGCTGACAGAATGGAGCGCGAACGGGAGGAAGAAAGCCACCAAAGCGTGAGCTGGGAGGCTGGCTGCTCCCAACACCTGTGGCATACCTTGTTGTTGAAAGGGACAGGGAATCAGGTCACCTTTCACAAAGGCAGAAAGGCAGAGCAGCTACCAGAACCTTGGCTCCTGCCCCATGATGGAAAGGTGGACCTGGGACCCATTTAATCCCCTAGATGGGGACATGGCCCAGTAGATGGGGGTCACACACACAAAGGACCTTGGCTACTGTCCTGCTACACAGAGTAGGCCAGTGTCCCGGCCTAGGACACACAGCAAGATAGGACAAAGATGGATCTGCGTCCTGCACCCCTGCGTTTCGCTGGGCTGGCTCACAGTCACGGAGGCTGGCTGGCTGGGTGCCCCTCTCGACAGCCCCTCCTCCTCTTCCTGCTTCCTCTTCTGGACCCAGGGTGATGTGAGGACAGGGGCCGTGCAGCTGCTCATGGCCAGCACTAAGACCCAGCTTAACACTGCACTTCCTTCCCCACCTGCCGTATAGGCTCTAGCACACGTGCTGGGGGCCCAGGGGAGGAACGGTGGCACAGAACCAAAAACGCCTGGCCCTCGTGCTGTACCTGCCACTCACTGTCCAGGGGCCCACTTAGGGATGCATGGAAAGGCTGCTAGAGCCAGCTGTGCAAGGGGGGCCATTCTGGGACAGATGTGAGGCACTCTCTGCATGGCTTGACACCTGTGGTGCAGAGCCCAGAGGTTCCAGAGTGGCCAGGTAGGGTGGCAGGGCCAGGGTACAGCAGCCACGGGTCACGGGTCTGATGGGACACAACGGGTCTAATAAGGTCTGCTTTTCCACACTGCCGTGGCTGCCAGGGGTGGCCAGGGAGGGAGCAGACCGGCCTTAGGGCAAGCAGGGCAGCACAGTGGAGGTAGAGCACCAGGTGGCGAGGGATGAAGGGACAGATGGGAGCATGGACAAACAGGCCCGCCGCCGCCGCTGCACAGCCTTCCTTTTCCCCACCCTGAACTCCCCTGCAGCCGCCCCAGCATTTGTGACAGTGGCTCCCAGACACCCAGCCCGGGCCGCTTGGCAGACCAACTCTGCCCAAGTCCCTAAGGCTCCCAGGGGGGCTCAGCAGCTCAGCTCCTCCCAGCAGCCAGGCTTCTGCAGTCAGGTCCAGTGGGGGGAGATGGGCTCAAACAAATAACAACAGCGAGGCGGCTCCATGGGAACCCGGGAGAGCGCAGAACTCTGCCTAGAACTCTGCCTAGGGACTAAGGCGAGGAGGTGACAGAAGACGGCCACTCCATCAGCCTGTTTCTCCTCTGGCTACAGTAAAGAAAAATACAAGCTAATGTGGCTGCTCATGCCTGCCATCTCAGCAATCCACAGGCTATGCAGAGAGCTTAGACCCAGTGAATATTCCATAAAACGTAACTGTGACAATCAACCCTATCACTGGAAGCCTGACCCCTACACTCTCGGTCACTTCCTGGGGGTGTTTCCACTTCTGGGCACCCCCTCACTCCTGCCCCTCCTTGTTGTAGGGACCAAGTGAGCTCAGTGGGAAGGTGCCTGTGTTGGCAAAGGGGTAGGCTACACCCACATGAGCAGCTCTGGTGGTATGGCTGATGGCAGCTGGCACAGCCTGAGATTGGCGAGGGTGGGGCACATGAGCTTGAGGTGGCACACGAGTCTGACCCTGGTGGGTTGCAAGTGCCACATTTACAAGAGGGGCCGCCCACCCAGCCAGGAAGACTGGAATCGCCAGCCTGCTCATAGCCCAGGCTCCTGCTGGAAGGGGGCTGGTGCCAGGCGAGTCATAGGCGCCAAGTGCCTCGGCTGGCAGCAGGGGTGCCCAATCCCCACCCCCACCCTCGCAGCAGCTCCGCTCAGCTGCCTGGAGGTAGACAAAGGAGCACAAACCATATCTGGGTGCCACTGTGTGTCTCCTCACCACAGATCATCCACCAGCAACACATTCATGTGAGGCTGTGGGGAGCCGGGCACTGAGGGTTCTGGGTACACAGGCAGAAGTCAGAGATGAGCCCTGCCTTTCAGGAACCTCCTTCCTCGTGTGGGAAACAAGGGCCAAGCACATGGAGCTCTCCAAGCACTCTGGCACCCAGCATCTGAACCCGTCCTGAACTGGGAACCCTGTCCACATCTCCCACCCACCCTAAGATGAGACATCAGCCTGGGACTTGGTGGGGTCAGCTGGCAGGTGCCACTCTGTGCAGGTACACAGCCCTCACCTGGCTCCGAGCTCCTCCAGAGTCAAAAGCCTGGCCCAAGCAGCTTCACAAACGGAGAAAGTGGCACAGAGAGGTCGAGGGATTTGCCCAAGGTCATGCAGTTTGCACACAGCTCCGAACCAGCAATCAGCTAACCTGCATGCCTGTCCCTCCCGGCAAGGGGAGAGGGGATGGCACTTACATTCTGAAAGCAGGGAGGAGGGCAGACCAACAAGCAGCCACATGACCTCAGTCAGCATTCCGTGTCCTTACTGTGTGGCTGTCACAGCTAGCTTGTTCCGGTACAGATTAGTTTAATCCCCAGCCACACACAAACAGAGACACTGAGGCAAAGAAGCCGAGAGCCGCTCTCGAGACCAAAGGCAGACCAGCCCTCCTGGGCTCTGCTGCCCCTTGCCTTAGCATGATCTTTGGGGGGTGGGTAGCACTGGGGACTGAACTCAGCACCTCTGCACTGAACTACATCTTTAGCCATTTTAAACTTTGTTTTCAGCATCTGGCAATCACCAAATGGCCCAGGCTGAGCCTGCACTCGTGGTCTTCCTCCTTCAGCCTTTGGGAGTGGTGGGACACCAGGCAGGCGCCACCACGCTCAGCTTGCAATTTCCAAGGTACAGGAACAAGGCCCACTATGGGTTCTGTATTCTCCTGCTGGAAACCTCAGGCCAGACCTGTTCTAGAGCTTGAAACTGTCTAGGTTTTGTGAGTGACAGGGTACCTGCACCACTGATGTTAGCCCCCAAGAGGGCTGGGCAACCTGAAGCGACGGCAGAGAAGAGGTCCCATGAGGGTACAGGTCCTTGAGTTCACACGCCACACACGCACCCTCCACCCAAGGGAAGGATGTGCCAGGCAGGCCAAGCCTGTACCAAGGGCTGAGGCAGGGAGGGGCTCAGAGATCCAGAAGGGAACAGACTCAGGGTGCTGTGCCACTGGCAATGATAAGCCTGCTAGGGGAGCCAAGAAGACTCAGATAAATTTGATGATGAAATCAGTGAAGTCAAATGTCAGCTATTAGCCACTTTGAGGCCTTGTGAAGCCTAGAGCTTATAGCCACCTCCCTTCAGGCCACCTAGTCCCTTGGGTTGTGTTTAAAACATTTCTCAAGCCAGGTGGCAGCATATGCCCATAAACCTGCACCCAAGGAGGCTGAGGCAGGAAGGCTGCAAGTGCAATGCCAGCCTGGATAACTTAGTGACTTAGTGAGAAACAAAGTAAAATATCAAAAGGGGCTGGGAATGTGGCTCAGTGCAAAGGCCCTGAGTCCAATTCTCACTGGGGAAAAAAAACAAAACAAAACACAACTGTCAGGGCCTTTCCTCCGTGCTCCCAGCTATAGGCAACACTCCAGCCTCTCCAGCCTCTCTGCCCTGCCCCAACCCCACCCCTGCCTCCATGCCAGGAGCAGGGCTTATCTGTCCTTGCCCCGTGACATCCTCTGCATACTACAAGCTGACCCTCACCTGGCCGACTCCTAAGACTTCTTTATCAGATGCCCCTCCCTGCCTCTGCCTGTATACACCCTGGTCTGAAGGCAGCTGTTACTGGTGTCTCCTTCACCCCTTGTGACCTCCGGAGGTGGGAACTGGACTGTCTTCCACACCAACCCCTAACACCTGACACGCCTGGGCTGGATGAGCACCAATCATGAAGCTGCACGGTCTCCTAGGACTGAGCTGCCCAGGACCCAGCAAGCCCTTCCGAGGGCCTGCAGGCCTGGCCCTCAGCTCTGCCCTGCCCCTGACAAGTCCATTTTACAAAGGGTTACAGTGCTGAGGCAGAAGCCACACTCACACTGAACTGAGTGCCCAAGTTCCCACAGCCAGCAAGAGAACGGGCTCTGGGCCGCACTGCCCAGGTCTGAGTCCCAGCCTGGCATCTTACTGGTGGCGGTGTGACTTTAGGGAAGTTACTTCTCTGTGCCCCCATTTCCTCATCCATACATTAGGGTGCATGGCATCTACCCGCCAGTGTAGCTGTGAGATTTAAGTGAGACAGTACAACAAAGGCACTTAGGTCACCAGGCCCCACGCTCTCCTGCGGCTGGCTGCCTTCCCAGCTTCAGCTCAGACAGGCCAATCCGGCCACCCAGGAACTGGGGTCTGGAAGGAGGTGTGGGGACACAGCGCTGAGTTTTTCCTAAAGCAGAGCCTCCAGCATAGGGACAGGCTTGCTAGCTGACAGAGTGGCCTGGGGAGCTTTTCTAAAAAATCTGCAGGCCCCACTCCCGGAATGATCAGGCAGCAGCCAGTGTAGGCAGGGCCTGTGGCACTGCGAGCCAATGCCCGAGGGGACTCCTCCCTCCCAGAAACGCTCGCACTGGCGCTTCTGACGCTCACTGGTCGCTGCTCACTGCATCCTTGATGGGTGCTTTCCAGGCCCAGGACAGATGCACAGGCTGCCTGGGGACTTGAGGGCCAGTCCAGCCCTGGTGCGAACTCGACCTGCCACCTCCAAGATGTTCTCCCAAGAACCAAGAAAAAACCTCATTGCCTCTGACATTTACCCTGTGACGCTGACCAGGTCAGAGAGGTAACTCGCATGTGGCCCCTGTCCTGGCACTGAAGATGCCAGGCGAACACAAGCCAAGACCCGGAGGCACAAGAACCTGGGCATTCCGCCTGGGTGTATGCAGTCCCTAGGAGCTGCCAGGCCAGGAAGCAGGCGTGCACATCAGCCTGGGCACCCAATCATGGCCCCATGGCAGAGGTCGGAGTGGCAGAGTCACTCTACCTAGTCAACAGCTGCACAGAGGGCTGGCGAGTGCTTCCAGCCTGGAATCCTAGTACTCTGATTGCCTCTCAGACTAGCAGCCAACATATGCTGATTTAGCTTTAGCTCAGAGAGGCTGGGCACCTTGCCCATGATCATCCAGCCAGTAACAGAGACAGAGTCAAGCCTGAAGCCTGAGACCTCTACCAGGGGCTGGGGCACTGATCTTGAGGAGTGGGCCTGAGGGACAGAAGGATGCCAGAGACAGGGACGAGGACAAGTGGACAGTGAGGCACAGCGGAGCTGTGAGTGGGGCAGAGGAATGTGGTGACAGGAGCCAACAGGAGGCACCTTCCAGTCTAGGCAATGGCTCGGGCACTGTGCTCCCCGCTTAGTCCTCACCACTGTCCCCAGGAAAGTGTGCACCGTCAGCTGCATCTTACAGACCGAAATGCCAAGGCCCAGAAAGAACTCAGCCCCAGTCACACTCCTGTCAATTCCAACAGCAGAAGGGAGGCTGGGCTAAGGTGAAACCAGGGCTGCCCTCTTTGATCCCACTCCCTGCTCCCTGGCAGTGCCACCACTCATACCAAGCCAGCCCACACTTTTAACCCAGGGCCCTGGCACTGCTGCCAGATGTGCTCCTACCTGTCAAACCAGTTTCAGGACTGAATGTGCAGTGTGGATTTCAATAGGAACAGACAGGGCAACCCATTCAGGACCCCTTCTGTCTCTCTTCAGACAGAAGCTTCTTTCTCTCAATAAATATATTCTACCAAAAAAAAAAAAAAAAAAAAAAAGAACAGGCAGTACAGCCTTTCCACCCCTCAGATCTGCACCGGAAAACACCATGGCACTGACCCCCCACCCTCAAAACTCAGGTGGCCAGAGCTGATCACATCACACAAAGGTGGGAAACCCAGCCACATCCCAGGACTGCTGATCAGGGAGCCAGGAGGGGTGCACAGGCAGCGCAGGAGGGCGGGGGACAAGTCTCGGGGCATCATGTGCCCTGATCACAAGTTCCTTTCACACGCTGGTCCTGCAAACCTCACACGGTGCAGCTGTGAGCAGGAAGCCTGCAGAGCCTTGCATTATTCCTGTAGTGAGGTCTGGAATGGCTCCCAGAATGATGCCGGCTGTGGTCCCCAGAAGAGCTGGGGCCACAGTTTCTGCCCCTCATTGTGGGGTGCAGCTGGCCAGCACTCTTCCCCTGGCACCCACGGGCCCGGTCTGGCAGCACTGAAGCAGCTTCTTCTACTCACGACTTCCCGCCTCCTCACCAAGCTTCACTTCCCTCCCCACACACCTGGCTCTGGTTCTCCGCCCCCGCAGTCACCCCTCCTCTCAGCCTGGGTGGTCTGCAAGGCAAAGATGCCAGCCCTGTTTTACAGAGGGTAACAAACAATGCTCAGCAAAAATCCACAGAGTCCAGGTGGGCAGGGCTGGTCTCCTTTCCCAGGCCACTCAACCCCTCTGTCTTACCCTGCTAGATGGCTCCTGGAGGTGGGGAGGAAAGAAGGACGGAGGACAGACTCAGGTCACCTCTCATGTTCTCACAAATAACAAAGTATGAGGTGGCCACTGTAAGGACAGCCGGCAGGTGCGCAGTGTGGGAACACTAGCACATGGAGGGCCAGGCTGGGAGCCTCCTGCACCTCCCAACCTAGGTAACTAACTGCTCCGCAGCCACCTCTACCAAGAGGCACAACAGCTTCTAGATGACTGAGTCTCCCTCAGCTTAGATGCACCTGCTCCTGTCACCTTTTAGCCTGGATTGAGGTCACGCCACCCAGCACTGCCCAGGCAGTCTCCACCAGCCCTCCCACTAGGCCCACAGCCTAAGTTCAGGCCAGTGATTCCAGAGTCACAGACCGACCAACTTCCCGCCCATTTGCTCCCTGCAGCCCCCAGGCCTCTCCACAATCCCCATACCCCTGGCTGGTCCATGATCAACCTTCTATACCTGGGTTCCTTTTCTACCCTGGTGAGCCCTGACCTCCCACAGCCCTGAGGCAAGTCAACAACCCCACCATTCTCCCTTGGCAGAGTCCCCTGCTCCTTGGTGTTGACAGGTTCTCTTACTTTTCTACCCTGAAAATCCCATTGTCTAAAATCACTGATCTCAAAAGACCTTCTGCCCCAGGCAGAAGACCACCCAACTCCCTCACTGCCAGGCCAACTTGGGCCCTCTCCCCAAGCAGGAGGGGCCCACTCTTTTACCTGGATCATGCCATCACCTCCCTTCCTCCAGCACCCCACTCCTCCTGAGGGTGAGCCCTGCCCAGTCCTCCCTACCTCTCTCTAAAGCTCCCAGAAGGAGACTCCCCAACCCAGAAGGAGCTCCCACCTAACCTATCACCCAGAGCAGGCCAACCAGCACCCCTCCCAGCCCCCAATGGGACAGACCTGGGGATGACACTGTCCTTCCCTCAAACCCTCTTCCTGCTTCTCCAAGACCACCCATGAGAAATAACAGCAAAATACCAATCTGCTGGAAGACACCTGCTCCTTCTGTGACAAGATACGACAAGGACTATCTTGTTTAATTTCCACAACTAAGAAATGAGAACCTACATTTGCACAAAAAGAAAACAGGAGGCTCAGAGACAAACAGCTTCCACACAGTCCAGTCTCTTTTGGGAATCTGTGGACCAGACACTTTATCCACAACCCTGAAAACTCTCCAACCATGCTCACCATTGACCTTCCAGCCCACAAACCAGCCACCAGCCCCACCCCACCCACCCCTGCTGGTCCCTAAAACAACCAACCTAGCTTAAAAATGACTGCAGCTTCATGAAGGTTCACCTTGGTCAACCTTTTTTCATGCATGATTTTACTTGGTCTTCTCGTAAGCCCTGTGCTATGGGTATTACCACCCACTTTACAGATGGGAAAACTGAGCCTTGAGGCACTTAGATAACCACCCTGACATTGCAAAGTAGATACATAAAGTGTCAGGACTGGACCTGTAGCCTCTGCTCTTACCCACCCCACTCCACCTCTACCTCCCTGGGCCTTTCACCTTCCAGCACCAAACTTCTCGGAATGGATACCAGACTGCAGCTGCAGCCCATTCTGTCTCTTCCATTCCAGTCCCCTATGCCTGTCAACCTCAAACTGATCACCTAAGCCTGAGGTGTGGAGTCCAAGTCCCAATGCCAGGAGTCTTAAATTACTCTCTCTCTCTCTGACAATAACAAGCCAAACTGGCATCTATGGCGGGCTCCCTGTGTGTTCAGCTTCCAGCAACCACATTTTCCAGCCTCACATCACAGCGAGCAGTTCCTCCAATGCCCACCAACTAGCAACAGTCCCTCCCTTTTCCTGGGCCCAGCAGATTAACTTCTGCAGCACCATGGCCAGCTGGTGCCCTCTTCACAGGCCCTGCCCCAGTCAAACTGCCATTGGGCCACACAGAAGGGAGCTCAACATGGCTGTCCATCACCCCTGCACCTTTCCATGTTCCTGGCTCTGTGGCTCCACACACCGCTCTAGCCGCCCTTTCACCTCCAACACTGGCCCAATCCTCTCTAGGGAGCCTAGAATCCACACACCACGAGCCCCTCTCCCGACCCAGGACCCCCAACTTATTCAATGCTGTCACTTCCAACCGACCAGAAACTCGTGACTCCTGATTGAAAATACTCCCTAACTTGTTCCAAGTTAAGAAAAAGGAGATGGTTCTAAAGCCAGGCCCCAAAGTTCCTCTGCTCCTGAATCATGGACAATCCTCTGCTCCCCGGTTTTTGGGGAAGAGGAGGAATGCGGTGAACTTTCTTTTCATTCCAAGACTTAACTTTGCACGTGATTAGCTCCCCCAACAGCAAAATGACCACAGTCTCTGCTCCTTTTCTGGGAACCTGACTCCCTTTTATAAGCCCCAGGATTTATCAACTCCTCTACAGCCACAGGCCGGGTTTATTCCTCTTTCTCCTTTCAGCCACGAAAGTGATCTGCATGACCGACCCTTGTTTCGAAGCTTACAGACCACGACTTTACCTCGTGACATTTCTATGGGCCCATTAAACTCTTCCAACGATCCTTTCCGGGCCAACGTTAAGCCACTGCTCCTCTTCAACTGCTCTCTTTCCTTCTTTGGGGGAACTATGAACTCAAAGGCTGCCACCCTAGCAACCTCGCAAATCAACTTCAACTGCCCATTGTTTTAAATCCTAAAACGGGATCACCCTCAGCGTGCCAAAGGGGTTACAGAAACCCAGTACTTTCCACCTTCCCAACCCTATAGCCAGCCCCGCTCTAAAAACCTCCAACCTAAACAGACCATTGTGTCTTAAAAGCGACATTATGTGCACTGAGCGCCACCTCCATGCCCGGCCCTCACTGACCCCTCCGAACCCCCAGGTCCCTCTAGAGCCGCCCTCGCGCCCCTACAGTAGCTACCATGTCTCCAGGGGTCTTTGGGCTCCACCGCTCCGGACACGATGTCCTCGTCCGACGGGAATGTGACACGCTTGGCTGCAGCCTTGAGGCGCCCGTCGGTCGGAGGCGACGCGGGGCTGGGAGACCCGGCCTCGGCGGGAGCCTCCTCTGTGTCGGCATCGGCTTCAGCTTCGGCTTCGGCTTCGGCGTCTGCGCCCGGCTCGGGCGGCGCCTCCTGCGGCGGGATCTCCATCGCCACCGCCGCCTCCTCACGGGGGCCCCGGGGACATGCCCCGGGCCCCGGACTCGTCTCTCCGGGCCCGCCCGCCGTCCCGGGGCATGGGCTCCGCCGCTGCTTCAGGCGCCGCCTCGGTCCCCTCTCCCTGTCGTCGTTGTCGTTGTCGTTGTCGTCGCCGAGAGCCCAAGTGCGCCTCCGCTGAGCCCCGCGCGTCCCTGCTCTTCCCTAGTCGCACTTTCGCTAAAGACCGAGGAGTCCGCAGCGTATTAAGAAAGTCGTAAAATCGATGTAAACTATTTTCAGGGAGACTTATCCGGCGTGAAACATGAAGAAAGAAACAAGGAACAGAAGGTGGCCAGCGAAAAAGGAACGTTTGCAGCGAATCTGCAGAGCCGGAACTGCAGACTATAAGGGGCGGGACGAGGTGAACGCCGTCTCCCAGAGCTGCGCGCACGCGCGGATATGAGCCGCCCCCTCCCCCCCTAGTCCCGCCCCTCCAGCCCTCACCTCGCCCCGCCTCTGCTTAGGTAACTAGATTCAGACTGCCGCACATTCGTCACGGACCCAAGTCATAGGGAAGGTAATAGAGTTGAATAGAATGAAAACATATATTGAGCTGGGACTAGGCCACCTGGCAACGAGGAACTAAATGGATAGAGACGTTGAAAGGCAAGGCGATGGGGGCGCAACTGAATATGTGACTACGCACAGGTGATGGGTGCAGACCTAGAGATCCTGTCTGAACACTAAATCCGCTCCCTTCTTGCTAATTCTAGCCTCCAATTTGCAGATTCCAGTTTCATCAGTGGTTGTATGTATCTTGGCAGCGCTGCATAAAACGGAAATTACGATATTAAATACGAATCCGTGAAGAGTATCCTATACCTGATCAAAAAAAAAAAAAAAACTGGGGAAAAAAAAATTCCCAAAGGGTAGAGATGAATCTGCAGATCCAAACACCCGGCGATAAAGGTAGATAACCAGATACACAAACCTGCGCGAGCGTAAGCCACGCCCCCAAGGCGCAACTTAATCGCTCAGGATTCGCCTCAGCACTTTCGCTATGCTTTCCTAGCCCATAGAGCACCCACTGCGCGGTTGAAAAAAAGGGGTTCGGGAGAAGCAAGCCATATCGCTGCCAAGGCAACCAGAGTGCTGCGCCTGAAACTCGCCAGAAGCAGCGACAGGTGGTGCAGCTGAGACTGATTGCCCCATTCAACATCACCTGCAACCGCGTTTTCACGACTAACAAAAACTATTCTTGCTGGAAGGCTTAACTTAAATTTTGAACTTGAAGGGACTAAAAGGGACAAGAAGTCGGATGAGGTGGTGCCTGGAGCCTGAGGCAGGAGGATCACTGGGTGAGAACTACAAAGCGAGACCCTGTCTCAAAAAAATCATTCATTAAAAACCTTTTTCACCAAAAGGGAACAAGAACTATTTTTTATATTATCTGCTGGATGACACTAGCGACAGGGGGTTAAATGAAGCATATATGGACTGCCACACTACAAAGCCAGAGAGGATGGAGGTAGGGCAACGATTCACGCTACTAATCCTCAGCTTTTTCTCAGCGGCACAGTGCAAGAAAGCGAATCAGCTACCTGCTGAGTGAGGTCCACACCTCCCAACAGAGGACCAGCAGAAGGGACTCTGTGCATGACCATGTGACCTAGTATGAGCCACACTCCTTGCCTTGGAAAGATCTACCCCCGCACCCCACCCCCAACTGCCATTGAGTCTAGATCTCCCATGGCAGAGTTGAGGGGTCCCAGGCACTGTGGGAGACCAGCACAGGTTCCTCACCATCTCAGCCCAGTCCCACTGGATCCAGATCCTGGATAACCACCCTACCACCTCCCAAAGAAGGTGGGGAGCCCAACCAGCCCAGACATTCGAAAAGAAAATCAAGAGTCAAACTGTTCTGGGATGACTGGTTCTTTAGCAGGAGGGGAGCAATGGAGAATTTTGCAACCTCTTGAATACAGTTGGCTGCTTTACAGTTTGCCCTCCTTCATCTCCGCCCCCCACCCCGTCTTCAAGAACTGACACCTGGCCCATATTCGGTGGCGTTCAGAGCTCTGTGAGGCAGAACAGTCCTTTCAGTGGCTTCGGAATTCCTGGGGCTGCAGTTTTACTGGGTAAACCCTGGAGGTCCTCAGCAGCCACAGATGCCTGGAGCTTGCCTAGAATTCCAAGAGAGCCCAGAGCTCCTGGTCAGAATCATTTGGAAGGAGGCCTGAGATATCGCAGTTAGGCCCACAGCGGAATGGGGAACACAGTCATGTCTTCAGAGCTTGAAGGTGTATGAAATAATGTCACTACAGCGAAGCAGAGCCTCTGCCTGCACGCCTATGGGAGTCTGCAGCTGTGACACGTAGAAGTTGGCCACGTCAAGGTCGGTGGCTCCGAAGTGGGCAGTGACATGCACACCCTCGTGCAATGTAAAGCTCACCTGGCGACCCACCATGGCCAGCAGGCTTCGCAGATAGCGTTCCCGAAGGGCGGCTCGGGCGCGCTGTTCCTGGGATTCCTGAGATCCTTGACCTACAGGACATTCTTGGCTTTCAGAAGCTCCTGGCTTCAAGTGGGCCCTGCGACCATCAGGGGCAAAGCCACGGCTCAAGCCATCAGGGCCACGGGGGAGCCGGAGCACGGGCACTGGAACAGCTAGAGGAGTCTGCATTGTGCCAGCTACTGAGGGAGGAAGGACAGGGGGGCCATTAGGTGGGGCTGTGGAGCTCAAGGAGGGAGCTTTCCAGCATTTCATTTAATCTGTCCAAAATGCTGACTCCCCTCCTAAAATGTTCCCCCCCCCACCCAAGCTTCTCATCCCCAGGAACTGGCACCACCATCTCTGCAGTGGTTTGGACCAGAATCAAAGTGTTACACACATACAGAAGCTTAACAGAAGCAGGGGACACTTTTGCCTGTTTTAAGCATGGCTTTATCCCAGTTCTAGGCAGTAAGTATTTGCCAAAAATAAACTCACCCTCCTCCACCTACACACAGACTACCCAATCCATCAGTAGATCTCATATTCCAAAAAGATTGCCACTCACGCAGGAGTCAGCTAGAAAAGGTGTCTGCTGACCAAATCTAGAATGATTTGAATGTTAAAATGAAAATTACAAGCTGGGCCTAATGGCACACAACTTTAATCCCAGCATCCAGGAATAAGGCAGGAAGACTGTGAGTTTGAGGCCAGCCTGAGCTACACAGCAAGACCCAAGTCTCAATGTTAAAAAATTTAAAATAGAGCTAGGTATGTAGCTCAGTGGTAAATTGCTCATGTATGAGGCCCTGGGTTTGATCCCCAGCACTGCAAAATAAATAAATAATGAAATCTGGGCATGGTGGCATGTGCCTGCAATCCCAACACTTGGAAAACTGAGGTAGGAGGATTGCTGGGAGGTCAAGACCAGCCTGGGCTACACAGTGGGTTCAAGAAGAGCCTGGACTACATGGAGAGACCCTGTCTCAAAACAAAATAGCTAGGCATGGTGGCATACCCCTGTAATTTCAGCACTCGGGATGATGAGGCAAGAGAATTGCCATGAGTTCAAGAACAGCCTGGGCTACACAGTGAGACCCTCGAAAAACCAAACCAAAACAAAACACAACTAATTACCAAACTTAAACTGAGGGACATTCAACCAATGACAAAAACTAGGCTGGAGCCGGGTGTGGTGGCACACACCTGCAATCCCAGCACTCGGGAGGGTGAGGTAGGATCACTGTGAGTTCAAGACCAGTCTGAGCTACAAGATGAGTTCAAGGCCAGTCTGAACTGCTTAGTGAGACCCTGTCTCAAAAAAGACAAACATAAATTAATTTAAAAAAAAAAAACTAGGCTGGACTAAAAGATACCAAAATACCACAAAAGACAAAGAAGGGCTTAGAAAAAAATAGATTACAGCCACCCACACCCTAACACCTCTCACCCCTCCACAGCCACCACCCTGGGCAACCTGTGACTTCCTGCATGCACTCAAAGCAAGCTGGGCAATGGGTCCCTGGGTTTTTCACCTTCATTGCTGGGTCTGTGCCCCAGACCCAGCTTGTTGCTCCCCAAGTCTGTTCACATCCTTCCTTTCTCAGAGCCAAAGCCATGGCACAAGTTCCACCCTCATCCCTGATCACACAGCCTCACTAGTTCCCTGAAGTCACCCCAGGGTCCTTGTGCCAAGGTCCTCATCTCTGCCCAGGTCTTCTTCCCTCAGTTGCCTTCCAGGCAGCCACCCTGCTTTTCCTAGCAAGTCCCATTCCTGCTCCAGCATGACCCCCCAACACTTAGCTATATGACCCCAGTCAACACAGTCTCTGTGGGGTACACTTTTTTTTTACTTTTTGAGACAGGGTCTGGCTATGTATCTCTAGCTGGCTTTGAACTCACTGTGATTCTCTTGGCTTAGCCTCCCAAACGCCTGGACTATGCAATGTGGCACCATGCCTCGGTTTCCTCATCTGTAACCCCCATCGGGAAACCCTGAGTGTTCCCCACAGGGCTGACATGGGCACTGTGTGATGTTCAGCACATGCCTGGAACATGTTCAGTGCCACTGCAATGAAGGGAAAACACAAGCCTGGTGGTCAGATAGACTGGAAGGTCGTGGTTTAAGGCAGCTGCACAGTCCCTGTGGCTTGGTCCCTTCCCCTCTAAAAGCTAGTGAGCCTGGGCATGGTGACACACACTTGTCATCCCAGATATTCAGAGGCCGAGGCAAGAGGACTGAAAGTTCAGGGCCAGCCAGAGCAGTTAAATGAGACCTGTGTCAGAACAAAAAGCAATAGGGCTGTAATTCAGGGGTAGAATGCTAGTCTAGCTTGTGTAGGGCCCAGGGTTCCATCACCAGAACCCAAGGAAAAGAAAAAACAAGCCTTGAGGACCTTGAGGATTGCTGAAACTGACAAGGACTGGGTGCCCAGCACCCAGGGGCAGGCGCAGAAAGGAAGTGATTCCAATGGCACTCAATTTTATATCATTTTTAAGCCTCAAAGTAGAGTTTTCCAACAAGCCAGGTCTGGTGGCACAGGCCTGTAATCCCAGCACTATGAGAAGTTGAGGTAGGAGGATCAAAAGAACAAACTGTGGGGGGCCAGGGATTTAGCATAGCAGCACAAGTGCCTGCCTGGCAAATACAAGGTCATGAATTCGATCCCTGGTACACACACACACAAATCAGGCTGCAAGCC
Source organism: Hydrochoerus hydrochaeris (assembly GCA_004027455.1). Classification (NCBI taxonomy): domain Eukaryota; kingdom Metazoa; phylum Chordata; class Mammalia; order Rodentia; family Hydrochaeridae; genus Hydrochoerus; species Hydrochoerus hydrochaeris. The sequence continues at coordinate 209,366 of PVLA01002003.1, read as the reverse complement.
ACACCTTCCAACCCCTGCCACAGAGGATGGGACAGAGACTCAGGGACTCCAGGTAGATGGGTTGCAGCCCTTTTGGGAATTCAGAAGGGGTCACTGCTCTTCTGGGACCACCTCTGGGCCTTTGTCTGTAAAATAAAGCATTAAAAAAAAAGACCTCTAGCCAGGCTCAATGGTAGATGCCTCTAATCCCAGTACTTAGGAGGTTGAGGCAGGAAAATGACAAGTTTGAGTCCAGTCTGGGCAACTTACAAAGACTTAAACAAAAAGGGCTGGGAATGGAGCTCATTGGTAAAGCTAGTTCAAGGCTATTTTGGATTGTGTAGCAAGACTTTATCCTGAGAGGAAAGGGATGTAAAAAGAACTGAAATGTGTTACCTGCATATACAGCTCCCTATGATGAATGAAATCATTCTGTACTGCAAACATGAGCTAATAAAGATGAAAATTGTAAAAAGATCTTGATCTTACCTTAAAAAAAATACTCTAAGATAACGACAAATAATAAACCAGCAACATAGCCCTTCATTCAGCAGTGTTGTGTCTCTGTATTTGTTTTTGTTGTTATTCCTGTGGTTTTTGTTTGGTTTTTTTTTTCTTCTCCTCCTCTTTCTCCTTCTTCTTTTTCTTGTTATTCAGTGCTGAGAATTGAACCCAGGGCACCATACACAGTAGGCAAACCCTCTACCCCTGAGTTACATCTCCAGGTTTTTAAATTTCTTAGTATTTATTTTATTTTATTTTTGCAGTACTGGGGATTGAACCCAGGGTCTCCCCACTAAACTACATCCCCAGACCATTTTTTTGTATTTTTTGTTTTGAAACAAGGTTTTGCTAAGTGGCTAAGGTGCCCAGGCTAGGCTCAAACACAATCCTCTGGCCTCTGCCTTCCAGAGTACTGGGATTACAGGCCTGCATCCCCATATTCAATTCTTTTTATTATTTTGAAGACAAAATCTTACTAAAATCCGCAGGGTGGCCTTGAGTTTGGGATTCTCCTGCCTCAGCCTTCCAAGTAACTGGGATGACAGTTATACACCACCTGACTGTGCTGTTCTTTTATATACCCAGCAGCACAGCAGATGTGTTATATATGCCAGCATCGCCACAAAAGAGTGGGTACACTGTGCCACCATGTTGCAGGGGCCACAATGTATTACTCATTTTTCAGCTCCATTATTATATTATGGGGCCACCATTCCTTCACTGATGGAGAAAGTATTACATGGCAGGTAGCATATGCTGCCTCTGTACCTTCTGAGAGGGACATGAATGATTACTTCACAACTCCACCCCACCCCAGTTAATGGGGAGGGGGGGAGGGGATGCTGGTAAATATTGGTTAAAGGCCTGTAAAGATTCCCTAGTCCCTAAGGGGGAAAAAATGGCCAGAGATTTAGCTCAGCGGCACAAGCACCTGCCCGGCACATGCAAAGTCATGAGTTTGATCCCTAATACCAAAAAAGTAAAAAAGATTCACTAGTCCTGTTGGGCATGGAGGTACATTCCTGTAAACCCAGCTACTCAGGAGGTTGATGCAGAAGGGTAGCAAGTCTGAGGCCAGCCTGGGAAAATTAGTGAGACCCTGTCTCAAAATTTTAAAAGGCTAGGGGATGTAGCTCAGTGGTAGAACATCACTGGGTTTGATCCTCAGTAAGTTTTTTTTTTTTTGATCCTCAGTATTGCAAGAAATTAAAAATGTACCCATCCAACAACAGTTCCTCAATTTCATGAAAGTGGTTCCTGATTCTAGACTCTCAAAGCCAATCATGACAAAAATAAAAGTCAGGTGTGGTGGCACATGCCTGTAATCCCAGCACAAGGGAAGCTGAGGCAGGAGGATTGTTGTGAGTTCCAGGGCAGCCTGGGCTACAAAGTAAGTTCAAAGCTAGCCTGAACTGCACACTGAAACACTGTCTGAAAAAGATAAGAAAGAAAGAAAGAAAGAAAGAAAGAAAGAAAGAAAGAAAGAAAGAAAGAAAAGGGAAGAGAAGAGAAGAGAAGAGAAGAGAAGAGAAGAGAAGAGAAGAGAAGAGAAGAGAAGAGAAGAGGAGACCCTTACACTTTATCCAATATGATTGACACACATTTGCACCTCTGCTATTCAGGGTATGGCCAGGCTGGGGCGATCCTGAGAACAGATCTAGGGTTGAGATAGATGAGTCTGCCCTCCTGGGCTCACAGTCCATTGAGGCAGAGATTCCTTCAGAGATCAGTGGAGGGCAGTGGCCACAGCAGGGCAGGACAGGGCAGGGAGGAAAGAGCCCCAAGCACAGGGAACACGGTTTGCCCAACTGGTGGTTTCCAGGCATGGGGCTCAGGAAGAAATCCTAAGATAAAATCACCTGTGAGCGCTGGCTGGGATAAAATGAGGAATCAGCCAGGGAGAGCTGTGGGGAGAGCTGGCCAGTCAAGCAAACAGCCAACCACCCAGACCCAGCAAAAGCAAAGAGGCACAGCTGGGAGGAGGTAGGGCAGAGACAGATTGTGCTGAGAACCTGGCCCTCTGCAGGGTGAGAGGGAGCCACAGGAAGGTTCAGGGCAGAGGCGCGGATCTCCAGGTAGAGGATGATGGTGGTTTAGGAGGGGGCAGGGCAGAGAGGACAAGAAGACATTTTGAAGGTTAAAAGCCCTCACTGATGAAGACATCTCTAGGCTGAGGAAAAAGGAATCAAGGAAGACTGCAAGCGTTTTTGCCACATGGAAAAGGCCAGGATAAATGGGATTTAGGGCTGGTTAAATTACTTATCTGTCCACTGTTACTCCAATTTAGTTAAGGGCTAAAGCCCCCAGGACCTTCCTCCAACCCAGGTTAGTTCTTGTTTGCCAGGCGTAGTAGCCCATGCCTGTCATCCCAGCACTTGGGTAGCTGAGGCAGGAGCGTCACCATGACTTTGTGGCCAACCTGGACTACAAAATGAGTTCAAGGTGCCAATCTGAACTACATAGCAAGACCCTGTCTCAAAAAGGCATAAATAAATAAATAAATAGCAAGCTAAAGTGTAATAAATAAACTCTCTAGTGTTTTCATCCCAGTGTCCAGGGTTAGTAACCAATGAAGAATTGATGAAAATTTCAGCATCAGACCAAAGAATTATGTTAAATCCTAAGCAAAATTAAACTGGATGTGGTAGTGCATACATGTAATGCCAGCACTCTAGGACGCTGAGGCAGAAGACTGCAAGTTCAAGCCCAGGTCGGGCAATTTAGTATTTTAGTGAGAACCTCTCTCAATAGAAAAACGTTTTGAAATCAGGCATGGTGACACATGCCTCTAATCCCAGCGCTTGGGAGGCTGAGGCAGGATTGCCTCAAGTTCAAGGCCAGCCTGACTTATACACCAAGACCCTGTCTCAAAAAAATAATTAAAAAAATGTTTTAAAAAGGGCTGGGGTTGTAGCTCAGCAGCACAGCGCCTGCCTGCAATGTGAGGCCCTGAGTTTGATTCTCGGTACCAAAAAAATAAAAATTAAAAAACGATGGGGATTTAGGTCAGTATGAAAACCTTGGATTCAATATCCCAATAACTGATAATAAAAAAAAAAGCCAGTAGAATGCCTTTTTTCTCTACTAAGATAAAACCAATAGCAATATGATTACATCCAAGAAATCCCCACTTTCCTACTGTGAACTCAAAGCTGGGAAATGTCAAACTATTTACTGGGTTACAGGCTGGTGGTGGCCGGCAAAGGGCATCAACTCAGCCTGGTCTGACAAAGGAGGAGGGGCCCTCAACCCTAAGGAAGGCAGGCTTTTTCCAACTGCCCTAAGGAGCCTCTCAAGGTTCTGGAGCCAGTGTGACTGATAAGAAACTGGTTTGAGAAAGGTCAACAGGGTGTGGCAGAGAAGGCAAAGACAGACTAAAACTACCCATTCTTCCTGACCTCCAGAGGCCTTAATCCCTTCAGGCTCAAAATCAGAGATTTCCAGCTTAACTGTTTGGGGGAAAAAAAGGCCTGAATTTATCCATTAGACAAAAGCCCATTACTCAGGTGGAAGGCAGAGCCAGGGAATCCATGGTCTCCCTACTTAAGGCCTCAATGCTCACTTTCAAAAGATAAGGCCCTGGCCAGAGTGGTGGAAACGCCTATAAATCCCAGCATCAAGGCAGCAAACTCAAGGCCAATTTGAGGCCAGCCTGGACTACACAATGGGTTCAAGGCCAGCCTGAATTACATAGCTAGAGCCTTTCACAAACAAAACAAACTGAAAACAGAAAAGAAACTAACAGTTGAAGGCCCGGGAGTCGTTCCATTCCTAGCACCACAAAAGGAGAAAACAGTGGAGAAACATTCAGCATTTTGTCAAAGCAGTCAAGTGGGGAACCAGCTGAGTTACCTCTGGGGTTAAACGTCAGGGTCCTAGACCTAACCTAACAAGGTGCGGATCTGCACGTGCACACACACATACACACGTGGTGGTGTCGCCCCGTCTGGATGCAGATTAGTGATATGAGGCCACCAGGAGAAAGAAAATCCAAAGCACGGATTCTCCACCCCCGGAGCCAGTTTTCTCTGGGTTCCGCCCCGGCCACCCGCCGCTCGCCTTTTCTTATACTAAGTAGGTCCTCCCGGCCCCCAGGCGTCCGCGTCCACCTCCACCCTGCCCTGGGCTGGACGCTCTTCCCGATTCCGGGCTCCCTGCAGACCGCGACGGATTCCACCCCGGCGAAGGCGGGGCTGGTGGCTGCCCCGGGTCCTCCACTTATCAGCGTGGTCATTGGTGTTTTGCCCCAGGGACTGCATCCCGTTCGCCCCGTCCCGCCCGCCCTTTTCCCCTGGCCCCCTCCCCATTCGCGTGGTGCATCCCCGCAGCCCGCCTTGCAGGCCGGGTCCTCGTCTTCCCACCATTCCGGGCCTTTGGGGCCAGGCACTGCTGTTGGCTCGCCACCGGCGCCCAGTACTCACCGAGGTCCGCAGCTGCCGGCGCTCTCACTTCCGCCGGTGCCACCCCCGCAGAGGCCCGGGCGGGCCGCGCGCTCTGGAGCCTGGGTTCCGCCCGCGCAGTTGCTGCCGCCCCACGTGGCCGCCTCCCCTCCGGCGGCTCAGGCCAGCCACTTTGTCTGGGAAACCCGTTTTACAGAGGATGAAACTGAGGCTGAGAGGGAACGGTGTCCTCAAGCAGCGTTAGAGGCAGAGTTAGGTCCTTGCCATCACACCCCACCGCACGCACTCCTACCCCTCCCCTCCGGTGGGACTCCCACCTCCTCCACGTGGAAACTTGAGATCCAGCTTCCTCAGCCACATGCCAGGAGAAAGGTTTAAAGCAGTGCTGCAGGGATGGACAGAGGCTGCCAATTGGTCCTCCAGCCCTCCCTGCAGTGCCCTTTTACAAAGAGGGAAACAGGTCCTGAGTGGGGAGCAGGAATCTTGCTGCTCTAGGACCAGATCACATTCACATTTTGGAAGTAGGGTCCACTTAAGCAGAGACCCCGAGGACCTCTGCTTTCCTTCAAGATCTCAAGACCCAGTCACTATCTGGCACACAGATACTGCATCCTGCAAATATCTATGGAAAGAATCTTCTATGCATAGCAGGTCAATAAAGATTTGTTTGTGGACATGGTGGCACACTCCTATAATCCTAGCACTTGGGAGGCTGAGGCAGGAGGATCCTTGCAAGCTGGACAATGAGACTAGCCTGGGCTACAAAGTGAGCTCAAGGCCAGCCTGAACAGTCTCAAAAAAGACCAAAAAAAATTTTTTTTTAATTTTAAAAATAAAGTTTTACTGACTTAATCCTGTTTGGGAAGGGGCTGTATTTATGAATAAAGACAGACTCCAATTTTATCCTCACAATCTCTGCTCTATTGGGAACAGGAGTTAGCAGAGGGTATAAATGAAAAAGTACATACAAGATCTTTCAAGATTTGCTAATTTATGTAAACTAAGTATGGTGGCACACGCCTGTAATCCCAACTCTCGAGAGACTAAGGCATGAGGATTACCACAAATTTGAGGCCAGCCAGGTTTACAGAATAAGTTCAAAACCAGCTGATAAGTAAGACCCTGTCTCAAAAACCAAAAATGAATACATCAGTATAAATTGATGCAAAAGGAATAAAATAAATCCAGAATAAAATAAATAAATAAATAAATAAATAGCACACACCTATAATCCCAGCTAACGGAGAAATTAGAAAGGAAGATTGCAAATTTGAAGCCAGTCTGGACAATTTAGCAAGACCCTGCCTCAAAAGAAAAAATAAAAAAGGTTGAGGATGTACGTCAGTAGAGCTGCTTGCCTAAAGCAAGTGAAAGATTTTGGATTCAATCCTCAGGATTGAGGGGTCCACAGGGTTAGATGAGATTAAAACTGGGTGATAGAGAAGATAGCATTGAAGAAGCCACCCTGACCAGGTAACCCTAGTTCCAGTGATCTCCTTTATGAAATAGGGAAACTAGCTGGGTGTGATGGTACACGCCTGTAATCCCAGTACTCAGGAGGCTGAGGCAGGAGAATTATTGCAAATTCAAAACCAGCCTGGACTACAAAGTGACCTCAAAGCCAGCCTGAACTACATAGTGAGAACCTGTCTCAAAAAAGACAAAAAAGGGGGAAAAAAAGTAAAAAAAAAAAAAACAGGGAAACTAACTGAAGTCCAACAGGGAACTGGTGACAGATGGAGGTCATCGGGATAATTTGCAAGGCCTTCAGCAGGGTGGGGCTACTTGAGATAGGCTGGTCAGGGAGGTCTCGGCTCTCAGAGGACAATTGAGCTGGAACCTGAATAACAATATGAGGAACTTCGGGAGATCAGCATCTGGAATTCACTTGGGGCATTGGGCTGGGCACACCTGGGGGAGGACAGAACTGGCCCTAACCTCAGGGGGCTTGCATTGAGTGGATGTGGGGAGAACAGTTAACAACATTTCCACACTGTGCTGTGGTCAGTGGAGAAGAGAGAACTCTTGTAAAAGTTTAAGGGTGGGGCAGAGTGTCGATGCCACTTCAAACAGAAACAGGATTTTGGCCAAGTGAAGGCCGGGAGCGAGGCCACCTCTCACCTTTTAGTGGTCAGTTCAGGCCCACGTAGAAAATACCCCACCTCTGCCCCAAACCCTCCCAGGGCTCCTGTCTCAGGAAAATCAAAAGATTTGAAGTGTCCAAAGTATTCAAAAGAGCTGGAGGTGGACAGGATGTGTGTGTGTGTGTGTGTGTGTGTGTGTATATACACATGCACGAACCTTTGCACATGCACACACCTGTAATCCATCACCTGCCTATAATCCCAGCATTCTGGAGGCTGAGGCAGGATTACCATGAGTTCAAGGCCAGCCGGGACTACATAGCAAGACCCTGTCTCCAAACAAACAAAAAAGCTAAAATGTTCAAAAGAGCCCTCTGAGTGTGCCTGTCTTTCTCTCTGTGTGTGTTCCGGTGATGGAATTTAGGAACCCAGTGCCTCTGCACTGAGCTGACCTTGCAGCATCCATGTGATTGGGTTCAATCTTGCTATCCTACTACTTAAGCCTCCCAGAGCCCGGGGATTACTGGCACCATCTTGACCAGTTTTTCCTTTTTTTCCACTGCACTCAATCTCTCACCCTTACACAGGGGCCCATCCTGAGCTTTCCTTTTTCTTCTGGAATGCCCAGGCCCTCATGCCGGCTCTGTCAGGCTTCAACTCTGCCCTGTGCTTAGCAGACATCAAGAAATTGAAGCCCAAAAATCTGGACATGGTGGTGCACGCCTATAATCCCAGTACTTGGAAGGTCGAGGTAGGACGATTGACATGAATTCCAGTCCAACCTGGGTAACATTGGGAAATTGAAACCAGAATAACACTGTCCCCCTTCCTAGATTTATTTTCCTCCACGGCACGAGGGATCATGATGGACACTTCCGTTTTATTTATTTATTTATTTATTTATTTATTTATTTATTTTTGGTACCGAGGATTGAACTCACGACTGCGCAGGTGCTTAGGCCGCGGAGCTAAATCCCCAGCCCGACACTTCCATTTTAAATTCGGTACTGTCTGTCCCCCCATAAACCCTGTGAGCACAACTTTATCACATGCATTTTTCAGCCGCAGTGTGTAGAATAGAGCTTTGTGCAAAGTAGTTCAATAAACAGTTGCCAGATAAATTTTATTTGTAATAATAACTATTATTTGGGGGGGCATTGCTAGGTAGGGATTCAACACAGGGCTTTTTCACACTGAGCTTTATCTTCAGCGCTTTTTTACTTTTTATTTTGAGACCAGTTCTCCATAAATCACTAAATTGCCCAGACTGGACTCCAATCCTTCAGCCTCAGCTTCTCAGAGTGCAACGTGAGCATGGCCAGCTTGTAATAAATTTATTGAAACAGTCCAGGTTATTAAACACCTACTAAGAAAGGGTGCTCATGATTCCTCGGGGAGAAGTAGGGTCCACTTTAGGTCGTATCTATGGGCTTCCCGTGCTTCAGTTTCACTAGCCCTAAAATGGGCTAAGCCCGGTCCCGTAAATTTAGAGCTATCAGGTTCGGCAGTGCGCAGGGCTGGGAGGTTGAGCCCGGCGGCCCGCAGGGCCCCTGAGGGGCCGCCCCGTCCTCTCCGCCAGGCCCCGCCCCCTGGGCGGAGCTCCGCCTGGTCAGCACGTGTAAAAGTTCGCCGCGGATCGCCGTAGCCACTCACCTGAGCGCCTCGCCCCGAGAGCGCAGTGCCCGCGCGTCCTCCGCTCGCGCGTCCTCCGCCCGCCGGGCCGCCTGCCCTTCCCGCCCGGCCCACGACTCATGTCCCGCCGCAAGGCCGGCAGCGCGCCCCGCCGAGTAGAGCCCGCGCCCACCGCCAACCCAGACAACGAGGAGATGGAGATGTCGGACCTCGTCATCGATGTGAAGCTGGAACCGGACGCGCGGGCCCTGCAGGCCCCGAAGGAGGTGTCCGCGCTGGAGCGCTTCGGGGGCGAACCCTGTCACTCGCCGGGCCCCGTGCCCGCTGGGGCCGCCCTCCACGCCCTGGGCGCGCGGAGCCCGTGGGCCCTGTGCATGCCGCTGACCTCGAGCCTTGCCGGTGAGCTCCCGCGTCCCTGCCCCTGCCCCGGGCTCTGGGCCCTACTTCCCCTCCCTGGGACCCTCGGGTGGGATCTCCTTCCTTGGGTAAGGACCCCAGAGCCTGCCTTAGGTCTCTCGTCCGGTCCTAGCCCCAGCCTCACCACTTCTGACTTTAGGGTTTCCTTTCTCGCTCGCTCTCTTTCTCAAAACCCCCAGCCCCCATCCTGGCCCCACCCCACGCTCACCGCCGCTTCCTCCCTGCAGACCGCCAGCCCTGGACCGACAAACACCCTGATCTGTTGACCTGCGGCCGCTGCCTGCAGACCTTCCCGCTGGAGGCCATCACTGCCTTTATGGACCACAAGAAGCAGGGCTGTCAGCCCTCCAGAGGCCCCAGCCCCTGCAAGGGCTCAGGTGAGTGAGGCCGCCGGCAGTCTGCTTCTCAAGTTCAAGGGCTGGGCTTCCTGCGGGAGAGGGGGCTGAGCTGGACAAGCAGGGCACCGAGCACTACTTCCCCTTTCTCCCCTTCGGGTGGAGCCTAGGCGTGACCAGGGCTTGCCTGTCGCGGGACTGGGACTAGAGGTGGGGAGGGGGTGGGCGCGGAGGCTGGGCAGGGAACGAGGTGGCCCACAGGGTGTGGCCAGCCCCACAAAACTGGCCTGGGGATTTGCCACACACAGGCACCCCCCTCCCAATCTGGTTTCACTTCTCCTTCCCCTTGGACAGAAATAACTGGCCAGGTGGCTGGACTAGGGGGGCAGTAGGGGGACCTGGGAGGATGGCAGGGTGGGGGGAGGGGACTAGAGGCCAGCTGGAAGCCCATGTTGCCACCCCTCCCACCTCTTCATCACACTGAGGTGCTGGTCCACTTCTGAACCAGAGAAGGGACCCTGGCTCCCTGCCTTGGCGGAATCTCCCAGCTCTGGGTGCTGGGAAGCCCCTGGTTTGAGCCTGTCCGGGGTGCTGGACACCTAGGATCCTTCTCTTGGGAAGGAATTTAAACGCTTAAGGTGGCACTCCATGCACAGTGTGATTTTTTTTTTTTTTTTTTTTCTCCTTAGCCTAGGCTGTGAGACTTCTCCAAACCTGAGAATTTCCAGCCCCTAGCCTATGCCCTCCGGGGACTGGAAAGTGGGATTATATCCTGGGCTGAGCCAGGGAGGGGCGCCTGTGGGAAAGGGGAGGGGCTGTAATTGAATCCAATTTAGTTGGAGGCCGGGAGCGCGTCATCGTGGTTGAGGGTGGAGCTTGATAGGATCGCTGGAGGGATCGCTCCAGCTCAGTATTGGGCTTGGAATTGGGGGCCCCTTGGTCTGTAAACTCAGTTCAGGCTTGTGGAGGACTTATGTGGACTGAAGCTCTCAGCTGTTTCCTATTTGAGGTCACAACTATCCTGGAAAGGAGGGGATCCCCAGGATCCCGTACTGTAGCAGCTGGCGTAACTGAGGCTCAGAGGAGTCACTTTTAGCCAGGGAGACACTCAGGGAGCAGGGGTCTGAGTTTGTCATGGGCCAGGCTGACCTTCCCCAGCCTGTCTGTGCTCTTGACCTTGGTCTTCACCAGCATTGCTGCCCAAAGACTCACCCCATTGGAGACTGGCTAGGACCTGAGAATTCTAAAGGCAAATAAATTGGGTGCCTCTCCCTTTGGGTTTCACGTAGAGGCTGGAGGGATTAGGTCATGGACCTGTTCCTCCCTCACCTTAGGCTCTTTGGAAAAGTGGGGAAATGGAAATGGTTGTAGAATCCCTGAGCATGAAGCTTCTTGGCACAGAAAACCACCCAGTAGTTGAGATGTGGTTTTGCTCTATTAAGCCAAAGTTTGTTTTATTAGGCTTTTTGTTATTGAGACAGGGGCTCACTATATAGTTCAGGCTGGCCTCAAACTTGCAGGGATCCTACTGCCTCAGCCTCCTATCCCACCCCAATGCTGTATTTACAGGTGTGTGCCACCACGCCTGGTATTTAAAAGCTTCCGCTCTGTACCATGGTCTCCAGGTTTGTGGACTGAAGCCCCAGTTGCAGCCTCCAAGCTGTGTGGCCTGGGACCTATGTTTGGGGGTCTCGTTTCCTTATCTGAGGGAGCAGAGCCCTGCCACAGTGGTTAGCACCTAGGAAGTGCTCCTTGAATTCACTTTTTTTGGGTCCTAGGGATAGAACCTAGGAGCTTGTATATGCTAGGCAAGTGCTTCACCCCTGGTCACCTCTTCTGCAAGGACTTCCTGATTGCTCTTCTCTGTCCCTCTCTCTTTTTAGAGACAAGGTCTCACCATATAGCTTAGTCTGGCCTTAATGTCACTATGTAGCCCAGGCTGGCCTTTTCACAACAATCCTGCCTCAGCCTCCTGAGCATTGAGATTACAGGCATGTACTACCATGTCTGGCTTGGCCCTTACTCTTAACATAGCTTTTTTTTTTTTTTTTTTAATTTTTAAATACTGAACCCTTGTGCTCAGCAGGTCTTCCTTACTTTAGGAAGCTTCCTGCAGGCTGATGCTGTGTGCCTTTATTGCTGAGTCTTCCTCATCTGGAGCAGAGCCTATCCATGAAAAGGGCCCTGGGACCTCAAACCCCCCTCCCCCAGCACTAATCTGCACCTCTCTCTTACCTAGAACTCAAGGAACTGGCGATGCTGAGCTGCCTCCACTGCGGCAGACAGTTCATGGGCGCCTGGAAGCTGCTGCGCCACGCCCAGTGGGACCACGGGCTGTCCATCTACCAAACAGAGTCAGAGGCCCCCGAGGCCCCGCTGCTGGGCCTGGCTGAAGTGGCTGCAGCTGTGTCTGCTGTGGCAGCTGTGGGGCCTCCAGCCGAGGCCAAGGGCACTCGGCTCAATGGTGTCAGCCGGCGGAGCCCCATCTGCCTGGTGTGCAAGAAGACCCTCAGCTCCTTCAGCAACCTCAAGGTGCACATGCGTTCACACACGGGCGAGCGGCCCTATGCCTGCGACCAGTGTCCCTATGCCTGTGCCCAGAGCAGCAAGCTCAACCGCCACAAGAAGACCCACCGGCAGCTGCCATCCGAGAGCCCCTGCACAGCCGATACCAGCCAGGAGCAGGCATCCACAGCGCCCCCAGAGCCAGCAGCCCATGCCGCTGCCCCAGCCAGCACCCTCCCGTGCAATGGTGGTGGCGAGGGTGCTGGAGCCGCAGCCACAGCAGGCATTCAGGAGCCTGGGGCTCCTGGCAGCGGGGCTCAGGCAGGCCCAGCTGGGGAAGCCTGGGGAGTGGTCAGCAAAGAACAGACAACTGACCCTTCAGAGAACCAGAAGAGCTCGCCCAAGAAGATCCCCAAGGTGGTGGGCAAGAGCCGTGGGCCAGGGGGCAGCTGTGAGTTTTGCGGGAAGCACTTTGCCAACAGCAGCAACCTGACCGTGCACCGCCGCTCACATACTGGCGAGCGGCCCTATGCCTGTGACCAGTGTCCCTACGCCTGTGCCCAGAGCAGCAAGCTCAACCGCCACCGCCGCATGCACGGCCTGGATCCTGGCAGCACCCGCTTCAAGTGCCCACACTGCTGTGTGCCCTTTGGCCTGCGAGCCACCCTGGACAAACACCTGCGGCAGAAACACCCCGAGCTGGGTGAGGTAGCCTAAGCACAGGAGGGCTGTCCCTGATACTGGTCAGCAGTTGTGCTGACCTTGTTTTCCTTGTCTTTGTGCAAATAAATGTCTTCCCTATTTACACGTGTCTGGACTCTAGCTTTCTTGAGGTGTTGAGGTGGGATGGGAGGCTTCACCTTGGGTGGACGCTGGACAGACCGGTTTGGAGTGGCAGGTGGAGGGAAAGGCCAGCCCCAGTGCCCGGGGCACAGTGGGCTGGCACAGAAAGCTGAGTTCCCGGTTCTCAGTGTGGGCGAGGCCAGTGCAAGGGCCAGGCGAGGGCGGGGAGAGGCCTGGACCTGTCGCCGGAGGCCCCTGGGCACAGTCACGGCCCATCCTGTCCACATGTGTGGGCAGGTCTGAGCCCTTTTCCACCGATCAGCCCCCTGCCAGTGAAGCAGGCCTCACAAGCTTTGGCAGGGTATGTGACCCATGGCAGGTCTGGCCAAGGTGGCTGCAGTGACACTGACACCTGGCCAAAGCCCCCAAGTTCCCCCATAGCTGATGGGCAGAAAGGGCCACACCAGCCATGCAAATGAGAGGCCAGGTCAAAAGCATTAAATAACATCTGCTTTATTTCACTAGAGAAACCAACATCGCAGCTTGGGCCTTGGAGCCCGCCCCTGGCCCCACTCCTAATGTCGGTAATGGGGGCTCCGGGACCGGGATCTTGAGCGCCTACAGAGATAAGAGGGCTGTGAGTGGGACCCCACATGCAGGTCACTGGGGCTTGAGTGATAGGGAACAGGGCTGTGGAGGGAGGGTTGGAGGGCTGGAGGGTTGAGGGCATGGTGCTAGGAAGGCAGGCATGGCTGCTCACCTTCGGGAGGAGCTGTATTCTCTACCTGGAAAGGAAAGGAGGGCAGCTGAGTGAAAGCCACTGCCCAGGGCCAGGCCCGCTCCTGACCTGGGTGGGCTCCCTGAGGTAACACCGAGACTTCTAGAGTCCGCTGGCTATGCCCCGTCCCTTTCGCCAGCCCAACAGTGCATGGGGGATGAGCCATTCTCTCTCCTGCAGCTGCTCTGTGACAAGCCCTCAGTACTCCTGCCCAGGTGTGCGTGTGCATGTGCGTGACTGCTTCGGCTGGAATCGTACTGTCCTGTCGCTCAGTGAGCCTGTCTGGCGCCTTTCTTTCCGGAGACAGGGTCCCACTCTTGCCCAGGCCAGCCTCAAAGCCCTGGTCTTGCTAGCTCCTCCCACCTCCGCAGCCCCCCAGGAGCCCTGGGGCAGGGGACACTCACTGTAACGGGGCGAGGGCGAGCGGCTCTGGCGGCTGTACTGGCGTTCCCACTCCTCTCGCTCCTTCTCCCTGCGTTCCCGCTCCCTGCAGGGGGAAAGGGGAGGCAACCAGGGGAGGGGTGAGCACCTGCGGAGCCAGGTGCAGAGTAGAGCAGGGCAGCAGACCAAGGGGCCGAGGGACAGGTCCCACGTGCCCTGCCAGCAAAGCTGAGGGAAGCCAGACAGTTCTAGCACTTCCTGTCACAGCTCGGGGACCTGTACATGCTGAGGGGAGAGGGGTGGACAGCAGGTTGGCAACCCAACGGCAGCTCATTCACTGGCTGCCTTCCCTGTGCCTGGCAGTGACTGCTGAATCCTTCAACAAGCATGAGGGGGCGTGTTCCCAACACCACACAAGAACAGGCTGAGGCTCAGAATTGCGCAGGACCACGCCGGCAGGTGGCAGAGCCAGGGTCAGACAAGCATGAATGACACAAGCAAGCCTCCAGCCACTCTTCCTCCGCCTTCTGATGGCAGCCCATGCAGCTCCCAAAGCCCCACAACACCTCAGGCATGTGATAAACAGTGACAAAAGCAGGGAAAGCCACAGCCTGGGCACCAGGCCTTCTTCCCACATGCCAGGCACTGGCTGAGCCTGACAGCCGATCCTGCAGAGGCAGTGCCAGCGCAATCTCCTCTGTCACACACAGGAAGGAGCCCCCACAAAGAGAGGGTAACATGCTTGTCCACGGGCAACAGCAAGATGGGAAGGAGACCTGTGATTCAGACACACCTGCTGGCCTGACCCCTCCCTGCCCACACTGCCCTGTGCCTTGTGAGGAGGCACTGAGGACTGTCCCATTTCCCGAGGGCCACACTGTCAGCGGGAACTGAACCCCAAGCTTGTAGACCACCCTGGACCGAGCCCTGGACCACCATTCGACAAGCGATGGAAGGAAAGCAGATGGGATAAGGAAAAAGGCCCTGTCCCCAGGACTAGCTTGAATTCACTCAACAAACACTTATCAAGCCTCAGTGCCAGACCTAATGTTTTAGTGGCAACACACAGTTAATCAAGTCAGCAACCACAAAGCTCATTTTTGGGGAGAGAAGCCAGGACCAGACACAGCAGAGTGCAGGGCAGAGCTGGGGGTTGGGGGCTGCGCAGGATGGAATGGTCAGGGAAGGTCCTGAGTGGTGTGGGCTGCCAAGAGGACAGCCCAGATGGCAGCTTGGGGGCTGAGGGAGCCAGGCTGCCCAGAGCACCAGCTGTGCCACCTCTGATCTGCCCACAGGGGCTGACAGGCCTCTAGCCAGAGAAGTCCCAGGGGAGCTGGGACCCCGACACACAGGAGACTAGCGGGGAGCCTTACTTCATCCGGATCTTGCGGGCCATGGCGCGCAGCTCATCCTCCCGCTCCTGCAGCAGACGCAGTCATGAGGCACGGCCTGGCCAGCAGCCAAGGGATCACCCTGTCCTGCCCTGTCCCGGCCCGGCCCTCCCTCACCTGCCGCTCGTGCTCCTGCTGTATCATCTTCTCCTGAGCCGCCTTCTTATCCGCCTTGACTAAGGAGGGAAGGCACATGGCTGAGCAGCCCTCAAACACCGCTGCTCCCTGCCTGGGCGGGTGTGGCTGAGTGTGGCCGGCCAGCCTGACAGCAGCACACTCTCCCCTTCCCCAGCCTGTCCCGAAGGGTCCCCGGCCTCGAGAAGGCCTGGCGAAGGGATGGACGTACACTGCCTGTTCAGCGCCTTCTGCATCCTCAGCTTCAGCCTCTCTTGTGGTGTCAGCTTGGGCTGGGGAGGGGGAAGAGACAGTAGGAGGTGGGTGTCCCAGAGCGCCCCCAGGACACCTCAGCCAAGAGCCTGGCGCTTGCAGGGACGTGGGATGTGGAGGGAAGGATGTGAGGTTCTGAGAGGCTCGGGACAGCTGCGGCCCAGTGTGCAGGGGGGCGGGGAGAGGACACACTCTCAGGGGGCGGCTCCTCCTCTCCCCTCCAGCTTCAATCCCCGGGGCTGGATCCCGGCCCACCCAGGCACCCCTGCAGGCCCACCGGGCCCAGCTCTTGGGCACTGCTGCTGCGGGAATTAGACGGGCGAGTTCCAAATTCTTACTGACTTTGGCAGCTCCTGTCTCTTTACCAGCGGCAGGTTCAGTCCTGGGTGGGAGAAAAAGGCAGTTACATCTGTGAGCCCACAGCCTCTGCACTGCCCTGGGACCAGGGAGTCTTGGGCCTCACATGCCCCAGGGAGTAACTGTGACCCTCTCCGACCCCTCAGCCAGCTCCGCCCACCCGCAGGCCTCCAAGGCAGGGCCTGAGACTCTGACCTCTGCCACAAACCTGCAGCTGCTCCAGGACCCAGCTGCACCCCTCAGGGACCCCACGAGCTCCCCCACTGCTTGAGGCTTGTGACCCGCGACCCTCGACCCTTGACCCCAACCGACACCCACTGCCCAGGCTCTTGCTCACTTTTTCAGCTTCTCGCCCACAGCAGGGGACGCTGCCGGCCGGGCCAGCTTTTCCCTTGGGGGCGACGGCGGCGAGTGGCTCTGGCTGCAGCTGGGGCTGCGGCTGTGACTGTGGCTGGGGCTGGGACTGCGGCTCTGGCTGCGACTACGGCTGCGGCTGGGGCTGGGGCTGCGGCTACGGCTGTGGGTGAGGCTGCGGCTGCGGGACGGGCTGAGGGACCAGCTGCTGCGGCTGCGGCTGCTGCTATGGTGCCTGGGGCCCCGGCCACCCCTCCGATAACGGTCCCCAGAGCGGGAGCGGCTCCTGGGGTGCAACAGGCCAGGAGCGGGGCTGTGAGGTTCTGGGGACAAAGCTCCCTGACAGCCACCCTGTTTCTCTACCTTACTACACAGTGCGTGCCAAATTCCTCAGTGGGAACCTCTAGGGGCCAGGACTTGGTTGGCTTGCCACCCCTTCCTGTACCATCCCCAGCTCAGGGCACACAACAAGTATTCCGGGGTGCCCTCATCCTCACCTTGCCTGCACCCAGGGGCTCGGCACTGGTGGGACTGTCCTGCTCCATCCTCTCCCGACCCAGGACATTGGGGTTCCCGGAGCAAGGGCTGGCTCTGGAGCTACAGCCAGGCACCGCTTCCTGCCCCGGGCTTTTTTCCCTGTCACCACTCTGGGTCAAACTACAGAGATCGATCTGGAAGCTAATTCTAGGTTGCACACTGACAGCCTGGGCCATCTTGGCTTTTCATAAAATTACTGTTATTAATACTGAGAAAATAAGAGCTGCTCTTGAAAAACCCAAACTCTCAGTAGACATGGTGCTATACACCTATAATCCCAGCAGCTGGGAGGCTGATGCAGGACAATCTTGAGATGGATGCCAGATTGAGCCACGCAGCAAGTTCAAAGCCACCCAGGCCACATAGCAGGACCCTATCTTCTTCCAGACTCCCAGCTTCCCATGGTAAAATGGAAGGCTGCGAAGCACCAGCTGGCTGCTGGGCAGTCTTGACCCCCTACCCCCAGAATCCGTGCTGCCACTGTGCTGGCACACCTGACCCTCTACCTGATGGCTCCCACAGGTAGTAACCCACAACTTACAACAAGACACAGATGACAGTAAGCACAAGCCCAGGGCCAGGCCTTCCTCACAGTGCTTACTTGTCTGACTTCCATGGCCTCTATCTACTCCACAGGTGACAAAACTGGGTGGGCCCAGACCTCTCACCAGGCAGCTACCCTGCACTCTACCCTCTACCACCAAGCCCTTGTCTAGAAGCAGTTGGGTGTAAGGAGCCAAGAGGACCGGAAGCTGCCCCAGTGCCCAGTAACTTTACTTCTCCAATAGCCCTTGGTATTGCCTACAAACCTTGCCTCCTCCGCAAGGGCATCTCAATTTTTCTGCTTCTCTCTCAGCCACCCATGTGCTGGAGTGTCTCCCAGGTCCCCTATTATAAGTCTAGGCCAACCTGGCAGCAGTTAGAGGTGCTGGGTGACAAGAGGTGCTGCCTCCCTCCCACTTAAGTCCCTGGGTACTACTTTGGTGTTTTGGCCTACCAAGCCATGCTTGGCACTCCCTGAACACAATGGGTATTCACCTATGTGTCCCCTTCAAACACCCAAGTTTGAAGTAAGGCCAGTGGCCAGGCCTCCTCCACATGCACCCATGCACGCACCTGCTTCTGCGGCGGGGCCCATAACCTCCACGACGGGCTGGCGAGCGTGAGTAGCGGTGCCCATCCCTGGAGCCCCCGCCGGAGTGTCGACGGCCTCGGCTGCGGGAGCGTGAGTAGCGCCGTGAGCGGGATCGGGAGCGGGAGCGCGTCCAGGAGCGGGAGCGGGCATGGCGGCTGGAGCGGTAGTAGCCCCCGCCCCGGCGAGATCGGGAGCTGGAGCGGGAACTGGAGGTCCTCGAGGCAGAGGAGGAGGAAGAGGAAGAGGAGGTACGGCGGCTGCAGGCGGGGCACGGGGGACTGGTCAGCAGGGGCCTGGGCCAAGGCCCCCCTCTGCCCCGGGTCCCCCCCACGGCGGCCAGAACGTAGGGCAGGCAGCGTGAGCGTTACCGACCGGGCGCTGGCATTGCGTCCCGGTGCGGGGCCGCCAGGCTGGGGGGGTGCGGGGGCCTTCCCTGTGGCGGCCCCTGATGCAGCAGCCGCAGCAGCTGCAGCTGCCTCCTCATCGCTGCCCCCAAAACTGGTGATAAAGGTGATCTTCTCCTCACGACCCGGGCTTGGCGAGCGTGAGCGAGAGCGGGACTCAGAGGTGGATTCTGAGGGCGACCTGCGGACGACCAGAAGAGGTGGTTTAGGTCCAGGGCACTGTAGCCTGACCCAGAGGGGGGCCACTGTGGAGCCGTGGCCAGGGAGCGGGGACCAAGGCATCTACAGAACCTCACCCACCCTGCAGCCTTGCAAAGCAAGCAGTAAAGGGAAGAAACAAACTCAGTACTGAATTCATGTGACTATTAAAAAAATGAATTAAAAAAAAAGGAGAGATTGCCAGGCATGGTGGCACACGCCTGTAATCCTAGCACTCTGGAGGCTGAGGCAGGAGGATCACTGCAAGTTTGAGACCAGCCTGGGCTACAAAGTGAGCTCAAAGCCAGCCTGAACAGCATAGTGAGACCCTGTCTTTAAAAAAAAAAAGGGCCGAGGATTTAGCTCAGTGGCTCAAACATTTGTCTGGTAAACATGAGATTGTGCGTTCAATCCCTGGTACCAAAATAAAACAAAACAAAAAACAAATACAATTACAACACACTACACTACACTACAATACAATAGGGGCTGAGGATATAGCTCAAAGACATGAGTGCCTGCCTGGCAAGTGCAAGGTCCTGAGTTTGATCCCTGGTACTTAAACAAATAAAATAAAATAAAATAAAATAAAATAAAATAAAATAAAATAAAATAAAGCAAGTTCAAATTGAAAACAATTTGGAAAAATACAAAAATGAGGCCTACCCATAACTGCCACTGACAGTATCCTGCAGTGAGGGGGACAAGAAGAGGGTGGGCTGCCCACCCATCCTCACCACCCTGCTCCTCTTCAGGAAGCTCAGGGCTGCCTCACCTGGGCCCCAGAACTCACCTCTTGTAGGGGTCATAGGTGGGACTGTCCCGGCGGGCATAGCTGTGGGGAAGATGGGTAGGACAGGTGAGGGCCCGTGATCCGAGCTGGCCTGGACCTTGGCCTGGCCCCAGTGGAGGGCCTGCGCTTGGAAGCTGGCACAGTGAGGGGGTTACCATCCAGGTTACAAGGCTGGCTGTGATTTCTCCATCTATCTCTGCATCAGATCTGCCCAAAACATGGGCCCAGCGCTCCCCTCCATGTCCCAGCCACTTGGAAACATGGCAACCACTCAGCAGCCCCAATCCTTCTTGGCCTTCTGACTATACCACCTGGCAGCTCTGCCTTCTCGACCACCTGGAGCTGAGACTACACAAGTGTGCACCACCATGCCCAGCTCCATTTAGTCTCAGCTGCTCACCTACATGCCAGTGACCAAGTGTTCTGTGTCTATTAACTGATTAGCCACATAGCACAGCTGAGGAAACTGAGGCTGAAAAGGTGAAGTCACTAGCCCAGGATCACAGAGTGTGGCCCAGCTTGTGCTTGTGTGCACTACAGTGACAGGGTGGCAGTTAGAATCAGTGCCACTCTTCAGTCACTTTCCACGCCAACCCGAGCTGCAGCGCCTGTTCAGATCCCGCTGCAGCCCTTGGACACTCCCTTTAACAGAATGCTGGCGAATGAGGGAGGGCTTTGTCCTGGCTACCAGGCCTGTGAGGCTGTCCCCATCTGCAAGTGCTTCCCTTGCACCTGTCCCAAGAGCTCGGAGGAGGACATGCATGTCCTGTCCTGGCAGATGATGGTGCCCATTTTCAAGGGAGGAAACTGAAGTTCAGAGAAAGGGTTGCTGCATCTCCAATCTGATGGAGGCAGTGCCCGAGCAGGAGGGCTGAGGCAGAGTCCAGGGCCAGGCCTCATCTCCCACCTCCCCTGGGAGATGCTCTCCATGGCCTCCCATGCTCCTGAGAGGAGTGGCTGGGGGACGTGTCCACATGCCCATGAGGCCACTCCTGCCGCTGAACCTCTCCTACCAGCCATTAACGCCTGGCCAGAACCTTTTCCACATCAGATGCCACCACGGAAGAGCCTTCCAGACCTCGGGTACCAGCCCCTCCCCAGAGCCCAACACCCATGGTGGGTGTGCTACCTGGGTGGGCTGATCTTGCGGCCCCTCAGCCGCTTCTCCCGGAACTCTCTCCGCTGGCGCCGGGAGCGACGGCCCTGGGTAAGGGTGGCAGGCTGATGAGGGGTGTGCTCCCTATGGGAACACTCCTCCCCCTTTTACTCCATGCAAACCTCACCGAGTACATGGCTTTCTCCTCCTCCAGGGCCTTGGCATGTTTGATGGCCTCCGCCTCCTCCTTGTCTTTCCGAAGCATCCTGCAGAGGGGGTGAGACTCACTATGGAAGAGGGTACAAGTCACAGCATAAGCAGGGCTCCAGCAAAGGAGTTGAAGAAAGTGGGAGACCTCATGCTGTCCCATGGTGTCTTTTCTTAATCAGATTTTTTTTTTTTTTGTACCGGGGATTGAACTCAGGACCCTGCACTTGCCAGGCAGGCACTAATGCCACTGAGCTAAACCTCCAGCCCCATAGTGTCTTTCAGTGGTCAGGTGCTGTTTAGGCACTCAGAACTCAGCCCTGGGATCTCCAGCTGTGTGGGCTGACGCACTAGGAGACAGCTGCTCAGTGACTAACACGCATAGTCCGGGAGAAACGTCAATCACGGAAGAGTGACAAGAAGTGCCCAGGTCTGGCAGAGTTGGTAGTCACATACATTAGCAGGGATGTTGGGAAGCTGCGCAGTGTGACGTCAGAGAAAAAACCCAGGGAGCAGCAGTGTGAGGGCCTGAGACATGAGTGAGGAGGTGGCCACCAAGGCTGTGAAAGGGATGGGTACAGCCAGAGGACCTGTGGTTAGGAGGGGACAGGACAGATGGGTTGGGCCTTGTGGTGGCTGCGCTGAGGATGCTGGCTGCCCCTGCGGGCTCAGCAGGGGCAAGATGGGCAGAGGCCAAGGAGCTGGGCCTGAAGATGGACGGACAGTGAACAACGCTGCTCCACTAGGGGGCACTGTCATCCGGCCCAGGTGCTGGGGAGCTTCTGGGTTCAACTTGCCCAGGTTACAAGGAACAGGGCTGGGTGGGTAATTCTGGGTGCAGCCCCCAGTTTCTTTTCTTTTCCTATTTTTATTTTTTGGTACCAGAAATCAAACTCAGGACCTCATGCTTGCCAGGCAGACACTGTCTTGTCTGGTCTTTTCTTTTGGTACCAGGGATTGAACTCACCATCTTGCACTTGCCATGCAGGCACTTATGCCGCTGAGCTAAACCCCCGGCCTTGCCTTGAATTATGGCACTATGTAGTCCAGACTTGAACTCAGTGATCCTCCTGCCTCAGCCTCCCAAGTACTGGGATTATAGGAACATCCACCTTGCCCAGTTCAGTCTCAGGTTCTGTACAAAGTGGAGCCCCAGATGCCTACCTACCAAGCTTTAGAGCAGAATGGCTGCAAGGACCAGGAGTGTGGCCTCACCTGACAAAGTCACCGTCGGCCATGCCATAGGTTGTGGCCTGCTTGTTGAGATCCGCCACCTGCTCCTGGTTCAGCTCATCCACATCCACCTCCACATCTGCACCAAGAGAAAGGCTGTCAGGAGCCAATGAAGAGTGAGAGGAGAGCAGGGGCTGTGCCCCAGAAGTGGGTGAGCAGGGCACCTCAGCCAGAGCAGCCCTGGGCAGGGAGGCTCCGCCCAGCTTCCCCATCTCCCCAGGGTTTGGCCAGGGTGAGCACAACACTCAAGCGGTGGGTGCTGGAACCAGGCCTGGGGGGGCAGTGGGGGAATGGGTGAGTGTAGAGGGGGAGGTGTGAATGGTGGATGGACAGATGGACAGAGATGGAAGTGGGTGGCAGGTGTTTCTGCCAGTAGGGAAGGAGGGTGAGACAGACGGCCCCGCTGAGAGTGAACAAGCAGACGCTGGCGGGCTGTGAGCTGGGGTGAGAAGACAGAGCTGGGTGGGCAGTCTGCTCAGCGGGTCTCTAGGTGGGAGGCAGCAGGCAGGCTGGGGGACTGGTGGCAGATGCAGAAGGAGAGGCAGGGTGAAGCTGACCCGAGTCCAAGAGGACAGAGCCACCAGCGAGGTGGGGAAGGTGTCACACAAATAGTGCCTAGAAATGGGAAGCGAGAGTGACGGCCGGAGCAAGTGAGACAGGAGGCAGCAGGAGACAGCGTGCCCTGGAGCAGAGAGGGAAAAGGGGTCACGGTGTGGGGCACCCCACAGAGGGAGGAGGACAGGACACAAAGACGATGCCCAGGGACTGCGAGAGGGGAGGGCAGAGAGGGGACCCCACCGATGTCGGGGATGACCTCATCTTCATCCGAATTGCTCTCCTCCTCTGCCGGTGACTCCTCTTCCTCCGGCTTCTCTGCCGCCTTCTCTACTTCGGCCACCGTGCTGTCCTCGTAGGTGTAACCGATGGAAGCCTTCTTCTCGGCCAACCTGGGATGAGGAGCCCGTGAGCCAGGGGTGCCCAGCAAGAGGAGGCCACGGGCAGCCCACACACTGGCCTCTCAGCCCAGGGCCCTCTGCTCCTGCTCCTGTCCACCACCAGCTCCTTCCCGTTCTAGGAAGTCCCCTTAGCCCAGCTGGGCCTATGTGGGTCAGCACTGCTGGAGGAGGGTCTAACTAAACTCATGGGGTGCTGCCAGGCATTCCCTGCTCCCACCCGGTGCCACCCTCAGCTGAAGCCAGGCCCAGGTTGGGCTCAGAGTCTCCTGAAACACCCAGTGCAACAATGAGAAGCTTCTTCAGAAGGAGAGGGCAGCTTGTGCTTAGGATCCCCAAGGGAGGCTTGGGGGGCAAGGAGACAGCAGTCCAGCATGATACCTAGGCCAAGCAAGGGCTCCAACCACAGTGCAGAGATGGGACAGCCACCACTGCTACCCAGAGCAGGGGCCAGGAGGGGTGCCAAGGTAGAGGGGAGAATATGCCAGGACAGGTGCATTATAGCTCAGTGTCCTGTCTCTCTTGGCTCCCACAGGGCCCCCCACCAAGAGAGCGCCTCCCAACTCTACAGATTAATATTCAAGCAGAGCCTATGGCAACCTCTGCCCTGCCAGCAGGCGACCCCCTGGACCGTTACTGATGAACGCCAATGGTGTGCCTAGCACCCCCTACATAGAGCACAGTCCTCTGCTTTGGACACCACCCAGACCTGACTTACTTCTTCTTCTCGTCCTCACTGGGTCTCTGGAGGCCTCCATACAACTCGTCAATATAAATCTGGTACAGGCACTGCTCCTCCGAGACTGCAGCAAGCAAGAAGCACTTGGTCAGGGTGGGTTGGGGGACAGAACCCAGGGGCGGGCAGAAGGACAGGGACAACTCAAGGGTAGCTGGGAATGGAGTCACAGGTTCAATGGTCACAGTGCTGAGGCAACATAGCTACTCCAGCACAGTTCTGGCTGTCCTACACCCTTAATTGCCATGTGACCTTGGTCAAGTGACTTAAGCCCCAGGCCTTAGATACTGCCGCCACCACTGTTATTACACAGGCCTCTGGTGGGACCTTCCACATGGAAGCCAGCCCTGCTGCCACTCCCCTGCCCACCACTTTGGTTCAGGTATAAATGAAGCGTGGTTTGGGGTGATCTGGGCTCTCCCTTGCTCTGACATCAACATTAGCGACCAAAGCCTTCCTGCTCATTCCTGCTGTGAGACACCTGCCCTGACCAGCTGTGGGACTCTGTGCGACTCCTCTTCCCTCCGTGTGTGTGGGACTCTGTGCGACTCCTCTTCCCTCTGTGTGTGAGCTTCAGTTTTCCTACCTGTGATGGCAGTGGCCGGGCAAGTGAGCTGGGGAGTGATGCAGCATGGCCCTCCCTAGCTCAAGCAGACGTGCCAAGTCCTGCCTGTCCACACAGTCCAGGAGAGCCACCCACTGGCCTTGCCATGGCCACACAGCCTTCTCCACTCCTCTGCAGTGGCCCCCGATCCTGGGCTCTGTACACACTATGCTTATCTGGAGTCCTGTGCCCACCCTCGCCTGAGCTGGACTCTGCCCACTGTCCTCAGAACAGCACACATCATGTGTTATGACCCCACTGTGGCTGCCACTACATCACTCACATGCTACGTGGCTACTCCCTGTCCCCCACTGGGCCCAAGCCAACTGCCCCATAGGCAACAGGAGAGAGTTAAGGTGAACCCTGGCTCTACCTCCAAGAACCCAGGAGACCTTGAGGGATGGTAAAAGTGGTAGTACCAGTCAGGCATGGTGGCATACATTTGTAATGCCACTCTGGGAGGCTGAGCCAAGAGGATTGCAAGTTCAAGGCCAGCCTAAGCAGCTGAGTGACTTACTATCTTAAAATATTTTAAAAAGGGTTGGGAGCCGGGCGTGGTGGCGCACACTTGTAATCCCAGCACTCAGGAGGCTGAGGCAGGAGGATAATTGTGAGTTCCAGACCAACCTGGGCTATAATGTGAGCTCAAGACCAGCCTGAACTGCATAGAGAGACTCTGTCTCAAAAAAGGCAAAAATAAATAAACAAATCTAAGGATGTAGCTTAGTACAAAGTCCTTGGGTTCAATTCCTAGTCAGTTTCTCTCTCTCTCTCTCTCTCTCTCTCTCTCTCTCTCTCTCTCTCACACACACACACACACACACACACACACACAACTACTGAATCTTTATATACCACTCCACAGAACCCTCACAACACCTCACAGTATACAACCACCACCATCATCGATTTCTTCAGGAGGATGCCAGGACCCACCAGACAAGGGTGCCATCCTTCCACTGACTGCCAGGGAAACCCTCCATCCCAGGCAGGAGTGGTCAGTGCTGTGGGGAAGAATCCCAGCACCTTGGACACCCCAACCCCTTCATGTCCTGTCCGTAAAATGGGGCACTGCCCTGGGTACTATGCAGGAGCAAGGAGATAATGGGGAGCCCACACCTGCCAGGCTTCCCCTCTTCAGATAAGCTCAGAGCAGAAGGCTTCTTTCTCCGGGGTCTCTGCTGTCTCATTTGTGAAAGGGCAACACTGTTCAGGCTCGGCTTGGAGAAGAATCCAGGATGTGTACAAACCCTTAGCAAAGTGTCAGGCACTGCACAAACACTCATTTCTTTTCTCTCTTTTTTTATTTTTTATTTTAATTTTACTTTTTTGAAACGGGGCCTCATTATGTAGTTCAGGCTGGCCTCAAACTCTGTATAGCCCAGGCTGGCCTTGGACTTGAAGCTATCCTCCTGCCTCAGCCTCCTGAGGCTTGGGATTACAAGTATATGCCACTACACTTGGCTTAAACATGCATTTCAAACAACAGAAATACCCTTTCCCAGCCAACCGTCTCATCCAGGCAAGAAGGGAAAATGCATATGTGCTTGCTGTTTCCCCTTCTTTCCCTTTTTTAAAGAAAAAAAGGACTACAGAATCACAATAATGGGGTGGGAGTGACCTTGAGAGGCACCTCTAATTCAGCAGATACTCCTTGTGCCAGTTCCAGACACAAAGGCCCCAGAGGAGAGAGACACAGACAGACAAGCCCAAGACACAGCTGGGCCAAGAGCCCACGGCCATTGTATAAAGTACCTGGATAACTCTTGTCTTGCCAAATGCCTAGGTCTCCCAGTCTCCAGGAGCCCCCTACCCCCCGCCCCACCCCCTCACTCACTGCCGGCAAAGTCGTTCTGCACCAAGCCTCGGTAGCGCTCATAGTTGCATTTTCGCTCGTCTGACTCCTGCTCCGGGGAGCTGTGCGAAAGTCAAGATCCTAAGATCAGAGGGAGAGGTGGATCCCACCCCAAGCCAGCAGGAAGGACTGAGGTGCTGGTTCAGGCTCAGGCCCAGGCATGGGCAGGGAGGTGGTTTGTGACTCTGAGAGCCTTGGCTTCTCTAGCAGAGGGGCCTCTCTGCTTGTGCACCTCCTCCTCAGGATGATAACAGGCAGGCTGGGGCAAAGACAGGTGCTTCAGGTCCTCGGGTGGCCCCCCCAGGGGTGCAGCTTACATGGCTGTGAGCAGTGGGGGCGTGTAGTCAGGGATGTGGTCCAGGTGGGCGCGCACATCAAAGCGGTCAATCATGTTGCTGGTATCTCCCTGCCAGGGCATCCTGGAATTCGGAGGATAGCAGCTGAAAAGCAAGGCGCTTGAGCTTTGCCCAGAACAGGGTACCTGCTCCCAACCAGTAAAGCTGGGGAGCCTGGGCCTCAGCACCTCTGATGCCCACCCACAGTGTAGCCTTCACCCTCACCCAGCTCGCAGGTCCCTAGCTGCAACCCCTAAATCAGCAGTCAGGCTCCAGGACCTGGGACAGGTCACCCCATGTGACTACCCTGGGGCAGAGCAGGCCCCATATCTAGGGGCCACCTGCAGAGTCCAAACCCCCTGAAACCCCACTCCCAACCTAAACCTCCTCTGTGCTTTCACAGGGCCTCTGGCCAGCCCCCTGTTCCCCTCAGTCCAGCCCAGGGTGCTGTCCCAATCCTGCCCGGTCTACACAGCAGCCTTCGCAACTGCGTCCCCAGAGCTGGGTTTATATCCCACTCTCTGCTGCAGACTCATACCCCCATCCCCTTTAGGGCCCACGGCAGTCTCACATGTTAACAGGGCTCTCAGCGGCCAGGGCGACGGCAGAATCCAGGTGCACCTTGCAGGCTCGGCCATGCACCTGCAGGAACTGGGCTGGGTCCTTCTTCTACATGGTGAATAGGACAGAGTTCACCACCCAGCAGAGCTCACACCCTTCCCCCTGGAAGCAAGCTTAGTGGCCAACTGACCTCAACTGACCACACCTCTGAGGTGGACCAAGATGTACAGCAATGAGAGCATAAGTAGCAGGTGACCCCTCTCCTGAGACAGGAGCCCTGTTCCCTCTTTGGTTGCTGACCAAGGGCCCTGAGCACTGGCCCAACCATCTTCACAGCTGGTACCAAGACCTCACAGCCTTCCCACCTCACCCCAGAGCCGACCATTCAGAGGCAGCTGTGAGCACTTGGGCCTGGACCAGCTAGTGGGGACCCCACACTGCAGAAGCACAGGGAAAGGTGCCTCGTGTCCAGGGAAAGCCACAAGGAACCACCTAACGTGCTCTGAGGGGCTGGAATGAAAAGGACAGACCATAACAAGTATTGAAAAGAACATGGAGAAATTCAATCCCTCAAAAAGTTAAACAGACCCATAGTAGCACACATCTGTAATCTCTGTTTCTCTGGAGGCTAAGACAGGAGGACCAAAAGTTTAAGGTCACTTTGGGCAATTCAGCAAGACTTTGTCCCAAAATTAAAAACAACAAAACAAACCAAGACAAAAAAAAAACAAAAAAAAAAAAAACACAAGGCCAGCTGGGTGTGATGGCACACTCCTGTAATCCCAGCACTAGAGAGGCTAAGGCAAGAGAACTGTTTGCAAATTCGAGACCAGCCTGGGGCTACAAAGTGAGCCCAAGGCCAGCCTGAACTGCATAGCTAGATCCTGTCTCAAAAAAAACAAACAGACAGAAAAAAAAAAAAAAAAAAAAGAAAAGAAAGGCTGAGATTGTAGTTCTGTGTATAGAAGGAACAAGGGAAGGATAGAGCGAGGGATAGGATTACGGTAGGGCCCAGTAATTCCACTCCTAAATACATACCCACAGGAAATGAAAACAGGTGCTCAAACTAGTATTCACACAGTAACATTCATAATAAAGTTGTTTTTAATAATGAAAAATGGAAACAACTCAAATGCTTATCAATAGATAAGCAGCCAAAATGGGGTGTTAGCTACACAATGCAATGTTACCAGCCACCAGAAGGAATGAAGAAATGACCCTTGCTGCAATCTGGATGGGCCTCGAAGAAATCACTTTAAATAATGAAAGGCCAGTGCTGTAAATTCCATTTATAACAGGTGTCCAGAACAGACAACCACAGGGACAGAGAGGAGATTTATACTCTGCCTAGAGCTGAGAAGCTGGGGAGACAGGGAGTGACTGCTCATGGGTCAGGCTTTTTATGGAGGCAGAAAGGGGATAATGAAAACTTTCTAAAACTTGACTAGATGATGTCTGCACGCCCCACTAAACTGTACATGTTAATTGAGTGAACAGAGTAGTTTGGGAATGATACCTCATAAAGGAATTAATAAAAAAAGCTGACATTACAGATGACACCTATGTCAGCTGTGGGAGGCTGAGGTACAAGGATCACAAGTTCAAACCCAACCCAGGCAACGTAGCGAGACCCACTCTCAAAATAAAACAGTGCTAAAGGTACAGTTCAGTGTAAAGGCCTTAGGTTTAATCCTCAGTATCCCCCACCACCAAAAAAAAAAAAAATGCTGAAATAAGGGTACCAAGATGGGAAGAGGATGTAGAACACCCCAGATCAGTGGTGGTCAGACTTGGGCTCCAATATGAGGATCGCAAGTCTAGGGCATCGTGAGAGCATTCAAGTTCAAATCTGTGGCTCCCACCACTAGGCTTCCTGAGGGCCAGGCCCTGGATGAGCTACCTGCGGGGCCAGGGCATAGGAGCCCAGGAGAGCCACTGCAGGCACCTCCTCCCTGGGCTCTGCTACGCCGTCTGGGAGCACAGCATTCCAGGGATGATGCCCTGCCCTCAGGCTGGACAGCTCCCAGCAAGGCTGTCCCTCCCTCAGTCTAGCTCTCCCTAACTGCCAAAAGCCCCTGCCCTCCACCCCAGCCCACTCCCCACCTGCGCTCCCACAGGCCAGGAGCCGTTTTGCTCACTGCCTGTCTCCAGGGCTGGCTAGGAATGAACACTGGGAGCACTAACTGAGGAGGAGCTGGAGCCCAGCGTGACTCGGTACCCGCTGCAAGGTTCCGCAAGCTCCATTTCCCACCCC
>PVLA01002003.1:152872-180078 GCA_004027455.1 Hydrochoerus hydrochaeris | reverse complement strand
CGGGTGGGGTGGGCAAACTCCCTGAGGATCCACCTCACAGAAGCACTGGGCTGAAGTAAAGGCCAGAGTTCAGGCCCCAGCTCTGCTGGGAAATGGGAAAAGCCAGGCTACCGTGCCCTAAGCCAGACACCCAGCTGTGGGCTGTGGTTGTTTGCAGGTCTCCTCACTCAAGATCCCCAAACCTGGAGAAATTCGCTGTGCTCCCCAGAGTTCCAGAGGAGGAAACAGTCACAGCAGGAAGGTCCCCTTGCCCGAGATCATGCTAGCAATACACAGAACTATGACTGAAACCCAGATGCACCTGACTCCAAAACTGACTCCTTTTAGGGCTGGGTACAGTAGCACCTGTCTATAATCCCACAACTACAGAGGCAGAGACAGGAGGATCATAAATTTGAGGCTGGCCTAGAAAACACAATGAAAAAAAACATGGCTGGGAATGGTAGTACACACATATAATCCTAGCACTTAGGAGGCTGAGGCAGGAGGATCGCTGCAAATTCAAAGCCAGTTTGAACTATGTAGTGACTTCAAGGCCAACCTAAACTACAAAACGAGGACCTACCCCCTCAAAAAAGAAAGAAAACAAAAATTGGCCAGATGTGATAGCACAGATTCTGTAATCTTGGCACTTGGGAGGCTAAAATAAAGCAGGGAGATTGTGGTCAGCCTAGACCGGTTGAAAGACACCGTCTCTAAATATAAATTACGCTGAGCCTAGTGGCACACACCTGAAATCCCAGCACTCAGGAAGCTGAGGCAGGAGGATCACTACGAGTTTGAGGCCAGTCTGGACTACACAGGGGGTTCAAGGGCAGTCTGAGTTACACAGAAAGATCCTGTGTAAAGCCCCCTCACCAAAAAAAAAATTTATTGCTTTTTCATTTTTACTTATTTTTTTCAAAACTTCTAGAGTAATTTTGTTTCCATGGTTTAAAAAAAGCACATAAGCCTTTTTTATGCCTTTCTATTCAGTCCAGGCTGGCCTTTAACTCCCAATCCTCCTGCCTCGCTGGGATTACAGGCATGCACCACCACATCTGGCTTTTTCATTTGTTTTCTGAGACAAGGTTGGCAAGTTCAAGGTCAGCCTGGGCAATTTAATGAGACCCAATAAAAATAATAAAAAAGCTTGGGATGCAGTTCAGTGCTCCTTGGGTTCAAACTCCAGCACCTAGTCAGGTGTGGCAGCACACACCTGTGATCCCGGCACTTGGGAGACTGAGGCAGGAGGACTGCCATGAGTTCAAGGCCAGTCTAGGTTACATAGTAAATTCAAGGCCAGTCAGAAAACATGTCTTGGAAAAAAAAAAAAAAAAGCCCAGCACCTAAAAAAAGAAAACATGCCCAAATTCACTCTTCCAT
Source organism: Hydrochoerus hydrochaeris (assembly GCA_004027455.1). Lineage (NCBI taxonomy): Eukaryota > Metazoa > Chordata > Mammalia > Rodentia > Hydrochaeridae > Hydrochoerus > Hydrochoerus hydrochaeris. Next base: position 178,713 of record PVLA01002003.1, on the reverse strand, counting down.
TTTTTCCAAGTACTAAGGCTTGAAACCATGCCTGTGTCACTGAGCTACATCTTACCCAGTCCCCTTTAAATTTTATTTTGACACAAGGTCTCAGGAAATAGCCAGTTGCCTAGGCTGGTCCAGAAGTTTGGATCCTCCTGCCTCAGCCTCTTGAGTCACCAGGATTACAAGCACACATCACTGCTCCTGGCTTCATCAACCATTCTTAACTATTCTCCTGCCTCTAGGATCAGATGCCATCAGAGGTTCATGAAGGCTTTCATTTATTCACTTACTCAACTGCTCAGCAGGCACCTGAGGCTGAACACTGTGCTGGGGCACACAGTGACAGCCAACCAGGACCCTGGCCTCATGGGCTTACAGCAGGCTGACATGGTGTGAGACTGCTGGCATCTGTGAGCAGGGGAACATCTGGACCCCTGACCCAGCCAGGTGTCAACAGCGCCTTCCTGGGAGAGGAAACTGAGCAGAGACCTGCTTATTCCCCAAGCCCCTGATTAAAGAAGGCTGACAAGGACAGGAGCAACATGTCAGAACTGAAGTCAGCTAGGGACTGAAGGGGAGAGAAGAGATGCCAGGGACAAGTTGGGAACACAGAACCCAGTCACATCATGACACACTCATCCAGTCTACCGCAGTCACCCTGCACCCCATCTCGGGCTGAGAATAAGACGAGGGGCCTGGGTGAGCAGCCTCGGGCAGTTCCAGGCCATCTCCTGCAGCTTGGTGGTGCCTATCTGCATGCAGATCACGTTCCTGCTGGAGACACTGGCTGCCTGTACCAGCCTGCAGCACAAAGCACAGACACATTTCAAAGGTCTCCGTGTCTTCCAGTGAGAGGGGCTGATCGTCACGCTGTCCTGAGGGGAAAATACTCCGGGAGGCTTCCTGCTAATAAGGCCTCCCAGGCAACCAACTCCAGCCTTCCTTCTTTCAGGCCATCCACAGCCCTGACCCAACATCCTTCCAACATCAACAACAAGAGCTGCTATTTCTGGGGCAATTGATGCCTCAGGTGGGCATACACTTGAGCCTGCGTGCCCAGCCTTCCTACGAGTTCGAAAGGCAGTTGCTCTCTTCCTCCACTAATTGCTTCAGTGATCATGGAACTCATCACACACTCATCCAGTTGAGACCAGCCAGAATAATGTTTATACCTCTTAGCTGGACCTGAATGTGGCAGTATTGTATGGACAGTGGGACATGAGTAAAGGGCCCTGAGAAAACATCTAAAACCTTAACAACTAGCATGGGCACCCATGCCCCAGGGTTTCCCTCCCTCCTTCTGCTCTGCCACGTGCAGTGAAGATGTGATGGCTTAGACCTTGGGTCAGGTCTGGTTAAGAGAAGCGATACCCAGCAAAAAGACAAAATCTGGTCCTCATATGCTAAGAAGAACTGGCTGCCTTAGGGATTTTCTGAATGTCAGGAATAAAGTTCATCTTATGAAAGCTTCTGATGTTTTACTATCTGTTCACCCAAATATGATTGGACACAACATGTCACCTCAGGTGCAGAGTAGCAACAAGGCTCAGGGAGATAGTCTCTGGTCTAAGGCACAGAATATGGACATGGAGCAGTCAGAATTTGAATCCAGAACCTAAGACTCCAAACTATAAAGATCTAACCATAAAGGGATCTTACTCCTTGGACAAGCTGCTTCACCCCTCTGTGCCTACACTCTACAAGGCGGAGCCAGGTGGATAGCTGGGAGGTCAGGCTTCCGCCTGCCCGCAGAGTGCAGTTGTGCCAGGCCTTGACTCCTGAGCTTCTGCTTTTCTGCAAATGGAGATACTAAGAGTGGCCCCCTGGTCTGGGGTGAGAATTTGAGGAAGCAGGGAGACATTCCAGGTGCTGAGCATATCTGTGACTCATGAGCTCAAGGGATGAAGAAGGAGGTACCCAGGCAGTGGGCACTAGGCCTAGAAAACAAACTGCTTTCATAAATGGTAACTATTCACCTCTGAGTGCATACTGTGTTCCTAGCCCTCTGCTGAGGCCACTACTGTGACCAAGTGTTGTCCTGAGGATCATATTATAGCTATCCTGATGCCACCAGAGATAGGCTCTCCCTCTTCCCAGCGGATCTTTCCTATGACAGAGGCAAGAGAGGAGCTCAAGAAGATTCTCTGCTCTGCAGGGCTAAGACTTCCCTGAAGCCTAAGTGCTGACAATGAGCAAGAAAACGTCCTGTGACTGTAGAATGCTGGAGTCAATAGAGGAATAGCCAGGAGACCAGGATGACTTGAGCAAGGGAGTTGGATAGTGGAGTGGCATGAGTCTGGACGAGGGGCAAAAGCCAGACTAAAGACTGGGCTGGGAGCTGTGTCACTGGGTATTTGTCTAGCATGGCAAGGCCCTAGGTTCCATCCCCAGTGCTGGAGAGGACAAATAAACCCAGGTCTTACAGGCTATAATGAGGAGCCTGGGTTTTCTCCCAAAAGTACTAGAGAACCACAAAGGAATTCTGAGCAAGGAGGTAGAAACAGGCCAGCTTTGTGCTTTACAAAGACCTCTCTGGCCTTCTGAAAAGGATGGGCTCAAAGGGACAAGACAGCCAGAAGAGCAGGGAGAATGCTGAATAGCGACACCATAGTACATGGCAACACCTACACGTCACCCAACAAAACTAAGCCTGGTAAACACAGTGGCACCATTTCAACCTGGGGTCCCAGGGACAAGTGCAAGTTAAACAGGTGAGGAGATGCATTGAAGGCCAAAGCACTGTTATGGCAGACAGAAAAAGGCCAGAAGAGTTGCCCAAGAAAATAGCTGAGAGGGTGGCAGAAGCCAGGCCACAAGTGCTGTTTAAGCCACAGCCTAGAATCTTGATCTTTTTTTCTCCAAAAGCAACTAAAGCACAAACAGGAAAGAAAAAAAAAAAATATGACTACTGACGGCACTGTTACTAGGGGCCAAGCAAACCCCAAGAGAAGCTGAGCTCCTCTGCGACCTGGGAACACAGCAAAAGATAGCTCAGTGCTCCAGAGACTGGTCCTTGTCCGGACTGCTCAGAGGATTAGGAAGTCTCCCCTTTCCTGGTAACACTTTCTGCACCCCCGCGCCTCACCAAACACAGTAGACTGCAAAAGGACCCCACAGGTCCTTACTCATAGACACCCAAGAAGCAATTAAGGACGATTCTCCTGAGCAAACAGGGCTCTAATCCAATTCTGCCAGGCTGAGCGACTGGGCCCCTCCCTCGCGATGTTCTCCCACCCTAGGGAAAGGCCAATCACTCACGATCTTCTCATAGTACTCCCGCCGCCGCTCAGCTCTTTTCTTATAGTCAACCATCATGCCTCGAAGCTTCCGCTCATGCTTCCGAGCTTCGTGCCACATTGTGGTGAGGCCAAGCCTGGGGCCTCAACCTAGGGATGAGAGGGTCGGGGGAGATGTCAGACAGGCCGCAAAAACCATATGGGCAGTCACAGTCGCCTAACCAGGTGGGGATAGAGATGACCCTAAATATCCTGTCTCTTCAGCTTTGGGGAGGGGAAGGGAGGCTGCAGAACTGTGGGCCGGATCCTCAAGTGTATCCCTGACAACTGATCCAGTAGTTTGCGGGCACTGTGAAGATTCCTAAGTGGCTCTAGGCCGAGCATCTTTGAAGGGAGGAGCGTCCTAGGTGCTGGAGCCGGGATGAAAGACCCTCAGCAGCGAGAGAGAGGCTTGAGGAAAGGAGAGAGCTGCAAAGGACATCTGTGGGTGTGGGGACAGGGATGAAGGCCTGGGGAAAAAGAGCAAACTTTACAGGAGCTGTGTAGTGGAGTGGAGGTGGTAACCGAGGGCAGGTGAAGGGCGTGGATGGAAAATGACGCCACTTGACTGAGGACTGCGGAGGCGGCTGCCGGGAGAAAGCGAGGGGGGCTGGTGTGCGCGAACGGATCTGCAGCGAGGAGGGTAACCAGGAAAGAGGAGGAAGGCGGAGCGGGCTTGGCCGGGGCGGCGAGGGCGGGGGAGGGGGCGGGGCGAGGCTAAGGGCCGACGTCTGGTGACAGGGACGGGGCCCCCAGGGTTCGGACAGCGCTCGCGGACCAAGTCAGCGCCGAGCGGCACAAGGCAAACAGGGCCCTCGGCGGGGCAGAGGCGCGGTCGGGACCCGTCAGGAAGAAGGGTGCGGGCGGGCCTCGGGGGCCAAGGCGCAGCCCAGAGGGCTCCAACACCGGTGAACCCGAGCTAATGCCATCCGAACGCCAGGAGGTCGGGACGCGACCCCTGCACTCACCGGCTGGCCGCCGCCTCCCACAGCTGCGCTCGCGCGCGGCCCGCACCGGAAGCGGAAATGGCGACCGCGCGAAGGGGCGGGGCAAAGCATCGAACGGGCTTCCGTCGGCACGGGGTGGGGCCTGGGTGTGAGGGGCGGAGCCTGAGCTGATGGGTGGGGACACGGGGGGAACCTTGACTGTGGGAGAGGCTGGGGTGCTTCCCAGGCGGAGACGAGACGCCCCAATGCTTAAAAATTCATTTTTATTGGGAAGACTGCACACAACCCGCAGGTTGTACAATACTTTTAATCTCACCGTCGGCCCGAGAAGGCGCTTCTTTTCCTCCCCAGATTCCTTTTTGTCATCTGAAAACAGGGCTCCAGGGGAAGCCGTGGCCCCGCGCTTCTCCCCAGGCCTGCTGATGTCCGATAGGGCGCGGGGTTGGGGTTAACCACGGTGACCCCGAGGATGGGGTGCTCCGGCCCGCCAGCCTCCCGACCCCCGCAGTGTTCTGAGGCTACGTGGCCTCGGGCCCTGGGGACAGCAGGCCGCCCCCGAAGGCCGCCTCGCGGTACTGGTTGGGGAACATGTTGCTGCCCACGAGGCTGGCTGTGCCGCCGTCCGCGGGGCCTGGGGCTGCGTACGAGTCCAGCGTCAGCGGCTCGGGGCCAGGGGGCTCCCCGACTGACGGGCCCGCACCCCCACCGCCAGGGACGACGCTGGCGAGCGGTGGAGGTGGGGGCAGCAGGTCCAGCATGGTGAAGAGCGAGGGCGCCGTGGGGTCGTAGGCAAAGCCATCGTCCAGGAGCTCGGGTGCGCCGGGGGGCTCGAGGCCGGGCAGGGACACGGTGCCAGGGAAGAAGTCTGTGTCGGCCAGCAGAGCTGACTGTGGCAGGAACGCGCCTGGCAGGAGAAAGGTGAGGCTCGTTTGGTGGCCACCGGAGGTGCCCCATTCCGGGTTGTGGGGTGGCCGATCATCGTTCTCATGTAATCAGCAAACTGCTGGCCTCAAGTGATGCACACCTGAAATCCCAGTCACTACTGGAGAGGCTGAGGCATCAGGATTTCAAGTTTCAGCCCAGCCTGGGCAATTTAGGATTTAGCAAGACCTTTGGGAATGTAGCTTCAGTGCAAAAAAGCTAAATTCAATCCCACCAGTGCATAATTAAATACATATATAAATAAATGCTGGGGATGTGTTCAGTGGAAGAGCGCTTGCCTAGCATGGGCTGGATCAACCCCTGCAAAGGAGGAAAAAAAGCAAATAGGAAAAATAATTGGAAGTCACACTGCTGTCCAACTGTGGAACCAGGACTGAATTCACACTCTTGCCATGTTTTTTCCAAGAAGGAAGAAAAAGAGGAGGCCCATTCCTAAGTATAGAGAACCCACAAAATGAAATTTCCATATCACGAGAAAGTCCTCAATCCCCAAACTAGAAGGTAAAACAAGTGTTATTATAAGAGAGCAGCCAGACATGGTGGCACACTCAGCAGGCTGAGGCAGAAAGGTCTTTTTGAGTTCAAGTCCAGCCTGGGCTACAAAGCCACACCCTGTCTCAAAAAACAAGAGAGCTACACACCACCCATGCTGAGTATTGACCCCACTGCCCTAGTCACGGTAGCCACTAAACAACACTCCCAATCCTGCTTTTCTTCTTTTTTCAAACAAGACAAACATTAGCAATGCTGATTGCACTTGTCTCTAGAGGAAAAAAAAGCCCACAGGGCTACTGGAATTCTCAGCCTCCCTTGTAGCACCATATGATCATGTGGCCAAGTTCTACCTGGAATATGGACATGACAGCTGGAGCCATATCAGCCAGCCTGGACCATGAAGCAGAAACTGCAAATTGCAATTGGCAGGAGCATGGGTCTGTTATGATCATACAGCTACCAGGCCATCCCTGGAACATTTACCTCTGGATTGTGTTTTTGAGAAAAAATAAAGTTCTATTATGTTACTGTGGGTTTTTCTGTGAATGTAGCTAAACAAGATCATAACAAATGAAGCTGGCATTCCTCATTTTTGGAAAGTTCTTAATCTCAAGGCATGAACTTGGTGCCAGCCAGGGTACTAAATGTGTAACATAATCTTACTAAATACCAAAATGGATCTAAGACATTGGGTCCCCACCTGACAGATGAAGAAATGTGAGTCTCACACAGGTCACATGGCTGCTAAATTGTAGACTCAGAATTGAAACCCACTGATTCCAGAAGCCATGTGTGTCACCATTACACTGTTTTGTCACTATGGCTGTGATCCAAGAAGGAAGGAGGGGGCTTAGGACTGAGAAACTGGGCAGGAAGATGGGTAGTAGGGAACTGTGGGGATTGGGTGAGAGGCTGGTGGAGTGAGCTGGGATTGGTGGTTGCTAGGGGCAGGGCTATTGGGCTTGGGTTACCAGGTAGAAGAGGATAGAATCACATGTGGTACCACATGTGGTAGGTGCCCTGGCCTAGATGGTATCGGGATAGCGTTTTTTTGCTGTTTTATTTTGTTCTTTGTGTTTTGTTGTGTTTTTTTTGCAGTACCACACTAGGGATTGAACCCAGAGCCTTTGCACTGAGCTACATCCCAACACTTTTTATTTTTTAGAGAAATTCTAAATTGCTAAGTTGCCCAAACTAAGCTCAAACTTAGGATCCTTCTGTCTCAACTCCCAGAATACATCACACCAGGCCTGGCTGGGAACAGCTTTCCTGGAGCTGGGGTCAGTGGGTAAAGAAGCTTCTTCGGAGGGCAGCCAGTAAAGCTTGGAGCTGTGAGAAGCAGTGACCAACCCAACACCACAGCAGGCCTGCAGGTGATGGGGATGGGAACCAGGACCAGGTCTGACTTAAGAGTCGGGCTGGATCCAGCCACTTGTGTGTCATTCTCCCTGCTGCCTGCCTCACACTCGTCACTGCTCATCTGTGCCAGCCTAGTCCCTGCTGCGCTATGACCTGGGACAAGTGACCTCACCTCTCTGGGCCTCAGCTGTTTTACCTTTAAGATGTGAGAACTAGTAGGGTGACTGTGCAGACTAAGAGCATTTCTGTGCCTGTCACACACTGTCTGTAGAAGAAAATATGCTTCAAAAGTATTTTTATGTCTATGGCACCCAGTATTCCAGAGGGATCTCCTAATCAACTTAACCAGGCCTGACCCTGTTAAGTTCCAAGATCAGACAAGACCAGGAATATTCAGGGCAACATGGCTCTTGGCTAACCTAAACTGTTAAGACTCAGGGAAACGGTGCTACGAGTTTTCAGAGGAGCCGTGAAGAATGAGAGAGAGGAAGCAAGTTGGCAAAGATCACACAGGAAGTGAACAGCCCAGCAGAGGCCCGAGGCTCCATTCAGTCTCTAGAGCCCTTGTTCTGTCTACTCCATGGTGCTGGCTGAGTGCTAAATCACTGGCCTGGGAGAAGCTGCTAGAAAAGCAGAGGCAGGAGCTTACAGGGAGCCAGGACCCACCTGAGCTGTGACTGGGCAGGAAGTGGTCCAGGAAGACTGGCTTCTTCTTCCGCCGTTTGCTCTCGATGCCATGGGGGTCTGAGGGAAGGCAGGACAGAGATGATGCCTTCCCGGGGTGGAGGAGGAGGTTGGCCACCCCCTCCCAGGGACCTGGGAATGGGTGAAAAAGGGGAGGGGGGACACACCAGAACTGTTCAGCTCCCCAAGGACATCGGGCATCCCCCGTTTCCGCTTCTTGTCCACGCCATAGGTGTCTGTTCAGGAATGCCAGGGGCATACAAGCAGCGATCCATCAATAGCAGTAACTAACCAATAACCAATCATAGAGACTAGGAGATAGCTGAGCTAGCTCTTGAAAAACCAATGCAAATAAATGTCCATATTGCTTCCAGCCACCCTGGCCTCTTTGTTGTTCCTAGAACACCACAGGTGTGATCCTACCTCAAGACCTTCGCACTTCCCAGCTGCATAAAACACTCTTCCCTGACTCCCATCACTGCCCTGGAGGACTGGCTCAGTCATCCTCTCGTCCTCAGTTCAGCAGCCCCCACCAGGAAGCCTTCCTTGACCCCTACACTGCCCCTTTGGGCCATCAAGTCCCTTGAACATCTCCATTCCAGTCCTGTCCACTCTGGCCATCTCAGTGAGCCTCCTTAGGGCAGGGCTGGGAGCTGTCTTGGTCACCACTGGATTCCCAGCACCACCTCATGCCGAGCCAGGCAGGAGCAGCTGCTCCCCGACACCACGAGCAGGCACTATGTCTGCCTGGCACAGGAGGCTGAGGCTTGGAAGCCCCAGTCCAGGGAGCACTGGGCTTGACTTCCCCTCTGCCTGTCCCCACCTGCATCACCCCAAGCCTGGCCAAAGGCCTGGCCTCTGGCAGCCAAGGTTACCATGGTCCCGGGGCAGGTAGGTGAAAGGCAGCGGCTCACTGCACACCCCGTCTGTGAGCCGCTGCAGGAAGACATTGACAGTCACAGGCTCCAGGATCTCCAGGTCCTCGTAGGGCGGCGTCTTGAAGACTATGGCAATCTGCCGATGCACGTCAGCCTGGGAGAAGTCGGCCCGGCCTTCCCAGGAGGCTGTGCTGAACACCACGGATATGTCCTCTGCAGGACAGCAGGGGCAGCGGCAGAGCCACGATGTCAGGCCCACGGAGCCCCCGCCCGCTCAGCCTCCCCCAGATCAACCCTAAGATCCCCCAAGAAGCAAACCAGCAGCCACCAGCTTCCACGGGAGCCCTACAGCGAGCCGGGCACCGAATGTTTCTCTTTTCTTCTCTTTTTTTGCAGTCCTGGGGATTGGACCCAGGGCCCAGCCACTGAGCTGCATGCATCCCCAGGGCTTTTTTATGTTTTTAATTTTGAGGCAGGGTCTTGCTAAATGGCTAACTTGTCCAGGCTGGGCTTGAACTTGTGATCCTCCTGTCTCAGCCTCCCAAAGAGCTATGATTACAGATGTGCACCAGTACACCCAACTATTCCATATGTTTATATACAGATGCTCCCTGACTAATGATCAAATGATATCCCACTATCCTCACCCCAACTGAAATACCATTAAGTCAGAAATGCATTTACTGCACCTAAGCTGCCCAACACCATTGCTTAGCAACACAGTGCACTGGGACACGTCGGCTGTTTCTCCTCGTGGTTTCCTGATTTCAAGATGACTGGGCACCACGGCTCCCTGTGACTGCCCAGCTTCACAAGAGAGTACCAAATATCAACAGCCTCCATTCCCAGTTTCTAGCTGGGTATCACACCTGCTCTCCTAGTACCCTGGGAGGCTGAAGCAGGAGGATCACAGTTTGAGCTCTGGCTGGGCAACTTACTAACCCAGCAAGAGGTTCCACTGACAATACACTGCTCTCTCAGCACCATCATAGAGCTGAAAAGTTGGCACCTGTGTCACCCTATACGATCATACTATCTGTATGTCATCCCCAGCGCTGGCCTAGACAGCTCCCCGTGCTGGGACGCATGGGCCTGGGAACCAGCTGCCTGCTTCTTTTTGTTTTTCTTGAGTTGTTGGGTTTTATTTTGTGTCGAGACAGCATCTTGCTACGTAGCCCAGGTTGGCCTCAAACTCACAGCAAATCTCCTGCCTCAGCCTTCTGAGTGCTGGAATGACAGGTGTGCATCACTACTATGCTTAGTTTCCAACTGCCCGTTTGGCTCTGTCCCCAAGGCCAGGGCTCCGGATGCTCCAGCCCCACTGCCCTGCTACCCGGTACCATCGGGCCCCTCACCTTTCTGCACTTTGTCGCATAGCAAGTAGAGCTCCTCGCCACCTGTGCATGGCCCGCTCTCCTTGTTGATTCGGCAAATTCGCAGCTCAGATGTGTTTGTGGACTCTGAGGAGTGACAGGCAGAGGAATACGAAGAAAATCAAGGATTCAGTCATCAAACCCTGGTGGTCATGGGGAGGCAGGAAGCAGTGCATCCTTGGCATTGAGGTCCACAGTGTGTCTGTCCCAAAGGGACCTTCACACTCAAGGGTAGTATGGCCAGGGTGGGGGCGGGCTGTAGAGGTCCCTGGAGCAGGGTTCAGGACCTGAAGCCTTACAGTGGATACTTCTTTCCCCCACCTGGCAGTCTTTGCAGCAATGGTCCTGGGAGGGAGCAGCCCCAGCTAGGCTGTGATTTTGTGCCCCAATCTAGCCAATCAGAGTATCCATCTCCCTCTGGCCACAGCTTCTTGGTCAAAGAGGAACAAATAACCAAACTCAGGCCAATGAGACAGTCCTAGACTCTGAACTAGGAGAGGGGAGGGGAGGGGAGGGAAGGGGAGGAGAAGAGAGGCTAAAAGCATCTGTCCTTGGGAGCCACAGATGCCAAGTGGGTAAGACAGAGACCTACAGTGGCACTGCAAGAAGACTCTTAACATGGAGGAAGAACCAGGTGTGGTGGCATATGTCTGTAATTCCAGTACTCAGGAGGCTGAGGCAAGAGGATTGCTATTGAGTCTGAGGCCAGCATGGGCTACAGAGTTCAAGACCAGCTTGAATTACACTGCAAGATCCTGTCTCAAAAAACTCAAAACCAAACTAAACCAGAACATGGAGGAAGCACAGCTGACTGAATGCAGATCTGTAATGATACATCCCCAATGCCCCGGATGCAGCCAGACCTGAAGCACCATGCCACGTCTTGACTTCTTTTAGTGAACGGAAAATAAAATAATATTGCTGCCGCTTTTTCCCTTCAGCTATCTCAGTGCTCTCACTTGCATCCATGAAATCCCTCATTCAACTTCCACGCCCCCTTTTGATGTCTGTGACAGCTGGTGTAGGGTGCTGAAAGCCAACAGCGATTGCTCGCCCCCGCTCCCATGCCTGTACCATGGAAGTGGGAGGGCTAAACAGTAGCGATCCCAGAGCTCCTGGCCTAGGGGTGGCCAGGCAACCAAGTCTGGGCATAGAGACGTACGTGGTTGTGTACCAGGGGGATTCTGGGGAAGATATATTTTTCATTTTTTCTGTAAAAGGAAGAGAATTATCATTTATGATGCCTTTTATCTGGAGTTGCTGGGTATAAGTATATAGGTTATATATTCTATCATGCTAAGAGAAACTAGCAAGTCCCACTTTCATCCATCCCATAGTAATGCTGATCTCCAGAAATGGAAAGTGTACTATGTGCATAACCATACAAGATGGCACTGCCTATCCCAGGCCTTGGACACAAACAGGATGCCTGGAGCTGTGGCAGTCATCTTGTGCCTATGAGAGAAAAGAAAAATCACAGAAGCATCACAGCCTCAATACAATGGAGGAGCTGAATCAGTGTGCACAGATGCAGTGAGTGAAGCATAAAAAAATAAGAAGTCCTTATTTATTCACGGCATGGGGTGGTGTGGGGGCTTCTGACACTGCAGCCAGGACCGTGCTAGCACCCAGGGTTCCCTCCACTCACTCTTGTCATAGACAGGCTCAGAGAGCACAGGGTCCATCCTGCGTGTGTGTCCCTGCTGGTCCCGATAGGAAGCCTGGAAGCAGATCCTCACGACGTTCATGTCTACCTCCTGATGGTTCTTCAGGGAGCCGGCTGTGGGGACAGGGAGGCTCAGGTGGCGGGCAGACGGGGACAGGAAGGTATGAGGGGACGCGTGTGGGTGCAGCCCAGCCAGGCGGGGCAGGGGCAAGGCCGGCGGGCGCTGGGCTCACCATTGTAGGGGTCGATGCCCAGCTGGATCTTCCGCTCAATGGCGGCCTCGATCTCCTTCTTCCGCACACACTGGATGCCCAGGTTGTTAAAGCTGCGGGCCAAGAGGTGCAGTTGTGAGGCGCAGCGGGGGCCCTTGCCCGGGATGCCCGATGCAAGGACCCTTCCGTTTCAAGGGTCCTTTTCTCTTCTTTTCCCCTTGCTCTCTCACTTTTTCCCCCCCAGTCGTAGGGCTTGAGACCAGCGCCACTGCACTGAGCTACAAACACAGCCTCTTTAAAATATTTCTTATTTTGAGACAGGGGCTTGCTAAGTCACTAAGTAGCCCAGGCTGCACTCAAACTTTGATCCGCCTGCCTCAGCCTCCTGAGTGCTGGATCACAGGTGTGCTCCACCATGCCCTGCTAGGTGTCAAGGATTTTTTTTTTTTTTTTGTATTGGAGATCAAACTCACGATCTTGTGCTTGCCAGGTAGATGCTATGCTGCTACTGTATCCCTGGCCTTCAAGGCTTCTTGAGGAGACCTGGGAACCTGCCTTATCTTTCCTACATGAAAACACAAGCCTCATTCATACAGGTAAACTTCAAATTAAACACTGCTGAGGCTGGACATGGTGGCACCCGCCTGTAATCCCTGCACTTGGGAGGCTAAGGCAGGAGGATCACTGCAAATTCCAGGTCAGCCTGGGCTACAAAGTAAGTTTAAGGACTGTCAGGGTTATACAGAAAAACCATGTCTCAAAAACAAACAAAAACAAAAATGACCACCAGTGAAATTTCTGTTCTCGCATTCACCAAAACAGCAAAGATGGAGTGCAACAGCACATGCCCATAATCCCAGCTACCTGGGAGGATGAGGCAGGAAGATCACTGTAAATTTGAGGCCAGCCTGGACAACTTAGCAAGACCTCATTTCAAAATAAGTGAAAAAGGCTGAAGAAGTAGCTGAATAGTACAGCACTGCTTGGCTTGATTTCTAGTACTGCGAAAACAAAACCAACCAACCAAACGAACAAAAAAAGCAGCAAATGGAAACATTTTGTGACAGCCTAAGCTGTGAGATTGTGGAGAATAAGGCATCTTCCTGTGGCTGGGGACTGTCAACTCCATGACACAGTGCCACAAATAATTCCTGAACATCTCCTATCAGCCAAGCACTGGGAGGGGCTCTGAGATACTGCAGAGAATAGAAGACAGAAAATCCCTGCTCTCATGAGCTTGCATTTTCACAAAGTAATAAATCACTAAAAGCATACATATATCAGCTTACACCCAGCAGTTTCATTTTTTAAAGAACTAACCCCAGAGAAGAAATGACATATACGTAAAGCTGCTCATAGCAGCACTAATAGTCACAGAACAACAAGCAACTAGAACCATCATAGAGGCCCATTAACAGAAGATTTAATTAACTGTGTATGTCCACAGGATCGAATATTGTACAGCCAAGGAAAATGATGGGACAATTATACACATACTATAGGGAACGATGTCCAAGATGACTGTGATGTAAATACAAAGAGCGGGGCCTGGGGACATGGCTCAGTAGCAGAAAAGCTGGATGGTGTGCATAAGGTTTGGGGTTCCATCCCAGACTCACAAAAATCGAAACAAAACAAGGTACAAATGTCAACTACAATTTATGAGGTGATCGGTAAAAAAAATGCATGGGTAGACACATTTCCTTGCATATGCAGAGCACTTTTTTTTTTTTTTTTGGTATTGGGGATCAAACTCACAACCTTGAGCTTGCCAGGCAGGCACTGTGCCCCTAAGCTATATTCCCAGCCTTCTTTTTTCTTTCTTTCTTTCTTTCTTTCTTTCTTTCTTTCTTTTTTTTTTTTTTTTTTTGTGAGTCAGGGTCTCACTATGCAGTCCAAGCTGACCTGCAATTTGTGATCTTCCTGCCTCAGCCTCTAGAATGCTGGGAATGACTGCAGGTTATTTGCCCCCACGCTTGACTTCAAGGGACATCTTTAGCTGTTTCCGGGAAAAGGCACTGGAAGCTAAAGAACCAAAGATTTCCATTATGAATGTTTGTTCTTTCGTTTTGTTTTGCTTTTTGGCCTTCCTGAGACAGGGTCTTGCTATGTACTCCAGGCTGCCTCAAACTCACAGCAATTCTCCTGCCTCAGCCTCCCAAGTGCTAGGATTTTAGCCATGTACCACCTCACCCAGCTGAATCTTTAAATCTTAGTAAAGTGTAGCTTTTCATTGAAGTTGAAAATCTTTAAATGTTATTGGAAATGTGTAAATTTTAAAGCGAAAGAAGGAACATCGAGTGTGGAGTCAAATCCCAACTCTGCCATCAACCAACCGCCTGCGCTCCTTAACCTCTGGAGCTTCTTGTGTCCTACAACATGGGCAGAAACATTATGTGCGACCGTACACAGGGCAGAACCCCCAGCCTCAGCTTCTGTATTGAGTACAAAGAGGTACAAAGAGGCTCTGGCCCGCCTGCCCTGGGCTCCCCTGCGTGGTCTGTCCCTCGGGGTCCCGGCAGGGTGGGTACCTGTGCCGGGGGCTGACGTGGGGCCGCAGCCGCACCCTGCAGATGCCGTCTGCGCAGTCCTTTCCCACAAGGCTGTGCGGGTGCACGCGGTGGGGCCAGTCCTTCCACACCAGGCACGCGGTCACCTCCACCTCCCGCAGCCCGCCACAGTCCCGGAGCTGCAGGAAGACAGGCACTCGTGGGGGGGCCCCTGGCAGCCCACCCCTCCCGGGGATGGGTGAATCTGCCACCCCGGCCCAGGAGACACCAGGGAGGGGAGCCGACTTCCGGTCCCCACTCAGCGACCTGGGAGGTCCCAGGATGTGCTGCTGACCCCGCTGAACTATCTGTGTGTCTACCCGGGACTGAACCCAAGGCCTTCACTGCTGAGATGCCGTCTGGTCTTTTAAAAATGTATTATTTGGAGACAGGGAATTGCTGAGTAGTGAGTTGCGCAGGCTGGGTTTGAACTTGCAGTCCTACTGCCTCAGCCTCCCAGAGTGCTGGGATTAGAGGGGTGCACTACTACGCCCGGTTCTCAGGTGTTTTCTGTGGTCAAACTAAGAAAACCAGATACAGGCAGCTTCCCAGTTTCACACACAGGTAATTTACTAATTTCCTGGGAAGAAAAACCCACGTAGAGGGGGGCCTTGTACACCCCATGCTCCCCAGCTCAGATGTACCCACAGTGGGTACAGTGCCTTGCTACAGGCTCAGTGTCTCACCCACAGTGCTAGGGACCAACCATGCACTGGGTCTGAGCTTTCTCCAGATGTGGGGCTATCTTCATATGTGTCATCAGATGTCTTAGCAATGGGACCCAAGTCTAAACTCGGAGCTGTCATCTTATACACAGAGCCTGAAGATTTTTGTTTTGTTTTGCTTTTTGAGACAGGGTCTCACTTTGTAGTTCAGGCTGGCTTTGAGTTCATGGTGATCCTCCTGCCTCAGCCTCCCAAGTCTGGGCTTCCAGGTATGGGCACCACTGCACTCTGCTTTAGATCTCAGAGTTCTGAAGGCTCAGGCTGCACCTGCAACAGGACACGCTGGGGACTCACAGTGTCACTCCTCACTCAGCTCCGCCTGACTGCAACCTGCAAGGCCCCCATATGAGCCCAAGTGCAGGGCCAGTGTGGTGACATGTGGGCCGTGAAAGTCAGTGAAAGATGGCATCGCACTGGGGGTAAGAGATATTGCTGCACACCTGTAATCCGAACATTCAAGAGGCAGAGGCAGGAGGGTCGCCCTGAGTTAGAGGCCAGCCTGGGCTACATAGCACCACCCTGTCCCAAAATAAGAAGAAAATCCCACCAAACGAGGAAAGAAAAGGCAACTGTGTGGCACCTGCAGTCCCTGCCACTCAGGAGGCTCATTTGAACCCAGGAGTTGGTGGCCATGAGCCCCACTGTGAAAGAGAAAAAACTAAAAATTTCAAAAACTCCACAGATTTTCAGATGCTCTTTCTTTAAAGTACATCACAGTGGCTAAATGTTGCATGTGGCCTATTCCCATCAGCAGATGAGTGGCTAGAGAAAACTGGTTCCTACACACTGTGGAGAAGTACTCTGGCAGAAAGATAAACTTTAAAAAGAAAGATAAACTTGAGTCACCTGCAGGAAAATGGATGCACCTGGAGAACATAATGTTAAATTAAATAAATCAGACACACAAACTTAAATATAAAATACCAGAGCGCATATATATATATATATATATATATATTTTTTTTTTTTAGTCAGGGTCTCACTACATAGTTCAGGCTGGCCTTCAACTCACTGTGTAGCCCACACTCACAGCAATCTTCCTGCCTCGGCCTCCTGGACAGGCATGTACCACTACACCCAGCTCTAAAGAATAAATAATTTAAAGCACCTTTACAAACTATGAGCCAAAATAAACCTTCCTCCTTAAAAAAAAAAAATAAAGAGAAACAGACTCTGTGGAGATGGAAAGAGTTTTGGGGGTTGGAGGGGACAGGAGAGAAGGAAGGAAAAGGAGAATTAAAAAGGAATACAAAGGCTGAGGCAAGAGGATCACCATGAGTTCAAGGCCAGCCCGGACTACACTGCAAGACCCTGTCTCAAAAACAAAACAAACAAACAAAAAAAGGAACAAGATGTGCTATTTATCTGCACCAATCCTCCACAGTGAATGTATTTTTTGTTATTTATCACTAACATGCAAATTATGGCAACCAGGGCTGGGCCTCTGGCTAAGCAGCCATAGGTGACAGCTCACAGCAGCCGTCCCGGTGGTCAGTGACTCACTCAGCCAGCCAATTAGCAACTCAAGGTCACCAGCTGGGTCCTGCAAACATCAAAGGCCCCCTGAAGCCAGCTCTGAATTTCTAAAGCCCAAATCTAGGAACTAAAACGAAGGTAACCGAAGGACTGCTGCCCTCTAGCGGCAAGGGACACTGCGGTGACCGGCTGCCTTCATGCTGGGGACCCACAGCAGGCAGCAGGCAGGACCTCAGGTGCAGTTCTATAGCTGTGACAGCCCCGCACAACCTCCTCAGGCTTCTCACGTCTTCTATAAGTGCTGCGGGCACCCACGTGAGTAACAAACCTGTTCAAATGGATCACAGTCTGGAAGTGAGCTTTTACTTTTTAAAAAAATAATTTTTTTTTTGGTACTGGAAATCGAACCCAGGGTCTTTCTCCTGCACTACATTCCTAAATTTATTTTACTTTTTTGAGATAAGACCTTGCTAAATTGCTTAGGGTGGCTGGAACTTGCAACCCTCCTGCCTCAGCCTCCAGAGATTTAGAATTATAGGCATGTGCTACCACACCCACTTGTTTTACAAAGTCTTTCCCCCATGTTAAGATACCCTGAATTGCCAAGGTCTGCCACCACCAAGAGTGGCCTGCCACTGTGGGAAAGCCCTCAGCAAGGCGGCCCTCTGCAGTGGCACTTAGGTTACCAGAGACACAGGCTGGGTCTCATTAGTGACGATCTCCGGAGGATCCCAAACTGCTGCCTTCTTGGGGCTTCCCAGGGGCTGTGCGTGTACCCACCAGGAGAAAATGTGCTTGCCAATGCTGTAGTAATATTTTTATGTTTGTTTTTTTTTCAGTACTGGGATTGAACACAAGGCCTTCACACTGAGCTACACCCCAGCCCTTATTGTATCTTGAGATACTGGGGTCTAGCCAGTTGTCAAATGCCCCCAGGTTCAGCTTAAGCTTGCCATCCTCCTGCCTCAGTCTCCTAGAGTGCTACAATTACAGGTGTGTACTACCATTTCCAGCTCTTTATTCTTCTTTTATATTGCAATGTGGCTTTTTAAAAATTTTTCTGTATTCATTTTTGGAAAGAGGGTCCCACCAATGAAATTGAAGCTGGCATTGAACTCCCAGTGATCCTCCTGCTTTAGTTTCCCAAGTGCTGGGATTACAGGTGTGCCCCACCACACCTGTGTGGTGTGTGTGGCACTATGGATTTGCAGGGTGACCATAAGGTAGGCAATAATGTCTATAAATGCATTAAGGTTAAAACCACTCATTTAACCAGCTCCTTAATTTTAGGGGACTTGGCAAGCTCAGTGTCAGTGGCCTTAGGACTGATGGGATCCCTGGGACAGAAAGTTTCTCAGCTCTGAGCTGTCACGTGGCACCACAGAGAAGCCAGCCATGCAGCACTAAGTCTGGACTCCACCAAGGACCTCCTAGTGAGCATCTTCTCCAGCCTTTGGGAGCTCCTGTGTCGCATGGGTGTCGGTCACCACTCCAAGTTTGAGCCCAGGAGAATGAGAGTCGAAGAAATGGGCTGTGTGGCCCTGACACAGCCTCCCTGAAACTCATTTTCCTCCTTGGAATGAGGCAAACACCACGCTGCAGACCTGGAGACGAGCCGCTCCCTCTTGTTGGGAATTTACAGTCCTAACTATGTAGAACTGAAGCCAACGCTGGGCAAGAATAACTGCCGGGCTGGCAGCAATCAGGAAAGTGAGGAAATGGCTAATTACCAAGGGAAAGCCCTGTCCCTAGCACAGAAGGAGCTCTGAGACCAGTGTAAGCAAAGGGCCCCACTCACCATCACCGAAATGGGGACAAAGTAGGGTCCCTGTTCCGTGATGTGACATGCAAAGAACACAGCCTGCTTACTGGGACATCTGTCCCCCGAATGCACACCCTGATCAGATCTGATCTGCAGACAGATGCAGAGTATGGGACATTCCACTGTGTTCTCCACAATGTCCAGGTTGGAAACAGGCTAAATGAAGGCCCTATTCAGGCTCAGAGATGCCTGAGACCTGACAACTAAATGCTGCACTTAGTTGGGTATGGTGGTGTACGCCTGTAATCCTAGCACTGGGGAAGCTAAGGCAGGAGGATCACCTTGAGTTCAAAGACCGCCTGGGCTACAAAGTGAGTTCAAGGCCAGCCTAGAATATACAGTGACACCCAGACTGAAGAAAACAAAACAAAACCGGCTGTATGTAATCCTAGGATCCAGGACAGGGTGTTAAACAAGACAACAAAAGCAACAGCCTTCAAGGCTATTTGGGGTTGGGGTGGGGATTTAGCATACAGACTCATATTAGTTAACACCACTGCATGAATGTTAAATTTCTATCTCACTCAGGTGTGGTAGTGGACGCCTGTAGCCCCACCACTGGAGAGGCTGAGGCAAGACGATTGCTACAAGTTCAAGGCCAGCCTGGACTACACAGCAACATGATGCAAAATAATTCAATACTTTAAAGCATGAGCTGGGTATGGCTCTGTCCCTGAGTGCTTGACCAGTCTATGCATGAGGCCCACCATGTATGTGCTTCATCACCAGCACTGCAAAAAAAGAAAGAGAAAGGAAGAAGAAAGCAAGCAAGCATAGTAACGATGCCTGGTTCTGTTCTTCAGTGCTCTGGCCTCATCCTAGAGTCCCCACCGCCTCTTTACCCAGGGAACACTCTCACTTCTAGTCTCCGCCGCAGCCTGTGCATATGCTATCTGCCTGCACACACTCGGGTGCTGCAGTGTAGACGGTTGGGGTTTATTCCCCCAGTGATAACCCCTTAGTTACAGCTCTTGGCCATGCTAACAGGGGTGCAGCAGGCAACCTGCACCTCCGCTCCCTCAGCTGCGGGCACAGCTACGGGGAAGACCCCTGACCAGGAATGGCCAGGCTGTGCAAGAGGTTCTTAGCGTGTAACTCTCTCAGTCCTCCTTGACAAATCAAGGTGGTTATTACTACCATCCATTTGGAAGAGGAAGAAACAGACACAGAGAAACCCAGAAACCAGCCTCGTAAATGACAGAAGCTGGACTTGAACCCAAGCACCTGATTCTTCTGGGCTCTTTTGTGAACTAGGAGGCCAAGAAGCCACTCACTCACAGAAATCCTCCAGTCTCAGCCTCAGGAGTGCTAGGATAACAGGCGTGGGCTACCGCGGGGCCTCACGGTTTGGGTCAGGAAAGAGGCCTTTCTTTCAATGCCAGGGGCCAGGTGCCCCTCCCCCTCCCCACAGCGAGGCAGCGCGACAACCCCCCCCCCCCGGCCGCGTGCGGCTCACCTCGATGGCGGGCAGAGTCTTGCTCGCCTCCGTGCTGCTCTCGCCCAGGATGCTGCCGGCAGAGCGGCCCTCGCACTCGTAGCGGAAGCGCATGCCGCGCTGCTTGGGCTGCTCGGTGATGACCAGGTGCGGCCGCGCACCGGGCCCCGGCGGACCCAATCGGCTGCAGCCCCAGGGCGAGGGCGGGGGCGGGGGCGGGGGCGGGGGCAGGGGGGGGGCGGCGGGGCCCAGCGTGACCGTGCTCAGGGAGGCTGCCCCTCGCGACACCAGGCGCGGCCCCTCGCCCAGCCCCGGCTGCGCCCCCTCCAGGCCGAAGCCGTTCTCCTTGATGTACTCGTCGATGATTTCTGCGGGAGAAACCCCGACAGAAGGCTTAATTAAGGCGGAGTCCCCTGCTCTCCCTCCCTTCCGGACTGCACCTCGGGGCGGGGCCAGGGCCTTGCCGCTGAGCTACAGCCCCAGCGCCCCTTGTTTCGGCCTCCCGAGAGCTGGCATTACAGGTGTGCGCCACCGCGCCCGGCTCCCCTAGGCCTTTTTTTTGTTCTTCATTTCGAGAGGGTCTCATTAAATTGCCAGGCTGGGCTTGAATTTGCGGTGCTCCTGCCTCAGCCTCTCAGTGTGCTGTACTTAAAGGTGTGCACCACTACTGTCCAAGACTACTTCTGGCCGTTGGGGCACAGGGGCCACAGCTCTGAACATGAGCAAGTCGTATCCCGTGTCCCGCACAGTCCAACACCTCCAGCCCTTGTTGCTGAAACCAGAAATTGGGGGGTTCACCCGATTGCTGCATCACTCTCCTGCCTGAGTCCCCGCAGGGCCACCTCTCCTGGAGGCAGAAGGGGCTGGCCCTGCAACGCTGCTCTGTGAGTCCTACTGTTTTAGCTGGAAGGGTTCTTGCACTGGGCAACCCTGAGACCCCCGCCTCCCGGCCCAGAGAGCTGACATCCCAGGTGCCCTGCGTGGCACATCTGGAAGGGCCCTCTTTACTGCCCACGAGCCTGCACCTGCTAAGCCTGATCCATGTAGCATGTGTACCTCATTGTTCTATTTTAAAAATTGGCCCAGCATGGCAGGGACCACCTCCTGAGGCTGAGGCAGGAGGATCACAGCGAGTTCAAAGTCAGCCTCAACTATACAGTGTGCTCCAAGCCAGCTTGCACTACACAGTGAGACCCTGACTCAAAAAACAAAAACAAAACAGACTTACTTTCCCTTGGTACTCCCCACTCCCACTGCTGCCCCCATCACCCTCTGTCTCCCACAGGGACCAGCCTTGTCCCTGCACCTGCCCCCCACATGGGGTTTTGCTTGGTCCCTGCCTGTCTCAGTGCTACTCAGAAACCTCCCAGGGCTCCCATGTCCCTGGGGTCAATGCCAACACCCTCCCCAAACTCCATTCATCTCTGAAAAATAGCTCCACACCCTTGTCACTTGTACCCCCAGAGCTGTTCCTCCCAGTTTTTGCCCCCTCACCCCAGTCTGGCACCTTCTCATCCTTCCAGTCTTTTTTTCTTTTTTTTTTTTTTGGTACCAGGGATTGAACTCACAACCTCACACTTGCCAGGCAAGTACTTATGCCACTAAGCTAAATCCCCAGCAGTCTTTCCAATCTTAAAGTGGGCTCTTTGAAGGCTGACACACAGATATCCCCGGGCTGCCTGGCTCTCATTCACCCCCTTCACAACCTTGGCCTCTCCTGTGGCATCGGGATCACCCTTCCCTGCCCCTGCCCCCCGCCCTGCTGCTCATGGTTACATGCCCAGTGCCCAGCACAGCGCTGGTCCCCAGTGTTGGTCCCCAACACCTGCTGCATGAATGGCGCTCCTCATAGTCACAGTAACACTGAGGCCACTAACACAGGTACCCAGCATCTCCTGGGACCTTGTGAGTACAGTCCCAGGAGTCACGTGGTGCCCCGGCCCAAACCCAGCAGCCTCCGGATTCCTCAGGCCTGGGCCTCCCCACACACCTGCCCCGGATACTCACCCAGTTCATCTGTGGAGGGAAGAGAAGAGAAAGGCAAGGTCAGAGGTGGCCAAGAGTTGTGGTTTTCAAGGCAGATTCCCAACCCCATTATCTCTGATAGCCGTTCCAGCTTCCTCCATCCTGGGAACCCTGGGGTGCTGCGCTGGGGTACCTATTCCCACCCCCATGTCCCTTCGGCCCTAACCTTGGAGGCCTGGCATCAGGGAGTCTTCAAACTACATCAAATGCCTCCCCCAAAACATCTACACCAAGGATCAGGAGATGGGTGCCATGGAAAAGCAAAGGGTCTTGTCACCAGCAAAAGCAATGGATGCCCTGGATTCTAAATAGACTTGGGGCTCCCTCCTTGGCCCCGAGGTCCCTGGCTGCTGTCCAAAGATCTGAGGATGCTGAGCTTGTGTGCTCGGCCCCCTGGCCTGGTGCCAGAGATGCCCACCCCAAATGCCAGACTCAGCCCTACTTCCTCAGGGAAGAGTGACAGCAACGTTCTCTGTCACCTCCCCAGAAAAAGCAGGCCTTCCAAGGGGCTGTGGAGAAACAGAAACCAACTTCCCATCATTGCAGAGGCAGGCAAGGGGACTCCCAGAGAGACACAGTGAGCGCAGAGGTCACACAGCAGGGAAGCGCAGTCTGAGCCCGTGCCCCACCCAGGGTGGCTGTGCAGGCCACTGGCTGGGGACTGAACCTCAGGGACCTGCTTTCTGCCAGGTCTGCCTTCTTTGTGCCTAGGGAGTGGCTACTGGTGCCCAGAACTTTGCCCCTGGAAAGGCCGGTCTCTTGCACCCCTATCGCATGTCACCTGTAAAGTCACAGGGTGCCAAGGTCCCTCAAGGACATGGGGATACTAAGGCTGGGAAGAGGAAAGGATTTGGAAAATCCTTGCTAGACACTTGTGTTGGATGAACCTGGGGACCCAAGGACAAGTTTGCCTGGGGCTATTTGCTAGCTGCAAAGGCTACACTGAGAGGAGGCAGGCTGTCTTGGGTAGCAGTGCTGGGCCTTGAGACCCATGGACTCTGCTCCAATCTTGGCTCTGCTACTTGCTAGCTATGTGCCTTGAGCCCATTTCTAAACCTTTTTGTGTGTTGGTCTTTTCATCTCTGAAATGGGCACAACAAACCAGGCTTGGTAGTGCATGCCTGTAATCCCAGCACTCAGGAGGCTGAGGTAGGAGGATTGCAATGAGTTGGAGACCAGTCTGGGCTACACAGTGAGTTCCAGGCCAGCCTGAACTGCACAGTGAGACCCTATCTCAAAAACAAAAAACAAAACAAAACAAAAAAAAAAAGGTTCCAGCAGGCCTTAGTTACAGAGCAAGTATGGTGTGTATACTTGTAATCCCAGCACTCCTGAGAGTCAGGCAGGAGGAATCCTGTCTCAAAATTAAAAAAGAAAAAAGGAAGAAGAAGAGGCACAATAATAGTGTCTATCTCATTGGGCTAAAATAATTTTCAAAATTAGTGTGTATAGGAAGACTTAGAACTGGCAGGTGGTAGGCACCCCACAAATGTTGCTTGCTATGGGACAAGGTGTTGGGAGACATTGTTTCATGGGACTCAGTCATCTCTTCCCCTTTCCATGCCTTGGTTTGCCTGTCTACAAAATGGGTAAGCTGGAAGGCACAGTTTCAGAGCCTGGGATGCAGGGTTACACAGAGGTGGCTGAAATCCCAGTTATCACGCACTGGTCATGTGACATTGGGCATCACCCAGCCTTTTCTATGGAATGAAACTCCCACTCTGGGAGTTAACATGAGGATTCAGGATCACAACGGTGGCAGGAAGGTGGCACACTCTTGTAATCCTAGCGTTTAAGATGCTGAGGCAGAAAGATTGCCATGAATTCAAGACGAGCCTAGGCTACATAGTGAGTTCAAGGCCAGCCTGAACTACACAGCGAGACCCTGTCTCAAACAAACAGGATCACACAGGCCAATTGCTTAACACAGGATTTCACTTCCATGTTCCCTCCATAAAGTGTGGCTAATTTTTCTTTTTTAACTAATGAGGATTGAACCTAGGGCCTTTCTTCTATTTTATCTTTTATTTTGAGACAGGGTTTCACTAAGTTACTAAGTTGCCTGGGCTGGGCTCAAACTTGCAATCATCCTGCCTCAGCCTCCCAGAGTGCTGGGACAGTAGGTGTGTAGCACCGTGCCTGGCTCCACCCTACTATTTAACATCACTAACCCTAAGACTTCTTCATAGCCTCTAATTAGGTTTTATGATCTCATGTTTATTGTTTACATATCTGCCTCCCCATCTAAGTAGGACAAGGAATGGCTGGGGCTATCTCTGTCTCTGTTATGGCCCCTGCTAGCACTGCCCAGCAGAGGGCCAGGTATACCACAGGTGCTCAATAAATATTTAGTGGATAGATGATATCAGAATTACTCCCATTGAAACCAAATACCTTGCTCTCTTGACCTCAGGAACACAGTTTTAGCCTTGCCCCTGCCCAGAACTAGTGTTCAGGTCACATCTGTCCCCAGTGCCATTCCCCATATTGTCACCACACCTCCAAACCTTCAGACCTACTGTAGAAGCTGCAGTGCTTCCTCAAAGGCCAAGCCAGCAACCGCCCCCTCATCCCAGACTGAACTCAGAGCCTTTGGGCTGAGCTCCCTTCCCAATTCTTTTTTTAATCTTTTATTTTGATACTAAATTGCTAAATTGCACAAGGATGGGCTTAAACTTGCGATCCTCCTGCCTCAGTCTTCCAGAGTTCAAGGCCAGCCTCGGCTACATAGCAAGACCCTGTCGAGAGTGTTGAAATATAAACACACACTACCACACCACCACACTGGCCCAAGACAGCATTTCTGGGAATTCATCCAAAGATTATCCTTCCAGACAGTTTCCCTGACCCAGGTAATCGGGGCCACTGACTACTCACAATGTAACTCTCAAACCTGGGGTGGTGGTACATGCCTGTAATCCCAGCACTCAGGAGGCTGAGGCAGAAGAATTGCCATGGGCCATGAGTTTGAGGCCAGCCTAGACTGCACAGCAAAGCCATGTCTCAAAACAAACAAACAACAAAAGCACTTAGGAGGCTAAGGCAGGAGTATCACTGTGAGTCTGAGGCCAGCCAACTTGTATCATCTCTTGTAAAACAGGGCATCTGACAGATGAGAACAATGGAGGCACCTATAGGGGAAGTGACTTACAGACATTGGGTAGGGGGTGACGGAGCAGTAGCAGCAGTAAAGACCAAGATGGCAGTCACAACCTTACTCCGCTGTGCCTCGGGAGTCCTTTTAGATGTCAGTACCACGTTACTCGCACTGGTCAAACTCCTAACTGTCCAGGAAATGGGACGCCTAGGGGACTGTCTCAGCAGACAGGGAAGGACATAGCCCATCATAGGAAAACCGAAGGGGGCCCCCGGGAAATCCCCCAGAGGTGTGCCCAAAGGCGTCTCCGCAGGGACTCCCCGACCCCGGCCCGCGGCTGCTCACCTGCGGTCCTGGACACAGCCAGCGGGAGGGAGAGGTCAGCAGCAGCGGGCCCTGTGAGAGGAACGAGGGTCTCAGCGGGTCCCCCAACTGGGTCCTCTTCTAGTCCCGCCACTGTGGTCAGTCCCCATCCCCTTTCTATCGGCACGGTCCAGCCAAGTCTCCTTCCCTAAGTCCCACTCCCACCATTCACCTTACCCTTCATCATGGACCCTTTGGCAACCTGTTAGGAAAGCCCCCGCCCCTTCTCTCAGCTACACTCCAGACTGCCTCATTTTCCCGCTGTCAAGCCCGCCCCTCAGCCCTCTAGAGACAAGACCGGCCTTCCTCATTCTCAGAGTCAGATCCTGCTCTTCAGCTTCCAGAAAGGGCCCTTTTCTTTCTCTCTGCAGTCAGGCCCCTCCCCTTCAGCGGCAGGCCCCGCCTCTCACACCTCTTGAGTCTGGTCCTGCTTTCGTCTTTGTATTCGGCCCCGCCCCCTTTCCATCCTCATGCACTGGCCCCGCCCCCTCAGTGAGTCTAGCCCCGCCTCTCGTTTTACGCGCTTGGTTCCC
>PVLA01002003.1:100484-152772 GCA_004027455.1 Hydrochoerus hydrochaeris | reverse complement strand
CTCTGCCTCCTGCCGCCTCTCCAATACGGTCTCCCCGCAGCGCTCACACTCTCCCCGCGAAATGCCTGGACTCCTGTAGGAGCCCTCAGACTATCCCGGACCGTAGAACTCCCACATCCTAGCCCCGTCCCAGACTTCTAGCCTGAACGCCGGCTCCGCTCACCCAAGGCCCCCAGCTCCGGCGCAGCGGGCGGTCTGGCGACGCGGCGACTCGGCATGGTCCGGCCAGTGGGGACGGGCGGCCCGGAGGCCGGCCCAGACCGAAGCACGCACGCGGGCACGCCGGGCGGCCGGGCGGCACAGGCTAGTGGAGGTCCGCGGGTCTGGCGAGCGGCGCAGGGCCGGGGCCGCAGGCCGGGCAAGACGCGCGGCGCCCGGGGCTGCGGGGGGCGCCGGCCGAGCCGGGCGGGCGGCGGGCGGGGGCGGGGCGGCGGAATTCCCCGGCGCCGCCGGCCTGCGCGCCCATTGGCTTGCACCCCGTCGTGACGTCACGCTAGGGGAATGGGAAAACCCCGCGTATCACGTGATTTCGGGGGCGGGACCGGCCGGGAAAGGGAGGCTGAGCGGCGCGGAGGGGCTAGATGCGCGTCGCTGCCCAGTGTTGGGCAGAGACTACTGAGAGCTGCTTAAAGCCGTTCATGCCCGACCCATTGAGCAAGCCGGGAAACTGAGGCCCCCTCCCCCGCTCTCCCAGTAGGACTTGAACCTGATGTCCGTCAGGCTGAAGGGAAGCTTCAGGAGGGGGAAGTTGCCAGGGCTCTGCTGCTGGTTAGTAACAGTGATCTTCACCAAACCCTCAAGGTCGCTCCTCACCTAGTCTCCTCCACTGTAAATGAGGATGAAGATATTGAACCAACGTTTAAAGCTATGACATCAGAACGTAGATGTCCGTTTCGTTCCTTGCGTCCCCACACTCAGAGCAATGATGTTCGGGAGTGAGTGAATGGATGCTGTATTTATTATTTTGTGCGTCAGTAGCCAAGAGTGCTTCCAGCCCGAAGCTCAGCATCTGGGAATGGGGGCTCATTTGAAAAGCAAGCGCTAGGACCAGGATTCTTGGGGAGGTGGCTGAGTTTCGGAGGTAGCCCTTGATTCGATCACTTTCCTAAGCCTCCTGTACCCCGGAAAATGACAACTGGGCCCCAGGCTTTGGCATCCTCTGTTTGTTTGCCTGTGTAAAATTTGGTGTGCCACCTCTTCGTGGCCCACGTGGACTCACTGACTAGCACACGCTGTGTGCCACAGCCTGCACCACACTTACCTGGGCTTCATCTCTCTGTTTTCCATCTGTCAAGTGATCTGATCGTAGGCTGGTCATGAGCCTTAAACAACATAATAGTTAACACATATATAGTGTAGCTCTTCCATGTGCCAGGCACTGTTGTAAGCACTTTATATCCCAAATGATTATGTCACATTACTTTGTGACCTTGGACAAATTCCTCCATTTCTCTAGGCCTGTTTTCTCATCTGTTAGGTGGGAATAAACAACCATACCTCACGAGATTGCTGTGAACATTCAACTTACAGAAGTATGAGGGTGTAACAGTGTCCTGCGGTGTTCCAGAAGCATAGCACCTTCAAGGCCCACGTTTCTGGCCATGTCCATTGACAAAAGCCCTTGCACTAAGCCAAGTGAGACAGCTGGAAAGTAGATGAGCAAAGATATGTGATGGCCATGGAATTAAGGAAGAATAAAGAAGGAAACATGAATTGAGTTTGGAGTTTGAGGAGGATCTGAGGAGAGGACATTTGAGTTGAGATCTAAAAGTGTGGGGTCCATGTGAGTACCTGGGACAGATGTTCAAGGCCCAGTGAGTGCCAAAGCCCTGACGTAGGAAGGAACTGTGTGCCATGTTTAAGGAACAGCAAGGGACCCTGATTAGCAACTTCTGGGGAAGGCATGGAGGGAAGGCCACAGTGATGGCTTGCAAGGTGCCGGGGACACCGAGCAATAGGATATTTTAATGTATAAAGCAAACCACAGACAGCACTTAGACTGGAACTTGGCTCATGTTCAGGGGTGACAGAGTGACACTGATAGTATCAGGAGTCCACTTGATTGCCCGCTGGTGTTTCCAATGTCAGTCTCATAAAGGTTGGGCTGGGGATGGAGCTCAGAGGTAGAGCACTCACAGGTAGGCACAGGGGCCCTGGAATCCACCCCTAGAACCACAAATAATAGTTTGCTGAGTAAATAACTGAAAGGACACGTCAGGATATCCTCCTGACTTCTGCTGGGCTATGCACTCACCAGGGCCAGCCTGGGCCTGTCTTGGTCCCAGTTGTGTACACAGAATCCACAGCACAGGGACTTGCTGAGGGAGCATTTGCTGTGTGTCACCATCCTTCCCTGCTGTGTCCAAATGTGCACCCCTCAAGGCCGACATTTCTGGACAGGTCCAGGAGTTTGTGAATGTTAGCACAGTTCATGCATGTAGCAGAGGGGCTGGGGACACGACAGTCACCAAGGCAGCATTGGCTGTGTTGTCAAGGGTCTAGGGCCAGAGGAAGAAGACTGACTGGTCCCCAACAGTGATGACCCAGGGTAGGCAGGGCTGCCCTGAGAGCCTGGAGGACATGGAGATCATAGTGGACACGCTGGAGGAGGAGACATGGGTACTGCCACCTGGAGGATGGCGGGGACAGAGAGTAAAGGAGCCAAGAGCCTGGGGAGATATGGGCAGCTAAAGTGTGGGGGCCAAGGCTGGAGCAGTTAATAGGCATAAGTTTTTGCCCCCAGGAGCCTACACTCTGGAGGACAGTGAGGAGCCACAGAAGGCTCTGAGCCAGGGTCGGGCAGTGTCGGGTTTGTGGGGGTTTTGCAGGGGTAGGGGTGCTGGGGATGGAACCAAAGGTGTTGTGCATAGTTAATACTCCTGAGCTACATCAGTTGTTTGTTTGTTTTTTTTAATTTTGAGACAAAAATTTTCACTAACTTCCCAGGTTGGCCTCAAACTTTCTTTCTTCAAGACAGTGTCTTGGTATGTAATTCAGGCTGGTCTTGAACTGACTGTATAGCCCAGACTGGCCTTGAACTCAGAGATCCTCCTGCCTCAACCTCCCAAGGAGCTGGGTTTAAAGGCATGCAGCCACCATGGCTTACAGCTTCATACTTTAGACTGTCCAAGCCAGATGTGGTGGTACACACCTGTAATCCCTGCACTCTGGAAGGCTAAGGCAGGTGATTCAAAAGTTTGAGCCCAGCCCAAGCAACTTAAGTGACTTATGAGACCCTGTCTCTAAAACAAAGAAGAACCGTGCTGTGGATTGTTACTCAGTGCAAAGACCCTGGGTTCAATCTTCAGTACTACCAAAAACACAGTGCTGCTGGATGGCGTAGGAGGCAGTGTCAGGAGCCCAGAGAGGAGGCTAGGCAGGGCCACAGAGCTGACGAGCCTGTCCTAGCTGGTCTCAAGTGGCAGCCAAGAGGTGAGGCGCCCAAGCAACTGTGGGGTGTAGCTAATGAGCCTTGCCAGAAGTGTGGGGCGGGGCTGTGGGAAGAGCTGGGGGCAATGGGGCCAGTGGGTCAGGGTGGCCTGAGAGCCTGTGTCCCAACTTGGATCCCAGGAGTCCTGCACAGAAGCCATGCTGCAGAGCCCAGGGCTCCTC
The DNA here is from genome assembly GCA_004027455.1 of Hydrochoerus hydrochaeris. Lineage (NCBI taxonomy): Eukaryota > Metazoa > Chordata > Mammalia > Rodentia > Hydrochaeridae > Hydrochoerus > Hydrochoerus hydrochaeris. Next base: position 149,160 of record PVLA01002003.1, on the reverse strand, counting down.
CGAGGGCAGTGGGCAGCTGCAAGATGATGTGAAGCAGAGAATGAGAGCTGCACCTGGAGGAGGTGGTAGTGGGGTGCTGGCATCGTGCTAGCAGGGCTCCCTAAGCACCCACATCTCCCAGGGACCTCATTCCCTGCCTGGCTCTGCAGGGTGGGCAGAAGTCAATAGAGCAGGGCATCTGCAGGGCTCGAGACCACCTCAAAGATAATCTGGGAATGTGGGGCCCCCACCCTGCAGGCCTCCATCACCACACCTGCACAGTGGGTGCACAGTCCCTGCTCTCAGGGAGGGGGCCAGGAAGGCACAAGTGCCATTTGCTGACGGCCTGGCTGGGTCCTTGGTGCCACCCCTATACCTCTGGGGCACTACAGCACCCTTGGTGCTTGCCCATCCCCACATGCTAGAGCAGGTACCCGTTCAGGTGTCCTGCTGAGGAAGCTGAAGAGGAACATGACCCTCTGGTGGCAGCTACTATACTCAGGAGTTGGGCCTGTCACCCACAGGCAAGGCTCTGGGCACCCCAGGGTCTGTGGAATGGCGAGTTTTAGGAGGCCCCTGAGGACAAAAGGCAGGAAAAAAGTGAGAAATAGCCAGGCCTGGTGGCTCACGCCTGTAATCCCAGCACTTGAGAGGCTGAGGTAGGAGGATCGTTGCGAGTTCAAGGCCAGCCTGGGCTACAAAGTGAGCTCAAGGCCAGCCTGAACTGCATAATGAGACCCTGTCTCAAAACAAAACAAAACAAAACAAAACAAAACAAAACAAAACAAAACAAAACAAAACAAAACAGTAAGAAATACAGCTGGCTCTAACCGGAAGTCACTGTTGCCACCATCCCATGCTTTGGACCTGCAGCAGCGCCATTTCCCCAACCTCAAAGCTGCTCCAGGTGACAGGAAGGAAGGCGAGGACCGGCAGTTGTTAAGTTTAAGTTAAACACCCATATGAATTTATTAAATCCAGACTGTGTTAAAGGGTGGCGGTCTGGGAGGACGGGGACAAGGGACGAGGGACAAGATGATGGATGACCGCAGGCGTCCCACAGCGGGGCCCCGGCCCCCCCCACCTGGCCCTTCCCAGCGCCGAGTCAGAGTCACCATGATTCCCAGTGGTGCTGGGGGGCAGGGCGAGATGGCTGGAAACACACAGGGACAGATGGACAGTCGGCGCCTCCACCAACAGCGAGCCTGGCTTGCCTTGGCCCCTCGTCACATGCCGGACCCTGGCCCAAGGGGACCTCCCACTGCCCGGCCCGATCTGTCCAGGGAAAGGGCTATAGGGAAGGAAGGCGGGGGGCCAGGGTGGCAGGCTGTGTCACCAGGAGCTAGAGCAGACGAGGAGGACTGTGGTGGTTAATCCTTTTTCTTGTCCTCTGCTGGCTTTGGAGGGGCTTCCTGGGGCTCAGATGTGGTGGCCTCCTCACTGGCTGAAGTGGCAGGCGCAGATGTGAGGGCCCCTGCTGTCGTGGGGGCTTGGGGCACAGGGGCGGTTACTGTGACGTCCTCTCCACTCATGCCGAACTCGTTCACACGGGTGGGGTCGACGCGGTAGATCCACCGTTGGTAGAGGTAGATGAAGAACACCACGTCTACGGGGACAGGAGGCGAGAGGCAGGGGTGCCCGCCCTCAGCCAGATGTAGAGGTGCCCGTGGGCCTGGGTCCTGCCCCTGCCCACCCAACCGCCCATGGGACCTCACCATCCCGCAGGCAGCCGATCCGGTACATGACAGGCATCTTGATGACGAAGGCGAACAGGTCATCGATGAAAGTGTTGAGGGCCTTGTAAGTGAGCATACGCCACGGCAGGTGGGCCACAGACTTGAGCTTGTAGTTGATGAACAGCTGGGGGGTCATGGTGATGAAGCCTGCAGGCAGTGAGGGCACAGACACCCTGAGTGCAGGGCCCCTATGCCACCGACCTCCAGCTCACTCTGCGCCAGTAATACTGGCACCCTCGCCATCCCCAACCCCTCAGGCGTGTGCTGCCTCTGGGCAGTGGCATTTGTCCTGCCAACCAGACCCTTGCATGGCTCGCTCCCAGGCACCTTCCTGGCCTGTTTGAACACTGTCTCCTCAGGAAGGTCTCCCCCACCCACTCTCACACACACCCCCAGCTCTGCCCTCGCTGGACTCATCTCCTGCCGTGAAGCCTGGATGCTGTTTGCTTACTGGATTCCCCATGAGACAAAATGCTGCTCTGGGGACAAAACTAGAACCGTGCTGTTCAAGTCCTCCCAGAAGCCCTGCCTGCCCCAGGGCTGACGTCATCCGGACCACAGCGCAGGCTCACCAAAGGTCAGCAGAAAGCCGTAGAGCATGCTGAGCACCCAGGAGTACCAGCCCTTGTGCTCCAAGTACAGGAGGCTGTAGACAGCATAGCAGCCCAGCAGCGGGAAGAGAATCCATGACAGGTACCGGAAGGCCATCTGCGGGTCACACAGGGCTGGAACCGGCTCCAGACCTACCTGCCACCCCTGCTCCCCACCCCACCCACCCACACCTGGTTGGGCAGGCTGGGCCAAGGGAATTTCCAGGTGGCCCTGGGAACTCTGGACTTGGCCAGGAAGTAGGTACAGGAGGCAGGAGACACAGGGTGTGACATGGGGCCCTATAGCAGTTAGGCTCCTTCCCTCAGGAGCATGTGGGTGCTTGGAGACCACCCCCTGGGGCTGTGGGGACACTCACATCGTCATACACTTTGGTGGAGGACTCGACATACGTGGACTTGTCTTTGAAGGTCGGGCAGGGGAAGATTCCCGCCACCCTGTGCTCCCGGTCCAGCTGCACCCAAAGGAGGAGGCCGCACGCAGTCAGCTGTGCACTGCACCCGCCCTCCGTGCCAGAACCGGCTGCTGCCCTTCCCCACTGTTCCCAGTTCCCCTGCCCTACGTGTGACCCAAAAAATCCCCTGGTGCGAAAATCCCCTAGGTTCTGGGAGTGAGGCAGGCTTCGGGAAACCCCCAGGGACCAGTTCCAGGGTCAGCCTGGGCCACACCACCACCCTGATCACCTTTCTACTCACCCCTGTGACACCATGGTGGCCCAGACTCACCCGGACGTCCATGACCTTGGTGATCTTCCAGAGGTCGATAAGGACCCCGATGAAGACGCTGACCTGGACCACGAAGTTGGTCTCATTGTCCAGAATGTAGAGCAGGACCACAAAGGACTGGAAAACGCCGAAGAAGACAGAGCGCACGGACAGCCCCTCCAGGGACTGCCGGCTATTCCAGAACTGGATGTCTGTGAGGAACGGGGTCCCAGAGTGAGGAGCTATCCACAGGCAGGCGGCTGCTCCTCTCCCACTAAGGCTCGCTCGCTGGCCGGGCACCCACCGAAGCACCCAAAACACAGGACCTCTATGGTCCCAGATAGCCCAGGAGCAACCAGTGCCGCAGGGTGAAAAAAGCTACTCAGGGAAGCAGCTTCAAGGAGCACAGCAGAACCTGGCCACACTGGGTCTGTGCATCATGGTACCATCCTATACCCTCCGCTCCTGTGGGAAGCACTGGTGTGCATTTGGGGACCCCTCCCCTAGTCCCCTTCCCCCTTGCCATGAAGGAACAGACCTGTGGATACCTTTAGGGTGTAGACAGCCCTGGGACCTGGGCTGGCACCAGCCCTCCCATCCCTACTCTCCCCCGGGCTTCTCCCAGCCTGGCCAGGCTGAGCATTCGCCAACTGCAGCCATGGGGGACAGAGCTAATCCAGCAGGCCTGGGTTAAAGGGGACGTCGGGCCATGGCACACAGGGCAGCTGGCAGTCAGTCCTGGCTCACCTGCCCCAACACCAGCTCCACTCACCAGGTCTACCCACCCATCACACAGGTTGGGGGCTAGACCCTGCACCTCATTTCTCATCTGAACAGAAGGCAGCCTGGCCAATCCAGCCCAGGGCTATCGGAAGGGTCCAGGCGACCACACCAGCTAACAGACTGCCAAGGCCACTGCAGGGTGGCTAGGAGGTGGCACTGTCAAGGCGATATCACCATCACAATGGTCCCCCTTACTCCTTACTTGCAGAACCCTCCTCACCAGGGCTCCACTGCCACTTTAGAGCTCTGTGACCACAGATAAGGGGCCCAGCCTCTGGCACCTCTGCCTCCCCACTGTACCCAAGACAGTGCTGGCTGGGGCTGAGGACCGAAGGGCTGATGAGGGTCCCTAGCAGTGCCTGGCACATGGCCACTCCTCAATACAGGCCATCGGTATGGTCAGCCTTAGAACTTGGGGCCTTCGGGGACAGGCCTCTGGTCTTCCTGCTTGGGCCTAGTCTGTTCAGCCCGAGGGGCCTTCCTCACAGGCAGCCTGCCCAGCAGGGCAACAGGAGGAGCTTCGGGGCTTCCCTGCCTTTGGCCTTGGAGTTCCCCGGCCTTGCTTCCTAATGGTGCCAGCATGGCCTCTGCCTAAGCAGCAGGCCCAGCCCCTCTCTCGGCTCTATGTCTGCTGGGAGGGAGCTTGGGAGCTGGGAGTTTTATGGCCACTTTCTGTGCCCAGCTCGCCAGGCCTCTGGAGAGTGGAGCTGAGAGATGCCAGAAGCGGGAGAGTCTGGGGTTCTCCCTGCCACAAACCCTTCTAATTCCAGACCCCCACGGGTGTCTCACAGTCCTGTGGCCCCATACCTACCGTTCTTGAAGGCTAGGAACTCAAAGACACTGTGGACGATGGACACGATGATGGTGAGTGCCAGCAGGTAGGGGTTGGTCTCCAGGAGGGCAACCTGGGGAGGGTTAGGGGGTACACATGAGCACTGCCTTCCCTGACCTGGGAGCTGACCCCTTCCTGTCCCTGCTTATATGTTCTGGCCACCCAGAAGGGAGAAAGCATGTCAGCCCTGACAGCAGATCAGGGAAGGACAGACTAGGACAGAGAGGAAGGTGACATGTAGAGAGACACAGGGAAGAAGAGGGGGGCAAGGAGACTGGGAGAGAAACAGAGTTTAAGGGACAGGGGAGTAAGAAACAAGCCCAAGCATCTTCAGCTCTAGGCCACCACAGCAATCTCAATGTCACACACTGGGGCAGAGATGGGAACGGGGAAGGTACTTAGGACATGATGCACTGAGGGCAGAGGCCCGAAGTCAGGGAGACAGGGAGGGCAGATGCAGACCCAGAGGGCAGCCAGGCACACAGAGAACTGTGAGGAGGACCACAGAAGCACCCAGGACCAGCCAACACCGGAGCGTCCACCCCCTACCCGCTGTGGAGGGGCCAGGGAGCGTCAGTCAGGTGGGAGTCCCCAGCCGGTGAGCCACTTCCCCTTAGCCTCTGAGGCCACACTGCCCCACTCACCTTCACTGAGTCCTGCTCCTCATCTGACTGTTCATACAGCTCGTCACCCAGGAAGTTCCAGGGCGACTTGGTGCTCTGCGCGGCGTAGAGCTGCCAGCGCCACAGCGAGAGCGGGCAGAAGGAGACACGCAGCGGCAGGCTGGCCAGACTCTCGTTGATGGGGTAGTAGTCCTTCTGCAGGTTCCAGTAGTCGTTGAAGTAGATGATGGGGTAGTAGTCGCCACTTACAGCATCGAACTTCACATCTGTGGGGATGGGGCAGGACCCCACTCAGCAGGCGGGGGGCCGGGTACCCAATAGGACCCACCCCTGCCCTGCCACGCTGCAGCAGGAGGTGCTTCTGGGCTGTGTGCAAGGAGCCAAAGAGCTGGGACCTTAGTGGAGGGGCTGGTGGGAAGCACAGTGAGCTGAACAATGGACGTGGCTGGCCACAGGTGACGATGCAGTTATGAAACGTCCATGTTACTTCCGTGCTGTGAAAGCACCGGGAATCTGGAGTTTTGCGAGCTGCCGCCTCAAATGCAAAAGCTGGCAGCAGAGCATATTTTGGGAGAGCAGCCTGAGGGCTGAAGGAGACCTGCCCGCACAGTGAATCTGGTACATAGTGGCCAGGCCTGGGCCCCCAGGGAGGTGGGAGTGCAGGGGAGTAGAGGGGACAGGACAGGGCCAGTTTAGTGCAGTGGAGACCTAGGCAGGTCTCTCTGGGGCCAGAAAGGAGATAGGGAAATGCTGCAGTGGAAGGGCTTACACTGGTCCAGGGGCGGAGGCACACTGCCCTTAACCCATGGCGTGTGGTCGTCCACAATGTTGATGGTGATGTTGGGGTGCCAGTGGGAGATCACCTCCACAGGCCCATAGTCCTCGGCCCTCTGCGGGGAGATGGGAAAGGGCAGCAGCTCAGAGATGGCAGGGGAGCCCAATGGCATCAGTCTCTGTACGCGTACCCCTGGGGGCTCCCAGGACAATGGTGCCAGCAACACTGCAGTGTGCAGCCCTACCCCTCCATGGGTCCCAACCCAGGAGCAAAGGAGCGAGACTGAGAAGCAGAAGCAGCTTCCAGACAGCAGCAACCCCTCACGTGGTGGCCCCACCTCGTGCAGGAGACTCCCCTGTGCCTTCCAGGGTGACAGCCCGCTCCCAGCCCACCAGAGGTCACAGCACAACGAAGCCTGGGCCTGACTGAGAGCCATGTGTCTGCTGCCTGTGTGGCTATGGATCCAGCCCCCCACTTGCCGGCAGTGTCCCCACCTAGGATGGGACTGGTGTTGGCACCCACCTCCCCAGGCTGGCAAGAGGCTCACTTGTGAGGGAGCACCAGCTACAATGGCCTCATCTGGAGTCTTCCCTCTTGTAATGACTTCCAACCCCCTCCCCTGGGGACAGAAACTGAGGCTAAGGGCAGCACAGTGGCCTGACCAAGCCCACACGGGCCCCAGCAATCTGGCAGCGGGGCTGTGAATGCCCCACTTGTGTTACCTTGATCATCTCCGGGTCAGCTTCTGTCTCTCCTGTGAGCAGATTCTTTGTTTTCTGGAATCTTCGGCGCTTGTATTTGTTGATCACTAAGGGTGGAAAGCAGGGAGGGACGTGAGCCTTGGGGAACCCACAGATCCAGATGCCAGGCCTTTACCCAGCAGCAGTTGTTCCTGACTTCCCACTGAAAAGCCCCTACCTGAAGCCTCAGCTGCGCCCTGTGCCTGGCTGTCCCTCAGCCTCTGCGGCCCTTATTAAATATCCCTTCTTCCCCTGGCTCCCCAGCTACCCTCTCAAAGGAGGCAGCTCTGTCCTTCACCCCCAGCCTTTATTTGTTCCATAGTTTTCTGTCACTAAACAGACCAGCCCCTTGGTCTCTCATGTGCCCCATCTGCTTGGCCAACTGCAAAACCACACGGTAGCGTGGAGCCTGCCCTGTACACAGCTATCCTGCACATGCAGTCACACCCACGGGGGTTGTGGTGGTTCCAGAGAAGCCTGGATGAGACCAGAGAGAGAAAACCTGGGGCTGTGAGTCCCCAGCCAGGATTGCCCTAACTTCTTCCTGCCAAGGCCAGGCTGGCCATAGGCACTGCACACCCCTCTGGGGCACTGCCAGGACTGGCCCACCCCTGTGCCTACCTTTGCCCTTTCTAGGCCTCTCTGGTTCCCTCACACAGCAGGGAGTCTGTGGCCTTGCTGCAACCACCTGGGTCAGGGATGGGAGATGCAGACGAGAAAGGGACCTGGCCAGCAGCTCCAGAGCCAAAGCCTGGCTCTGTCTCCTACACATCGGTGAGTTCAGTTGCTTCCCGGGCCCTCTATCTCTCCTCTGGAGACAGGACAAAAGTCTCCTTCATGCCCCAGGGCCTGCTGCTCTTCCTAACACAAACATCAACTCCATCCTGTCTCTCATTAACTGGATGGGACCTGGCCCTATGAGAGCAGGTGTGGCACAGCCAAGGGTGGCTATCTGGGAAGGGAGGAGGGGCTGCTAGTGGGGCCGGCATCTGGGCAGCACTGGGCTGGGGAAACACAGCAGAAGTGGGCTGTGGCTCAGGTGCACACAGGAGGCACCAGCCAGTGTGGGGAGCACAGAGCCTCCTCTGTCAGGTCAGCAGGGCCACGTCATCCAGTTTGGGGGTAACTGCCAGCAAGGCCTCTGAGCACTGAAATGAGACCAGGCCAGTTGGAAATGTGCTGTCAGTATGACTTGCACACTACACTCGGAAACCTGGTGCAAAAAAAAAAAAAAAAAATTATTCCAGCCAGGTGTGATGGCACACATCTGTAATCTCAGCACTTAGGAGGCTGAGGCAGGAAGATCACTCTAAGTTTGGGGCCAGCCTGGGCTATTTAGTGAGCTCAAGCCTAGCTTGAATTGCACGGTGAGACCCTGACTCAATAAATTAGATAAATAAATGTTATAAGTATTATAAATATTTATTTATTTATTTATTTATTTATTCCAAGCCAAGCATGGTGATGCACATATAATCTCAGCACTTGGGAGGCTGAGGCAAGAGGATGGCCAAATTTAAGGCCAGCCTGGGCTACACAGTGAGTTCAAGACCAGGCTGAAATAAATAGCAAAGTCATCTCAAAAGAAGAAAAAAAGTATGTTTTTTTTTTTACTGATTTCTTATTAAAATACAATATGCTGAACTTCATAAAATTGTTACTATTGTTTCACTTAACTTTTTAGCTTACTTTTTTTTCTTTTCCTTTTGGTACTGGGGACTGAACGCACAACCTCACATTTGCCAAGCAGGCACTTACACAGCTGAGCTAAACCCCCAGCACTTTTTTTTTTTTTTTTTAATTGCTTAGACTGGCCTCTAACCCATGATCCTCCTGCATCAGCCTCTAATGACTGGGATTATAGACGTGCACTGCTACTCCCCAGTTACTTTACTCTACCTTTTTCCTGCAGGACACAGTAAATAGTCTTTCTAGCTTGCTTTCTATCTTCGGAGACATAGCTGCTCTAGACTCTGATTACTGGCCTTTGGGAAGGAAGGTATTTGGTTTCTGGGTTTATTTGCTGGTTGGTGTTTGTGTGGTACTGGGGACTGAACCCAGGGCCTGATTACAGGTGTGCACAAGCACTCCCTGCTAGAAGGGAGCATTTTCTGACCAAGGTCTTGTTCTCCCCCTTGCATGGTCAGGTGACCTGCTCTAAGTCCCCCCTGTTCCTGCTCTGAGGCTGAGGAAGGAGACGTGGATGACCCTGGGACACTAACTGGGACACTTTGTACTGACATTTGTCACACTGAACCTCCTCACAGAGTGACAAAGATCACTCACCAGAGTCAAAACCATAGAAAACACTGGCATCAAACAAGGGTCAAAAGGATGACCAAGTGACCATCAGATAAAGGTAAACAGGACCCTGTCACCAATCACCCACCTCGATCACATTTGGGCAACATTACCCAGACCCCACACATCCGTGGGGACCCTCCCTGCAGCTCACAGCTCCTCAGCTGCAACATCCCACCAGAAACATTCCTGGCACACTTGCTTAGTATGGGCCTACCACACTGCAGAGGACTTTTCCAAATCAGCTTTGAGGGCAGACATTAGCCCACCGACTTTTCACTCCATCTAGTGTAAGTGACAAGAAAAACGACTATCTTTTAGGGTATTTCTATACCAAAAGAAGCAAGAAGAGAAGACCTCATGTGTATGAACAGAATGACATCTGTCACAGGTCACCCAGAAACAGCCAGATAGGTCTAACCAAGTCCAAGGGGAAGCTAGCCATGGTTTTTAACAAAACAGTAGTGAGGTGGAAGACACAATGTTCACGTTAGGAGTGGGGGCTTTTGGAGGAAGCCATTCTCCAGGGCTGCTGAAACTCAGGGACAGTATGGGGCTTCTATGGCAGTGAGGGATTCATGACAGTGTCACAAAAGCTGGGCACAGGGGCACATCCATAGAATCCCAACACTCCTCAAGGGAGAGACAGGAGGACTATGAATTTAAAAAAAAAAGTAACTCAGTATAAAGGCCCTGGGTTCACCCCAGTATCAAAAAGAAGAAGGAAAAGGAAATGTCACAAGAATCCAGGCAAGTGAAAAGAAAATTATTAACTCCTGGAAAACAAGAAGTTAGGCAGAAAAAGAAGTAAAATATAACCAAATAACCATATTCACTGTGTGCTTCTGGTCACCCTCTCAAAGAGCTGCCAGTGTAGCTCAGCAGAAGAGAACAAGGTGCCAGGTCTGATTCCTCAACACACGCGCACACACATGCACACAGAGCATTTAAACACTGAGTATTAAACTAATTTAAAATGTATTCCTCTATTGGTATTTCCTCTTCCAGAGTAGAGAACCAGTAAAGTAACATCCTAAACCCAAAGCCCAGCCAGGAGTGGTAGCAGACATCTGCAATCTCAGCACTCAGGAGGCTAAGGCAAGAGGATTGCAAAGAGTTTGAGGCCAGTCTGGGCTACATGGTGAATTGGAGGCCAGCATGGATTACATGGCGAGACCCTGTCTCCCAACAAACAGCAGGACAAAGTGTCCATGAGAGTGTGGCAGAACAGCTAAAGGACTGCAAAGCGGCTGCATGGGGGGTGGGGAGATAGAGCAGGCTTCCTCATTTAACATAGCTTTGTACAACGGGAGATTTTAGAAACGTATTAAGAGTTACAGACATCCAGCCCTGACCCACAGCTTCTTGAGGTCACTTAGGGTGCCTGGCGGTTTGTGTACCCACGCAAGACTGTCCCAGGAAGCACCCAGCACTGTTCGGGCAGCCAGCCAGGATGAGATGGGGACAGTCCTTAAAAGGCAGGATCCCATTTGGTTACGAGATCCCTTACCACCTTTCCTTCATCCAGGATGGGCACAGCTCAGACAGGAGTGTAGGAACCAGGAAGCCAAGGCCACCACACAGCCACTCGGGCCTCCCGGAGCTGAGTGATAGCCCACAAAACACAGGTGCAAACAGACTCCCTCAGGACCTGTAACCCTGCAGCTCACACTCATATAGGCCTGATGGACACAAATGCAGTTAGAGACAGTGCCCTGAGTGTTGCCTGCTCATACGAGCTGCCATTCACTGTGATTACTATGAGGGTCATGCTCGCCAGGCCCTGCACTGTGCACAGGCCACCCGGTCTCTCCCTTAGGAGTCCCTGCACGCCTGTTCTTTCCAGCCATTCCTCAGGGGCCAGGCTAGTGTTACAGAGTGCAGAGGTGGGTGGTGCCTGAGCCCATCCCATGGGCCCAGAGGCCCCAGAATGTAGGGCTCCCGCCTGCCCTTGTGGACCTGGGAATCACTATCTACCACTCCAGCCCAGGGACCCCCAGATTCCAGCTCCCTAGATGGTGGAGCCTGGCCGCAGGGAGCAACTTACTGCGGGACATATGCACTGTGGCAAGCCGGCGGTACAGAGCCTTCTGCCGGGGGTCTGGGTGGAAGCCACTCTTGGTGAAGTAGACGTGGATGTAGATGGAGCCATTCTGTTGGACGCTCTGCAAGGGACAGACGGACAGGTGGGCAGGCAGCCACAGGGGAGGAAAGGCAGGGCCTGACCTGTGGCTGTTTACAGCGTGCTTGGAGTGGGATGTTCAGTGAGCAGGGAGGGACCCAACGCTGCAGTGGGGCAGATTCAGGTTTAGATACGGTCTTGCTCAGAGCCTACCAGCTATGTGGGCTCGGGCTTTCTCTCTGGCCTTGGGTCCATCTGTGCAGTGCAAGTCACCAAGCGCTAACCAGAGAGCAGTGCACTGAGCCCCACTGGTGCACCTGGCATGGGGCCCATGGACATAACAGCACAGATGCAGTCACCACTGCTGGTGTCACTCACTAGCAAGGAAGATGAGGCTGATCCACGTGAGCTCATACATGGCCCCCGACTCCAGGAACAACAGACACCATCTTCCCACACCAGTGAGTTCAGTGCCACTGAATGTCAGCCTCATGTAGTGCGTGGGTCACATCCACGTTGCACATGTGGAATCAACTGGAGCTCACACGATGGGGTGATGGGGTATGGGGCACCTAAACAGGTTGGGACCCAGTCTGCAGGCTCCACAACCCCAGCTCCCACATGCCTGCCCAAGTCCTTTCCATGTTGCCACCTTAGGTCTCCTAGCCTCCCAGGAAGGGGACTACTCTCGATTGGTAGAGATGGGGAAAATGAGGCTTGGCAGGGAGGCAAGCTGCCCAAGGACACTAGAAGGAAGGTGAAAGCCAAATCTGAGTCCCCTCTGTCCTTCAAGCAGGGCTTAGGTTCATGAACCATACTGCGTGCTGCCATCCACTGTTCCCTGACCCCACCCTGAAGCTTCAAGAAGGCAAGACTGAAGTCCTCCAGGGAAGCTCTCCTGACGGGCTGCCAGTCCCCAGCTTTCCCTGGCCCTCTGGTGGGGCCCGGGCTGCCATCTCAACAGATGGTGTCCTCCACCTCCAAGTGGCTATGTCCACACCCTCCCAGTCTCCCACATAGGGACAGGGCAGAGCCGCTCCCATCCTCCAGGGGATGGAGCAAGGAGAATAGGCTCAGCCCTGGGAGTCCCTGAGGAAAGGTGGTCAGCACTCACTGATTCTGCACCTGGTCCCCCAGCAGGGCTGACAGGAACACACCAACGACTGAGGTGGCTGCAGCCTGACCCTCATAGATGTCAGTCTCATAGGGAGAAAGACCTCTCCAGGCTGAGCTCACAGGACAGACAAAGCTAGGATGGGAAGGACCCAGAGGAGGCACCTAACCATTCCCACACACGGTGCAAGGGTTGGGGGGTGGGCATCCCAAGTAGGCAGGATTTGAGGCCAGCTTCCAGAGTCCAGAGCAGAGAGCCTGAGTTCCGTCACTCCCTGGACAGCCATGGGAAAGTCACCATGCTGCTCTGTACCTCAGTTTCCCATCTGTCCCCATCTATCTACAGATAAGATATTCCTCCTTCATGGAGTGCATCAGCCAGTCTGGCTTGGTGTCCTGCACCAAGAGCAAGGATTCATTCAACCAATGTCTATGATATTTTGAAAAATGGCTGCCTGCCAGCCTGGTGACAACCAGGCCCTATGGACTATCACTAGCCATTCCTTGGTTTAAAGTCTGTAATTCCAGCACTTGGGAAACCAAGACAGGAGGATTACAGTGAGTTCAAGGCCAGCCTGGGCTAAACAATGAGTTCAAGGCCAACCTGAAATACATAGCAAGACTCTGCCTCAAAAAAATAAATAAATAAAATAAAAAAAAAGTAAATGATAAAGTCAGATCCATCACCCTGGAGGCAGTAGGGGACCCTGGGCCATCCCACCCAGAGACCGATGGGCCCTGCTTGCAGTCCTGGGGCCCACCTGCGGGATGTCGAGCTCGGCAAAGTGCTCGTAGCAGCCATCGGAGTTCTCACCACTGGTCCAGTCACCATATACTAGGTCATGCTGCTCCCAGAAGAGTGCTGAGGTGGCGTTGAAGTCTGTAAAGTGCTCGTGCTCCGAAATGTACACGTGCAGGTTCTGCGGGGAGGAGAGGGGCTCAGTGCTGCTGGGCAGAGCTTCTGCAGGTTGCAGAGTGTGGGGGCAGCAGTTGGGACAGTCATACACTCACAGGCACGGCTATCACAGGGCAGGAGACTGCAGAAAGAATGAACTCTCACACTACCACTGCACCTGTCCTAGTCTACACCTGGGACATCAGTGAGCAAACAGCATGTGGGGTCAGGCCACCTTGCTGGTTAGACTTGAGGGGCCCCCTACAGTCTCTTCCAGTCCGCTGCTTCTGGCCTCCCTGGAGGGAGCTCTGCAGGCTCAGAGTAAAGCACAGTAGGAGCTGGCGACCCAGAAGACGTGGCCAACTCCGGGGAACTTCCTCCTTTGCCAGTGCATCTTTGTTCAGAGCTTTGAGGCCACTGACCATGAACAGCTAAGCAGGGGTCACCTCCCGACAAAGTCCTGTGAAACACAGCTTTGGAGAACAGAAAAGGGGAACCTGTCCCCTCTTTCTGCACCTGGTAAAGCAAGTATAGATAGAGTACCCAAGAACCTTGCTGCCAGAGTTGTTAAACAGCCCAGTGAAACCTCTGCTGTCCCTCCTCCCAAACAAGCCAGCACCAAACCCAACAAGTTTCTGTAGGCTACAGGTGCACAGTATGTGCCAGGCTGCATGTGCACAGTGACATTCCCAGAACTGACGGGGCCCTAGCGCCTGCTCTCTCCCACCCACCCTGGTCACTTATCAGTCCTCCTCTGCCCCACATGGCAGCTCCCACGCTGTGGTTACCATTAAAGTGTCTTTGGGGAACAGGTTGCGGCTGGCGACGCGTGGAGCTCCTCCAGGGCCCGTCTGGTCCTGAGGGGCCGGCCCTCGACGAAACCAGCTGCTGATGGCCCAGATGATGAAGATCCTGCAGAGGGAGGAGCAGCTGTGAGCCCAGGCCTCTTCCCTCCCAGAGCCTGCCCTCCTGCTGAGGATGCCTGGCCTGGGGCTGCTGACGCATGGCGGGGAAGATGCTTAGGGCTGGGAACGACAGATGCCCCCAACTATGCTGCCCTGGGAGACAGCCCAGCCGCTACTGGGTGTCTGTGGGGCCTGGCACTGAGCTGGTTGTGCAGGGCTCCCACCCTGAGTCCTTCAGGAGCTCCTGGCAGCCACAGGGGCTTAGATGCTCTGAAGCTCAGGCCCAGTCCCCTGGGTCCCCAAGGAAAAGGAATCCACTTAAGAATCTGGAATCCTGCACATCAGCAGCACAAAACTTTAGGAAGAGCAACCTTTTCAAACTTCAAATCAAGAGAAAATTGCAGGTGCAGGTGGGAAGTAGATTAGTCCTCACTTTCAGTCACAGTGGGCGAGGGTTTTCAGACCCAACTGCACGGCTCACTGAAGTTCACCAATACAGGGAACACTGGCCTAGCACATGCAAGAGCCTGCGTTCAGTCCCCAGTGTAATCACAAAACCAGTAACAACCAAAAACCCTGTGAATAAGACACACTGAACACTATGAAAAAGATCACCACCGACACAGAAATGAAAGTTTTTACTTTCATTTTCCTCTTACAATACTAAGATCGTAGGCACTCTACCACTGCTCTTATTCTTGGTTTTTTTTTTTTTTTTTGTCTTTTTGAGACAGGTTCTCATTATGCAGTTCAGGCTGGCCTTGAGCTCACTTTGTAGCCCTGGCTGGTCTCAAACTCACAACGGTCCTCCTGTCTCAGCCTCCCGAGGGCTGGGATTACAGGCGAGTGCCACCATGCCCAGCTTGATCTTATTCTGATCCAGGATCTAAAGTGCCCAGGCTGGCCTTGAACTCAATGGCCTCTTCCTGTCTCTGTTCCCCCTCCCTCCACACTGGGATTCCAGGCACATGCTACCACCCCAGATACGCAGGTCATCTTTGGGTTATTTTTCTCACTTCTGATTTGAAGTTTAATGAACAAAACACCCCCTGCAAACAAAACCAAACAAACAAAACAGATACCCCTGCCCCAGAAACTGTCCGTTTGCTAGATGTTCCTCTCATATCCATCTTCCCTTTCTCCCTGAGGAAGAAAGCTCCTAAATTTTAGGCGTCTGGGTCTTGGCCACAGAGCATAAGACTACAATTCCAGCCTCCGTCATAGCTAGATGTGAACATATGGATAACTTCTGGCCAATAAAATTGGAAAACCAATGTGTTAAGTGGTCAACTAAGAACTGTATAAAAAAAGAAGGCATGTCTCTTGATTCTTTTTTTCTACCATTCCTCTCCCTAGAACCTGAATGCAATAACTGAATCTTCGGCAGCCCTCTCAGGCCCTGAGGATCAGAAGCGAAAAATCAAGCAAGTCTGGAAGAGAAAGCAGGAAGGAGTCAGGTCACAGTAATCCTGCATTCAGACTGGCACATGAGAAAGAAACTTCCATTGTGCTAATTTAGGTATCCCAGATAAATGCAGCTATATAGTAACAAATGAAAAGTGACATTAGAAGTTAAGAGCCCAGGCACTAAGCTACAAAATACACACTAAGCATCCCTAATCTGAAATGCTCCGAGATCTGAAAACTTCTGAGCACTGACAAGAAGCCACAAGCGGAAAACTCCACACCTGACCTCACATGACTGGTCAGAGTCAAAACATAGGCCCTCTGACAGATCTCCCCAGGGACTGTGGGTGCAGCAGAGAAATCACTTGCTTCACATGTAGGAGGCCCCAAGACTGACCCCCAGCAGGACTGAAAAAGAAAGTGATTAAAAAACATATGCCAGGCATGGTGGCTCACGCCTGTAATCCCAGCCCTCGGGAGGCTGAGGCAGGAGGATCATTGCGAGTTCAAGACCAGCCTGGGCTACAAAGTGAGCTCAAGGCCAGCTTGAACTGCATAGTGAAACCCTGTCTCAAAAAGACCAAAAAAAACCCAAAAAACAAAAACAAAACATATACAATTACTTTCAGAGGCAGGTATGGCGCACACACGATCCCAGTACTCTTTGGGAGGCTGAGGCAGAAACATCACAAGTTCAAGGCTAGCACACTCTATATGGTAAGATCTTGTCTAAAGAACCCTCCTCCAAATTTTATCATAAGGTATATAAAGTAGGTAGGAATATACATAGATTTGTTTAGCTTGGGTCTCATTCCCAAAATCTAATACATACACGCATCTTAAACCTCACCCCAAAATCCAGAATCGTAAACACTTGTGGACCCTAACATTTTGGATGAGATACTCAATGTTAACTGTGGCCTTAGGGAAGAGTTTTGATCTTTCTAGACTTTTTTTTCCTCAGAGGTTGAAATGGGGTAACAACAGTATCAAAAACAAAACAAACAAATAAAAAAAAACCCAGTATCTGTTCTTATAGGGTCATTTACAAACACTTAAACATTTTCCACATGCATCCATGCACACATACACACAGTGTAACAGCAGAATGGCCTGGTATGCACCAGTCCATGCTTCAAAAGTATTAGTTACTACTGATAATTTCATTTTAGAAAAAGACAGATGAAAGCGAGTACCCTAGTATATAGAAAAGTACTATGGGTGGATGATGGCGTGCAGGGTGCCACCCAGCGGAGCCCTGGTCCTGACCAGGGCAGGCTCAGGTGCGAGGACTTGCCTCTGCCTGCAGGAACCATGGAGCCCTGGGGTCTGGGGTCTCAGGGGCTTCAGCCAAGGTGAGCCATCTGCTGCCTCCTAGGAATCCGTGTAGAGTGTGGCTGGTGAGGTCTGGGACCGGGGTTCTCTGGGGACCCTGCTGCCTGCATGAGTAGCTCCCATTTTAGACCAAGCTTCTAGGGAGCAAGAGGGAGCAGGAACCGGAGCTCTGCCCTGCTGACAGGGTGGCCTGTGGGCACCGGGTCCCTATGTAAAACAAGGCAGAGACCACCCCTCCTGGCTTCCTCCCTTGGGAGAACATGGGGTGTCCCATGCATTCCGTGTCACATGCCTCGCTGAAGGGCTCACGGCCCTGTAAAGGATGGGACCCTCCTCACACTTTCACTCTACCAAGTAAGCAATGAAACTGCTATAACCCCCACCCCATGTTCTGAAAAATGTTAAGAACTCTTGCTCCCACACTGCTACTCTACAGCCAGCTGCTCCTTGCTTCCCCTCCAGGGACCACTCCATAGTCTGAGGATCTGCTCAAACCCCTGGATGCCACCCCTACCCACAAAAGCCACTGTCACACAATCTGCTTGAAGCTCTGCAGAGTTCATGGGGTCCCAGAAAATATGCCTGAACCTAATTTAACAAATCCAGTGGAGCTGGGGATGGGTCTCAGTAGTGCAGCGTTTGTTTGGCATGACCAAGGCCCTGGATTCAGTCCCCAGCATGGAAGAAAAAGCGAGAGGGAGAGAAAGAGTCAGTCAGTCCACGGGGTATTCCTACCATCCCAGTACTCAGGAGGCTGAGGCAAGAGGACCTGCATAGTGAGTTTAAGGCCAGCCTGTGCAATTTAGCAAAATCAAGACTCAAAAAGGAAAAATAAATAAAAAGGACTTCAAACCAGGCTTGGTCGTGCATGCCTATAATTCCAGCACTCAGGAGGATAAGGCAAAAAGAATGAAGGAAGTTTAAGGCCACCCTGGAGACACAGCAAGAACAGCTGTCTCAGAAAAGTAAAACAAAAGACTGCAGACAAGATGGTCTGCGAGCATCCACACAATGGACACCTGACGCCAGCTGACTCTAGGAAGGAAATGAGCCTCCGCTTAGACTGTATTAACACACTCTCTGAAGGAAGTGCCTCATGATGCAGAAAGATTTCTCAGATACAGCTTGATGAGGAAACTCATGGTGCAGGGCAGTGTGAAACAGGCTGTTGCTTATGTAAAATGAAGGCCAGGACAAATCAATCTTTATGTATGTAGAGTCACTTGCAGCATGAAAAGAAAGGATGTGTAAACCAGTGCCCCAAATCATATGCGGCCAAGGGGAAGGGAGAGGCTCAGGGCTCTGTGGCTGGAAGATGGGGCAGGAACAACACCCAGCTTTGGGGCTGAAGGGTTCTTTCCTGCAAAGCCTCTCAGTGACTTCACCAGAGGTCATAGGCTACTTTCTAGCTGTACATATGTTTTCGGACTTTTTATTTTTTTTTAAACACTGAATAACAAAAGTAATCTATAAAAGGAACTATGGCCAA
This sequence comes from Hydrochoerus hydrochaeris, assembly GCA_004027455.1. Classification (NCBI taxonomy): domain Eukaryota; kingdom Metazoa; phylum Chordata; class Mammalia; order Rodentia; family Hydrochaeridae; genus Hydrochoerus; species Hydrochoerus hydrochaeris. The sequence continues at coordinate 130,812 of PVLA01002003.1, read as the reverse complement.
CATCGACTGAGACCATGCAGGTCACACACAGTGACAGATTCTCATGGAATCATTCTGATGACTCCTGAACTAATGCCCCATCTGTGTGGACATAACTGAGGCAGGAGAAGCATGCTCACCTGACATGGCGCAGCAGCCACGCTCTCCCTGCTGCCTGAGGCCGCCCCCCCAATGCTGAGAGGTGATTCTCTGCTGTGGACAGCAGGTGGGCTCCCACTGGCCTCTCCACTAGCAGGCCTGCCTCTGAGCACCCTTACACAATCCCCTCAGGGCCAAGTATTAAGGCACATGCGCATGCAGGCAGACGGAGAATAGGACAGTCTGCCTTCCCACTACATCTGCCCTCACATCCATGGTCCCCACTTCCGGGGAATCAACCAACCACAGTCTGCCAGTCCTGCAACGACTCGGTGGTAGAGCAGTTGCCCAGCATGTGCAAGGCCCTGAGTTCCACCCCAAGGACCACAAAATCAAAACAAGAAAAAGAAAACATTCGTGCTTGTGTAGGCTGAGGCAAGAGGATCATGAATTCAAGGCCAGTGTGAACTACACAGTAAGACCTTGTCACAAAAACAAACAGCCAGGTGTAGTGGAGCACACCTGTTAATACCGGTTCTGAGGAGGCTGAGACAGAAGGATGGCAAATTTAAACACAGCCAGATGGAGTTTAGCTCAGTGGCTTAAGCGCCTACCTGGTAAGTGGGATGTCATGAGTTCCATCCTTGGTACCAAAAAAAAAGCATCAGGAAGTAAGGGGTCCAGAGGAGGAAAGAAAAGCCTAAGAAAAAGATGTGCAAAAAAGTAACCATATCTGCAGTGGCATTTTTATACGGGCTGGGGATTTAGCTCAGTAACACAAGCATCTGCCTGGCATGTACAAGGTCATGAGTTCGATCCTCAGAACCAAAAAAAATATTAAAAAATAAAAATAAAATAAACTCAGCCTAGGCAATTTAGTTAGATCCTGTGTCAAAATAAAAACATAAAAGGGACGGTCCTGGGTTTAATTCCCAATACCAATAATAATAGTAACAGTTTTTTTTTTAAAAAAATGGAGCTTTAAGGGCCAGTGGGAGCCTTTAAATTTAGCTCAGTGGCATAAATGCCTGCCTGGCAAGTGTGAAGTTGTGAGTTCGATCCCTGGTACCAAAAAGAAATTTAAAAAAATGAAAAGAAATTACTGATGCTTATGTTCAGGGCTGGGGATTTAGCTTAGTGGCATAAGCGCTTGCCTGGCAAGTGCAAGGTCGTGAGTTTGTTCCCCAGTACAAAAAACAACAACAACAAAAAGGAGCTTTAAAGGACCAACGCTATGTTATGCATAAATTCTGGGGTCAAGCCAGTGATACAGCTCAGTGGCATAAGCAACTGCTGGCAAGTTCCAAGGTCCTGAGCTCGATTCTCCATACCATAAAAAAAAAATTCTAGGTCTTCCTCCCCCAATTCCTATGCTCAAAGAATAAGAGCCTCAGAGACTGCTTTGGCAATCAGACCTTTAATAAACAGGTCATTAAGGGACTAAGGGTGAGGCTCAGTGGCTGAGCATGTGATTAGCCTGCATTCCCTAGCCCACAAAAATTTTTTTAAATAAAGAAGCAATTAAGGGGCCGGGAATTTAGCTCAGTGGCGTAGCTCCCTGAGTTTGATTCTCAATACCAAAAAAAAGCAATTAGGGTTAAATGAGGTCCTAATCCACTATAGCTGGTGTCATTGTGAACAGTGGCCAGCTACAAGCCTAAGAAGCGGTCTCCAGAGCCAGGAGGATGTCATGGTTGGTATCGGTACAGCAGCGATCATCACCCACGGGTGGTGGATTTTTCCTCAGCTGAGCACTGGCAGGGAACAAACCCAGGCCCACCTGCTCACCTGAACAGCACGCCTTTGATGACCTGCCAGGCGTTGGGTGCTGGCTGGGGTGGTAGGTTCTGGGGCTGGGTCTCCACCGGTGGGTCCCTCCCAACGCTGCCATTGCTGGTCACCTGTGGGGGACAGAGGCCAGGGTGAGGCAGGAGAATGGGCCTGAGCCATAGGACTCTCTCAGGCACCACTGTGCACTATGGCACAGACAGGCTGAACATATAGCGGGCCTGAGCTACAGTCAGAGAAGGAATCAACAAAAGCACCTGGGAAAAATGCCGGTTGCCCTTGTCAGGAGGAAAATGCTCCCCAAACAGCTCACTGGTGCAGGGGACACCACAGAGCCCCGTGCTGCCCTCCGCTCTGCAACCTGTGTGGAGTAAGACTCATCTACAGACAGGCACGACCCAGAGCGCGCGGGGCTGGGGTGCAGGAGCCCAGTGGCAGGGTCACAGGTCAGGTGTCAGAGAGGTCTCCTGAGGAGCTGCCTTTGACTTCTGGGTGGGACCATCAGCCTGGCAGCCCCAGGAAGGGGATCCTGGAAGGAAAGGAGTGGGGAAGGGTGTGCAGATGAGTGAGGCCACAGGGACCAGGGTCCCCTCCAACCACGCCTGGCTCTGGAAGCAGGGGCGCCACACTCAGGTCTGCATCACATCTGAGCTGTCTCAAGAGTCAGCAACGGAACTGGGGCAGGGCCAGGACTAGAACACTAGCTGCCTCCTACGTCTCACCTCTTAACCCCAGCAACAGATAACCTGGCTGGGGATGTCCCACACACAGACTAAAACCACGAGGAAAGGCCTGCAGCCCCCATCCCAATGACCACAATCAAACACACAGATACTCAAAAGCACTGGCAGTGCTGGGCATGGCGATGCAAGCCTGGAATCCCACACTCTGGAAGGCTGGGGCAGGAGGGTGACAAGTTGAAGCCCATTGTGGGCAACTTTGCAAATTAGCGAGATCCTGTCTCAAAATAAAAAATTTAACAGGGTGGAGGGTGCTGGGAATAGACTTCAGTGAAAAGGCTTTGCATTCAATCCTCAGTATACTTTGGGGGAAAATGGGAACGCAAAATCGTGCAGCTGCTTTGGAAACCACGGCAGTTACTTAGCAAACTAAACCTGCTCCTACCATACAAACCAGCAAACCTAGCCTGGGCAGCAGTCCAGGAGACAGGAAGACATATGTCTGCACACAAGCTCGTACACGAACCTTCACAGCGGTATTATTTGTAACAGCCCCAAATGACAACCCAAGGCTCTTCAATAATTGAATGAATGAACAAACTGTGATGTGGCCATGGAACACTGCTCAGCAATAAAAGGCAACAAGCACAGCGAGCATGTGGAACACACCAGTGACCCCGCACTCAGGAGCCCAGCAAAGTTCCAGGCCAGCCTGGGCTGCACAGTGAGTTCAAGACCAGCCTAAGCAACAGAGTGAGGCCCTGTCTCAAAAAACAGAACAGAACAAACAAACAAAAGCAAAATTTTCTGAGGTGATGGAAGTACCATCACCCCTGTATCTACGGATTCTGCAACCAAGGATTCAACCTGCTGCAAACAGAAAAGATTCAGAGAAAGACAACGGTGTCTGTACTTCACACACGCAGGCATCTTCCTACCAGCATCCCCTTAATCCAATATAGCGTTTATTCCGCACTAGGTCAGAGTCATCCAGAGAGAGCTTCTGTGCAGCTCATATGCAAATACCACGCCGTTTGGGCTTTTTTTCTGAGGGGGACAGGGTTTCACTATGTAGATCAGACTAGACTTAAACTCAAACTCACTGTGTAGCCATAGCCCAGGCTGGCCTTGGACACAAGGAGATCCTCCTGTCTCGGTACCCCACCTCCAACCTGTGCTGGGATCACAGTCCTACCTCACTGCATCTAGCACTATACTGTTCTACATAAAGGACTTGAGCATCCAAGATCTGCTATGGGAGGACTTGAGCATCCAAGATCTGCTATGGGAGGCGAGTCTCGGAAACCAGTACTGAGACAGCTGTCATCGCAAACTGAACTGCAATCCTGGGTCCACTGAACCGCAAATTAGCAAATTCCACTGTACTCCATATGGGCCACAGTTGAATGTGATGGTCTCTAAGTCACCTCCATCAAGAGTAACCTGTGGGGGCTCCTTCAGCCTGCAGAGTAGAGACAAAGTTCTCCTCCTCCCACTCCAGCACATTTCATCAAACCCAGCACCTTCCACCTCAGGGCCTTTGCACTGGCTGCTCCCATCACCTGAAAGGCTTTTCCCACACCTACCTCTGTAACTTCCTCCCCTTCAGGTCTTTGGTCAAATTTGCCTTCTCAGAGAAGCCTTCCTGGACCACCCTATTTAACCTGAAGCCTCAGGCAGGGATATAGCTCTGTGGCATAAGCACCTGCCTAGCAAGCACAAGGTCCTGAGTTCAATTCCCAATACAAAACAAATAAACAAACAAAAACTTGCAGTCGGGCCAGGGATTTAGCTCAGTGGCTTAAGCACTTGCCTGGCAAGCACAAGGTCGTGAGTTCGATCCCTGGTACCAAAAAAAAAAAAATATATATATATATATATATATATATATATGCAGTCCCTCTCCTGATCACCCCTCACTTCCTATCCCCACCCCAGCTCTATTTCTATCTACAACATTTACAGCACCATCTGAGGTGCTGTGTATTTTTCTTCCTTACCTTGCACCATGTGTCCCTGTCCCTGTCTGTCCCCATCTAATGCCCAAATGGAACTTGGGTTCCATGAAGGCAGGGCCTCAAGCATGCAGTACTGACTCAACCCACATCAAGGCAGAAATGTGGCACTACGGTTCTGTGTCTGGGCTCTCCACCAAAACAGGAGCTGGCTAGCTATGGCATGGGACCGGGTAAGGGTTGTCCACTGCACTAGGCCCCTGGGCTAGGGAACAATGGTGGGAGTTGCAGACACAGCAGTGATAAGACATAGCTCCTGCTCTTGACCTGTCTGTCCAATCTCACATGAGACCCCCAGGAACAGCCTACAGGGGCCAAGGATGTGGCTATGACCATAGGGCTACACAGAAGCCGATCTGCACCGCAGCCTGTGGACTCCATTCATTCCACAAACTCTGAACTCCTCCTCTGCACCCAGCACTGAACTGAGCAGTGCCTGCACACAGCAGTGGTCAGCAAGTCCTGAGGCTACCCTCCCAGGGCTCCTACTCCAGTGCACAAGGTGCACGCTCCAGGGAGGCTGGGCCATGGACCCAGTCCAAGAGGCCAGGGAAGGCTTTCTAAGGGAGGAGACGTCTGAGATCTGTAAGAGCTGTGAAGAGCACCCAGGTGCTGAGGGAAGGAAGCTCCTGGGAATGGGAGGTTGGCAGGGATCACCCTCCTCTAGTCCAGTGGTGTGTAACAGGGATGATTCTGTCGATGGGGCATTTGGCAATATCTGGAGACATTTTGGGTTGTCACAACCCAGGATGGAGAATGTATGCTTCTGAAACCTTCTGAAGAGAGGTCAGTGATGTTACTAAGCATCCTAAGGCACATGGTGCAGTCCCCACAATGGAGAACTATCAAATCCAAAGATATCAATAGTGCTGGCCTTCACCAATCCTGGTCTAAACCAAGTACAGTGGTGCATGCTTGTAACCCCTGTACACGGAAAGCTGAGGCAAGAGGAATGCCAGGAGCTTGAGGCCACCCTGAACTACATAGTGAATTCAAGACTAGACTGAACTACATAGTGAGATTTTGCCTCAAAAAAATCAAAAAGTGGTCACTGAGCATGGTGACACATGCCTATAATCTCAGCACTCAAAAGGCTGAGGCAGGAGGATTGTTGGGAGTTCGAGATCAGCCTGGGCTACAAAATGAGCTTAAGGGTAACCTGAAATACATAATGAGACCCTGTCTCAAAAAGAGGGCGGTGGGGGGGGGAGAAGTCCTAGTCCAGGCTGAAAGAGGGTCAGATCATGTGAGGCCTGGATCTGCTAAAATAAATAAATAAGTAAATAAATGTACTCTAACCTGAACACAAAGGGATGAGCATTAAAAGACTTCAGACTCAGGGCAAGGAAAGGTCCAGGTCCAGTGCTCTAAAGGCTGAGGCAGGAATATCATGTAGGCAACTGGGGCTACAGACACAGAGCCCTGTATCAAAAGGGGAAGACAGGCCTGGATGTGTCTGGAAGCTCAGGGTAATAAGAGCAACTTGAACCCTGGTTTCTTGAGCTACCCTACCCCCAATAATCAACAGCAACTTAGAGGAGAAAAGATCTCCCTTTCCAAAAAATTGGGAAGCCTCTAAAGGCAGGGCCTTCATCTTTCTATTACAGCACACACTCAACAGTCATTTCCTGAGCTGCTGCACCCAGGCCCAGACCTAGCTGAAAGTGGTAAAAAGACTCGGTACTCTAGGTGTGTTAGGCTCCATTAGCCAAATGTCCCCTTGTGTCCTTCCCAGATATTATTTGTCCCTGCTTTGGATTCCCCCAGTCCCTGACTGGGACTTTTGTTACCATCCTACGCATCAAGATTATAACTGTTGTCAAGCATGGTGGTGCATGCCTGTAATTCCAGCACTCAGGGAGCCTGAGGCAGGAAGATTGTTGTAGGTTCGAGACCAGCCTGGACTACAAAGTGAGCACATGGCTAGTGTGAATTGCATATGAGGCCCTGTCTCAAAAAGACAAAAAAAAAAAGACTATAACTGTTTGCATGGCAGTCTCCTCTCCCACTCCCCTCCCAACAGGGACATGGCTGGAGCCAGCTTTGTGGTCTATCGCAGACAGGACTGGCCTCCCTGTCCAACCCACTGACCACTGGAGAAATGAAGGCCCAAAGCGAGAAAGGAACTTGGCCAAGGTCACAGAGAGAGTCAGCTTCATTCTGCCCTCCCAATCTGCACTCTGCTCCCCTGAGCTGCCTCCCACACAAGTGACATCCCGGTGGGTGGGTCGACAGCACCTTGCTGTCACTCCATCCATTCCGCTTGAATAGTGCCTGCCAGAACTGATGTACTCAGCAGACTCAGTTTAGCTCAGGTAGCTGTGGGTCAAAAGTCATCTCCATCAGGTTCAGTTCCCCTACCAGCGTGCATTACCTATTCCAGTCGGGACCAACGTGGGTCCCGGAATGGATATCAAACTTATCCTGGTGACCTTTTGCAAGCGCCTTAGTCTCCCTGTTACTCAGATTCCTGCCTGTAAAATGGGTCCGTCGACAGTCCGTGCCCTCACGATAATTCCCTGACTTCCCCAGAGCTAGAAAGCTCGAACTTAACCAGCGCCCACACCTCAGACTTCGCGAGCGAGAGTGAACGCCAGACCACTTTAAGAATGGTCTTGGAGCCTGGAATCAGAGTCAAGAACCCGGGACGACTGCATACAAGTCTGCACCCCACCATGCCACTGACTCCCTGGCTCGAGCACAGAGCCTGGTGCCTGTCCGGCACGAGCGTGCAGGGGACCGGACACGCAACAGGGACGGTTCCCGCCACCGGACGGCCCGGGCTCCTGGATGGCCCGGCCTCTTCTGGGCCCGATATTCAAGGTCCCTCTGGCCAAGGAGACCCCAGTGCACCGGGGTTCGCGAAGAAGGGAAAGACGCCCTCCACAGGAGGCCCCCCAACCTGGGGAAGAGGCCCCGCAGGTCGCTTTAGGCCTCTGTACCTGACCGGAGCCGCCTCCCCCGGCCGCCACCACGGCGCTGCCGGCCCCGTCCGCCTCCTGCGCCGCCGCCATCTTCCCGCTCCGGGTCCCCGCCCCCGCCGCCAGCCCCGCCCCGTCCCCCGACAGCGCCAGCGCCAGCGCGATCGCGCGAGATTTCACGCGTAACTCGAGCCACTGGGCCACCGTATCTGGCTGAAGAGCCTCGGCCACGCCTTCGGAAGAGCCACTTCCGGGTGCAAAAGACCCAACTTTGCTACCGCATTCACCCGGCCCCACAACTTGTTTGTTTTCACCAGTAAGGATACTACTACATCTTCTGAAGTCCCTGAGCTTTCTGACCTAACAGCATTTGCCATGAGTTCTATTCTTTTTTTTTTTTTTTTGTCTTTGAGACAGGGTCTCGCTGTGCAGTTCAAGCTGGTCTTGAGCTCACTTTGTAGCCCAGGCTGGTCTTGAATTCGCAACGATCTTTCTGCCTCAGCCTCCCGAGTTCTGGGATTACAGGCGTGAGCCACCACGCCCGGCGACTACTCATTTCTTGCTCCTCTAATTATATGAGCCTTCCCTGTCATCCTGCCCACTTCGACCTGCAGATTCCGCCAGGCTTTTTCATTCCGTTTCTTGAGCTTTTCCAGCCACCGTAACGCGTGAAAAGGTCTTACCCACGCCTCTGCATAAAGGAGCCTATCCGGCCACCGTACTCGCAGAGACGGAGCCTTGCTTGTTACCTTGTTTTAGACCCCTCTCAACTTAGGCCAGCCACCCTTCGCTCCATCAAGTCCCTGGGGTCACAATCAAACTGTTGTGCATTCAGGGTTCTCACGGCCACCTCCCCAGGCTTTGGGGCAGCCTAGTTTAGCGCGCTTTCGTGTTCCCAGAGTGGTCCTTCATAACTCCGCTTCATGAGCTTTTAGGAGCACCAGGATTTTTCATTAGCGTAGCTTCCTGCAGCTTCAAACCTGTACAGGTTTTGGGGGTGGCCCCAGACAGGATGTCATGGAGGCTTAGCGAAAACAAAACAAAATTCTTAAATACTACCTATGAGTTGTATTTAACCCTGTACTGACTATGACTGGTTCTTGTTTTGGAAGGTGGGGGATATTTTAGTTTGTTTGTTTTTGTTTTGAGACAGGGTCTCTACTGCAGGGTGGCCTTGAACTCATGTAGCCTAGGTTGGCTTCCAACTCAAAGCGATCCTCTTGCCTCAGCCTCCAGAGAGTGCTCAGATTACAGGCATGCACCACCACGCCCCGCTGCTGACTGGTTCTTGACAAGTGATTTAGCTTTTTAAGGCTCAGTATCCCAGTTACAGTTAAGTGGACCAAAAAGTCTAGGTTCTTGTGTAGAACAAGGAAAGAAAGAGCACACCTTGCAGTATATAGTAAGTAGCTACGTTTTTTTTGAAGATCATAGGACCGTAGCAGCAGGAACAAACAGAGGGGCAAAGGGTGGGGGGTAAGAATTCGATAATTCAAGTTTACAGTATTTGTACGGTCAGCCTCCCACTATCTCCCTCACTGATGTCAGTAAATCTGACACTTCTGGCCTGTGACTTCCAAAATTTAAACCTGGATAATCATGAGGGTACTTTTGTGTTTATGGTTGAAGAAGAGAAAAGAAGTAGTTCCCACAAATTCCCTGTTTTAGGATTATGGCAGCATGGGTAATCATTAGGGTGGTGTGGTGGAGAGAAGAGAATGACTCACTCAGCTCCTTTGTTTCTAACTGTGCTACCCCAGCCCCGAAATTCTTACTCTGCTCTAATTCTACAGAGTTATTGAGAAGAGGGAGCAAGATCTCAAGTGTAAAACCCCTGGCCCCGAGCTTGCACTTAAGTGATGGGTATCAGTTACTGTGAATGCACTGTATTACCTGGAAGGAAAGTAGGCTTTGTTTGGGAAGATTCTAAATATTTACTTAGAATTTTAGTTCCTGCTTCCTCCCTTTCCCTATAAGTCTTATCTTTGTATCTCTTAATGGGCCCCAGGCTGAAGAGTTTCTAGTACCCACAGTTCTCCAATCCCTGCTGACTTTGTCTTCACTATGGACAATAGGTGTGTCTCCTCTTTGGGGGGGCAGGCCTGCTCCTGCTGCCCATCTCCAGCACTGCCCTGGGGGTGATTGCTGAAGAAAGGAGGGGGCAGAAGGTGATAGAGCCTGCACAAGGGTGAGCACAAATCAGAAAAGGTCTTACCCAGCACCCTTCTGTTACAGGTGACAATAATGTGATAGCCTAGCATGGTGGCACATGCCTGTAATTTCAGCACTTTGGAGGCTAAAGAACAGGATTGTTGCAAGTTTGAGGCCAGCCTCAGCTACATAGTGAGACCCTGTCTCAAGGAAAAAAAAACTATTGTAATAATGTTTCTGTGAATTTTTTGAGAAGTGTTAAATATTCTTTGTTTTGTTTCATTTTGTTTTTGACAGAGGGTCTCACTATATAGTTTAGGAGGGCCTTGAACTTGATATGTAGCCCAAGCTGGCCTAGAAGTCATGGTGACCTCCTGCCTCAGCCTCCCAAGTGTTGGGGTTACAGACATGTACCACCATGTCCAGCCTTTTATTTGGTATTATACATACACCACACTAAAATACTTTTCAGTAAGTGAAAAGCAGCATTTTTGATACAGGCAATTCTAATTAAACTTTCATAGTTGAGGCCAAACATATAAAGTTGAAATTGTTTCTGTGTTTTCAAGCCTTGCTTTTAACAGACTAATGAACACAAATTGAAGCACAGATGATGTTTGGTTCTGAGACAATGAATGCTTTCTCAAGTGTTTAAACATACTATATTCACCTAACCAGTTATACAAATGTAAATATAAAATCAATCTCTAATAGACAGCATGCTGCATCTTTGTGAAAAGTCAAATTTTACTAGCTGAGTGTAGTGGCACACACCTTTAATCCTAGCATTTAGGAGGCTGAGGCAGGAGGATCATTGCAAGTTCCAGCCTGGGCTTCAAAGCAAACTCAGAGCCAGCCTCAACTACATAGCAAGACCTTGACTCAAAAAAAAAATGGACAGAATCAGGGAACTGGATGTACTGCATGGGGTAGTACAAATCTATAATCCCAGAATTCTGGGAGGTTGAGGCTGGAGGATCACAAGTTCAAGCTCAGCTTGGGAAACTTGGTGACTTAGTGCAATTCTGTCTCAGAATAAAAAAGGGCTGATGGTGCAGCTCAGTGCAAAGGCCCTCGATTCAATCCCTAGTACTGGGGGAGAGGGCAACCAAATTAGGATAGAGGGCTTGCTTAGGAGGCCTTGGATTCCATCCCCAGAAACAAACAGGAAAAAAATTCCATGTGCAAATTTAAGTAGAGAACCACCGGAAACCAGGCCAGGAGAGGGTTACCTGTGGCTTCATCTTGCCTTCAGCTCCCCCTAGTCCCAGCACACAATCTGCCCTGTAAACCCCCGTCTGCTGGGGCACAGTGAGGGCCTCTTGCTAGGCTGCAACCGTGGATAGAATCCCAACAAATTCCAGTTCTCAGAAAAAAGCAGGGTAGCTAGTCTATTTGCAGACAAAGTGAATTTCTAGCCAAGACTGATTAAGAGATAAAGAAGGTCACTACATCCTTGTAAAGGAAACAATCCAAGAGGAAGAGATAACAATCAAAAATATACATGCAACAAAAACCAGTGCACCCAGCCATATAAAACAATTACTAACGGACATGAAAAATCAGATAAACCCTAATACAACTGTACTGGGAGACCTTAATACCCCACTGCTACAAAACTAGATCAACTAGATAAAAACTCAATAATGAAATATTAGAACTAAGCCAGGCATGGTGGCTCACACCTGTAATCCCAGCACTCGGGAGGCTGAGGCAGGAGGATTGCTGCAAGTTTGATACCAGCCTGGGCTACAAAGTGAGCTTAAGGTCTGCCTGAACTGCATAGCGAGACCCTGTCTCAAAAAGACAAAAAAAAATATTAGAACTAAATCAAACTTTTGAGCAAACAGACCTAGTAGATGTTTACAGAGTATTATACCCCACAACATGAGAATACACATTCTTTTAGCTGTACATGGAACAATCTCCAAAATAGACACATACTGGCTCACAGAACATGCTTAAGTAAATGTAAAGGAATTGAAATTGTCCCATGCATACTATCAGACCACAAAGCAATGAAACTGGAAATCCACATGAAAGGAAAGTGTAAGAACTTCATAAACACGTGGAAATTAAATAGCACTCTACTGAACAACCAATGGATCACACATGAAATTAAAGAAGAAATTAGATAGTTTTTACAGTTGAATGATAATGACAGTACAACATACCAGACCTTGTGGGACACAATGAAAGCAGTCTTAAGAGGAAGTTTATAGCAGTAAATACCCATATCAGGAAAACTGAGCAAGTGCATATAAACAACTTAAAAATGAAACTCAAATATCTAGAAAAAGAACAGGCTAAGCCAAAAGCTTGTAAGAGGGAAGAAATTATAAAGAGCAAAGCAGTAATCAATGCACTGGAGGCTAAAAAAACAAAACAGAATCAATGAATCAAAGAGTTGGTTCTTTGAGAGAGTAAATAAAATTGACAAACCCTTAGCCAGCGTCATCCAAAAAAAGGAAAGAAAAGACTCAAATCATGCAAATTAGGAATGAAAAGGGTGAAATCACAACAGGCCTTGCAAAAATCCAGAAAATCATCTATACCTACTTCAAAAAGTTATATTATTTTTATTTATTTTTTTGAAAAGTTATATTCTAATCAAATGGAAAATATAGAAGAAATGGACAGATTCCTAGATACATATAAATTACCAAACCTGAATCAAGATGATATAAAAATCCTAAATAAACCAATATCAATCAATGACTTGAAGATATAATTAAAAACCTATCAACAAAGAAAAGCTCAGGCCCTGATGGATTCACTGCTGAATTTTACAAGAAATTTAAAGAAGACCTAACACCACTATGTCTCAAACTCTTTAATGAAATTGAAAGGGAAGCCATACACCCAAATTCATATCTGGAAGCAAGTATTACGCTGATTCCAAAACCAGAGAAGGAACAAACTAAGAAAGAGAATTATAGGCCAATCTCCCTAATAAACATAAATGCAAAAATCCTTAATAAGTTACTGGCATGGCTGGGGGATTCAGCTCAGCTGCACACACACCTGCCTGACAAGTGCATGGTGGTGAGTTTGATCCCCAGTACAAAAAAAAAAAAAGATACTGGCAAAGAGAATGCAGCAAATCATCAAGAAGATTATACACCCTGATCAAGTAAGATTCATCCCAGGCATGCAGGGATGGTTCAACATATGTAAATCCATAAATGTAATATACCATACTAACAGAGCCAAGGATAAAAATCACATGATCACCTCTATAGATGCAGAAAAAACTTTTCTCTTTCTTTTTTTTTTTTTTTTTTTTGGTACCAGGGATCAAACTCATGATCTTGCACTTGCCAAGCAGGTGCTTATGCTACTGAGCTAAATCCCCAGCCCCAGAAAATCTTTTGACAAAGGCCAGTACCCATTCATGATAAAAAACCTGACAGAAAATTGGAATAAATGGTATTTACCTCAATATGATAAAAGCCATCTATGACAAACCAACAGCCAACATCATACGAAATGAAAACTGAAAGCTTTCTCTAACATCAGAAACAAGACAAGGATGTTCGCTGTCTCCACTCTTATCCAGCAAAGTCCTGCAAACTTTAGCTGCAGCAATTAGACAAGAGAAAGAAATAGAGACAGCAAAAGAAGAAGTTAAACTATCGTTATTTGTGGGTGACATGATACTCTACTTTGAAGACCCCAAAAACTCCACCAAATGGCTTATAGATTTAATAAGCAAATTCAGTAATGTAGCTGGTTACAAAGTCAACACACAAAACTCAATAGTGTTTCTGCACACAAATAACAAACTCATTGAGGCACAAATTAGGGAAACAATAACTTTTACATTAGCATCCAAAAAAATGAAATACCTAGGAATCAATTTAACAAAGAATGTAAAAGACCTCTACATTGAAAACTACAGTACTCTGAAAAAAGAGATTGAAGAGGATATTAGAAAATGGAGAGATATCCTGTGCTCTTGAGTAGGAAGAACCAATACAGTGAAAATGGCCATACTTCCAAAACTGTTATACACATTCAGTGCACTCCTGATCAAAATTCCAGTAGCATATCCCACAGAATTAGAGAAACTGATCCTAAAATTCATCTGGACCCAGAAGTGACCTAGAACAGCAAAGGCAATCCTGGGCCACAAAGACAAGACAGGGGCATCACAATCCCTGACTTGAAATTACACCATAAAGCTACTGTGATTTAAAAAAAAAACTGCTTGGTACTGAGGAAAAAAAAAAACAGATCCAAAGATCAATGGAATAGATTAGAAGATGCAGAAACAACTGCAGACACACTCACTCAGCCACCTCATCTTTGACAAAGGTGCCAAACACACTCACTGGAAGAAAGACAGCCTCTTTAATAGATGGTGCTGGAAAAACTGGTTCTGTACATGCCAAAGATTAAAACTGGACCCGTCTCTTTCACCATGCACTAGGCTAAAATCGGAATGGATCAAAGATCTTAATATTAAAACAGAAGCATGAAATGTGCTGAAAGTGTAGGTAAAACTCTTAAAGACACTGGTCTACACCAAGGATTTATCTCAGTGGCCTAAGTGCCTGCCTGGCAAGTGCAAGGTCATGAGTTTGATACCAGGCACACACACAAAAAAAAAACTTTATGAACAAAACCCCGATTGCCCAGGAGCTATCGCAAAGAATCAACAAACCTATTGAAAAGTTTTTGCACAGCAAGAGAAACCACCAAAAGAGTGAAGAGACAACACACAACGTGGGAGAAAATGTTTGCCAGCTATTCCTTGGGCAAGGAATTACTATCAAGAACATATAAAGAACTCAGAGCCAGGTGTGGTGGCTCACACCTGTAATCCCAGCATTCGGGAGGCTGAGGCAGGAGGATCGTTGTGAATTTGAGACCAGCCTGGGCACAAAGTGAGCTCAAAGCCAGCCTGAACTGCATAGCGAGACCCTGTCTCAAAAAGACAAAAAAAAAAAAAAGTATTAAAAGCATCATGCCCCTGTGACATATGTGCACAATGTGTAATAGCCAGATCTTGGAAACAACCTAAATGTCCATCGACTGAAGAATGGATAAAAAAGATGTGGTATTTGTATACAGTGGAGTACTACTGGATAGACTGGAGACTTTTGTAGGTAAATGGATGCAGCCTGAGATCATACAAGTGAAATAACTCAGATACACATGCGTAAACATCGTGTTGTCTCACTAGTGTGAGAAGCTGAAAAAAACATGTTTATGTATATAAAAATAGTTAAGATAGTTACACTACTGATTTCTCTGAGCTCATTGAAGAGGAAGATTTGTGCTGGTTCTGTTGGGACAATTGAACGCAGATGTCTCGTGCTCTGGGTGAATGATTTAGGGATGACAGTGTATGATGTTTGTACCACTGTTGCCCCCAGGTTGAAGTGTTTTGAAATTCTGGGTTTTTTCTCTCTGAAACATACTAGATTTGAGAAGAAAAAAAAAGAACTAAAATGGATTTGAAAAATAAAAAAGTTGGGTTCGCTCCTCCGCTCCAACCAATGGCAGCCTCAGCAGGTGAATCACAGGACCGGGCCGCCCTGCCCTCCACTAGGGGGCGCCCTCCACCAGCCAGGGGCTGCGAGTTCAGATTCTAAGGGGACCTGGCTGGAGACGGACTTCCAGGTCCTGAGGAGAAGGAATTGGGGCGCAAGCTGGAGTCTGAGGGAGGAGGAGTCTAGGGCCCGAGTAGCCGCGTTCTTGGGAAGGAGGAGCCTGGAGGCCTGGACTCGGGTCCTCCGGGGAGCGCAGCGGGGTCTGAGAAAGGGAGGAGGAGTCTGCAAATGGCACCCGGATTGGTTGGAAGCCGCGCTGGCCGGGGCAGTGGTTTGGTTTGGCCGGTGTCCGTGGGAAACAAGTGGACAGAGCAGGGATTGTTCCTGCAGGGTCTCCCCCTCCTGGGGCCTGGCAGCCTCAGCTCTTCCCAGGCCCTGGGGACTCTGGGGCATTGCCCGCAGCCCCTCCCGGGCCCCTGTTCTCTGCTGGGTCACAGCTGCCCGGCCTCAGCACTGGAAATCTGCCCCAAGAGTGTTGCAAGCCTGGCTAGAGCTACTGCCAAGCGGATCAGGAGTCCAGCTCCCCAGACAGGGCACCCCACCAATGAGACGTGTGGGGGGCCATCTGCTGGCTCTGCTCCACGGCTCCTGCACCCACGGGCCCAGCGCCGTCCTCCCGCGGACCCTGGAAGCTCTGTTTATTTGTGCGTCCTGGGCTTCTCTTTTTCTTTTTTCCCAGTACAATAGATTGAACCCATGGGTGCTCTACAACTCAGCTACACCTCCTTATGTATCTATTTATTATTTGTGGTTTGTTATGTTTTGTGTGATAAGTCTCACTATGCCGTCCAACCTGGCCGTGAACTTGTGATCCTCCTGCCTCAGCCTCTCCTAGTAGCTGGAATTACAGGCAGGTATGACCCTATCCTTTTTTTTTGAAACTGGGTTTCCCTATGTAGTGCAGGCTGGCCTTAACCTCTCAGTGATCCTTCTGCCTCGGCCTCCCAAGTGCTAGAATTACAGATGTGCACCACCCTGCCTGGCCCATCCCTATGCTTTTCACCTGCTGTTCCCCACCACAGATACCCTCTTCCCTGGCTAATCGCTTCCCCCACCCGACCTGGGTCCCAGTCAGCACCTTCCTGCTCTCACACGCCCACCGGCAGCACAGCATTCCCTGTGAGCAGTCCCAGCCTCCCCTTCTGGTCATCTCGGGACCGTCCTGGGCCCCAACACTAGCTATTGAGGGGGTCTAGCCATGGCCTGGGCCTCTTCCCCGCACCCCTGCGCATGGCCTCCGTGGCCTGAAAGGCCCTCCAGCTGTCTTCTTACTCCCCAAGGCTTTCCCTGTGGCCTCCCACTGAAGCATGATTACTACCAAGTAAGGGGAGAAGAGGTGACCAAACCCTCTAAAGAGCCAGCGTCACTAAGACTCAGGCAGCCAGGTGAGGACAGCTGTGTTTTCCCTGCTGTGTCCCCTGACCTTGGTAGGGCACAGTGAATGCGTGGGAGGTCAAAGACCAGAGTCCAGGAGCCCAGGCTTCAGCCTCTGTCTTTGTGGACCTCTGCTGCCCGGGGCACTGGCTTCCTCGGCTGGACAGGGACCTGTGGGTGTCAGCATTCTCTCTGTCACAGGACCGTGGCAGAAAGCTCGGAGGGGGCACAGTCCCAGTGTCAGCCCAAGAGCAGAGTGAGGGTAGAGCTCAGTAGTACAGCACTTGCCTCGAATGTGTCAGGCCCTGAGTTCCACCGTAAAAATACATAAACACAGAAAAAGATGTCACTCCAGGGTCTGCGTGCTTCCAAAGGCCACTGCAGATTACCTGTGTCCGAGATCTGTCCTCCTACAGAGGAGAAAACTAGACCTCTG
Source organism: Hydrochoerus hydrochaeris (assembly GCA_004027455.1). Classification (NCBI taxonomy): domain Eukaryota; kingdom Metazoa; phylum Chordata; class Mammalia; order Rodentia; family Hydrochaeridae; genus Hydrochoerus; species Hydrochoerus hydrochaeris. Next base: position 113,811 of record PVLA01002003.1, on the reverse strand, counting down.
TGCAGAGAGGTGACGCCTTGTGCCTCGGGATATTTATCGTCAGTGTTCACATCCCCTTCCTCCCGGGAAGCAGGCTTTGGGTCAGGGGTCCCTACACCTACACCCAACAGGTCCTCATTACACATTGGTTGGACTCAATCAGCCCCCACCATGTTGGTTCCTGGAGCCTCAGATAACAGACACGTGAAACAAAGGACAGCTTCTGCTTTTATTTATTTATTCAGAATTCATTCATTGATAAGACTCAGGCTAGAGTTGGAGGCAGGAAGGTGCGAAGTGCTGGGATGGAGGAGCTTAGTCCCCCCTGGGGCAGTCAGGGGAGACTGGGGGCTGCTGGGGCCTGGGCTCCCCCCTCTCCTGGCTGTCACTATTTTCCCTGAAGCAGGGCCAAGATTTGGTCGGTAAGGATGCTTGTGTAAGTGCTGATGGCCGCCGAGCCTTTGTTGTACATGTCCCTGGCGAGAGAGGACAGAGGGTCGCAGAGGAGAAGGCCTGGCCTAGGCCCGGGGAGGGGGCTGGGCCTGCACTCCGGAGGCCCGGATGAAGCAGGTCCCGCAGAGCACAGCCTACCTGATCCTCTCATCCACGGTGGGCAGGTACGTCTTGGCATACAGGTCCTGGGCAGCCGTCTTGGCATTGTCCCAGTAGGTGGCGAGGGTCTCCTGCACCTGGACCAGCAGGTCTGGGCTGGTGGGCTCGTCTTGCTGGGTCAGGTGGGCGCCCTGGGCCTCTGCGGGAGGACAGGCGTGAGTGGCACCGCGGGGTGGAAATGCGGGTGTGGAAGGAGAGGAGGCAGCAGAGGCAGCAGGGTGGGAAGGCCTTGCCGGGAAGACGCTCGCGGCCTGTCCCTCCTCAGCAGCACCGCTCACCGCATCCCAGCAGCAGCAGCAGGAGACACAGGGGCAGGAGGAACCGGGAGTCCATGGTGTCGCAGACCTGGCGCATAGGGGAGGTTGTGAGGCGGGTTCCACCCCTCTCCCCTCTCCCCTCTCCCCTCTCCCCTCTCAGGCAGGGGCTGTGTTCTGCTCCGTGTCCCTCTCCTGCCTGGCCCAAGTCCCTCTTGCACTGCCCAGAATGACATGTCTTCCCTGGGCCTCCAGGTCTACCATTCTACTCGTTTTGACAATTTATACCTAATTTTTTGCAGGAGGGTACAGGGAATTGAGTCCAGGGATGTTCTGTCACTGAGTGACATCCCTGGCTTGTTTTATTTTATTTCTTTTCTTCTTGCTTTTTGAGACAGGGTCTCGCTATGTAGTCTGGGCTGACCTTGAGTGCACCATGTAGCCCAGGCTGGCCTTAAACTCGTGGTGACCCTCCTGCCACAATCTCTGAAGTGCTGGGGTTGTGGGTGTGTACTGTCACACCCAGCCCTATTTTTTAAAATTTTGAAAGTGCTTTTTGCCTAGTTGCCCAGGCTGGGCTCAAACATGTTATCCTCCTGCCTCAGCCTCCTGAGAAGCTGAGATTACAGGTATGTTCCACCAACATCAGTTTTCTTTTTCTTTCTTTCTTTCTTTCTTTCTTTCTTTCTTTCTTTCTTTCTTTCTTTCTTTTTTTTGAGACTGCCTTGGCTGGCCTTCAATTTGTGGTGATTCTCCTGCCTCAGCCTTCCAAGTACTAGTATTACAGGCTCATGGCACCATGCCTAGCTCCAGCATCTTAGTTCTAACAGCGTCTTATTCATGCATTTACTCAAGAAGCCTGTTCTGGGCTGGCCGGGGATTTAGCTCAGCATAAGCACCTACCTGGCAAGCACAAAGTCATGAGGTCGATCCCCAGTACCACACACACACAAAAAAGAAGCCTGTTGCCGGAGGACCTCACAGCTTGAGCCCAGCAGGGAGCATGCGAAGGCACCACCCCCTGCTGACCAAAATGATAGCCATACCCCAGGCTCCTGACCCCAAATTCCCAGTGGCCTGCGCTATCATGCTCGGCTATCTCACTCTCTGTGAATCCTTCCCAGCCCGACCCGACCCGTCCCTCTCTTACCAAACTCAGGCTCAGGCAGGCGCCCTCTGCACTTTGGCACACACAGGCTTTATAGCCCCGGAGCCACCTCTCGCCACGGGGCCACCACTCTCCTCGGCCAAAGTCCTGGCCAACAGCTGCTGGCTGGGGCGGGGGAGGGGAGGAGGGGGCCAAAAAGACAGTGATGTCCCCGGTGATGTCCCCCTGCAGGCCGGGAGAGTTGCTCCCTGAAAGGAGCAGTGCTGGGGACAGGAGAGGCGTGAGGGCTCCAGGCGACCACCAGGAATGGGGTCTGGGTCTCGATCTGCTGAGAATCAGGGCAAAGAGAGATGGGACGGACACCCTAGGGACCGGTTCGCCCTACCAGCTCTCCAGGCCTCCCATTCTGTTTCTCTCTCTCTCTCTCTCTCTCTCTTTTTTTTTGGTACCGGGGATTGAACTCACCACTTTGCACTTGCTTGGCAGGTGCTTGAGCCACTGAGCTAAATCCCCAGCCATGTTTTTTTTTGGTCTTTTTGAGACAGGGTCTCGCTCTGCAGTTCAGCCAGTCCTCACTCTGTACCCCAGGCTGGTCTTGAACTTGCGACGATTCCCCTGCCTCAGTCTCTGGAGAGCTGGAGTACAGCCGTGGACCAGGTTTCCCACTTCCACACTGAAATGCTTCGAAGTTTGCTGCCCTTGAAGCTCGCAGTGCACGCGTGTGTGTGCACTGGGCGTGTGTGTGCACTGTGTGTGCGTGTGAGTGTGACCTCTCTGATTCTGCTCCCAAAGCCCCTCCTGTCCCTCCCTGGCCAAGTGTAACCTCTCTCACTCCTGGATCCCCAGACGTGAGTGGGGAGGGGCAGCGTGGAGGGACGCAGACCGCACAGAGAGGAAATCTTTATTGTGGGCAGGAGGGGTGGCAGGAGCGCGCTAGCCCAGGGCCGGGTCCCTGCAGAGGAGCCGGGGGCACAGGCTGAGGTCTTGTTCAGGAGGCTGTCCTTGGAGCAGGTGAGCCAGGCCTGCGTGTGGCCACCCAGGTCTTTCAAGTGGTCCTCATAGTAGGTCTGTATGAAGTCCTGGAAGGCTCCAGGGCTCCTGTGGGAGACAGGACAGGGCAGTGGAGACCCCAGCTACCCCAGCCATGCCAGGGGCTCCTGCTCCATTTACATCTACACGCTGTGACCTGGGGGTCCAGGCCGTTGGCCCTGCCCACCTGTCCAGGCCATAGCACCCACTCACCAGAACCACTGCCACCTCTCTCTGGTCCTGGTCACCATGGGCTCCACCAGCCCCCTCAGCCTGCTCAGGCCCCAGCCTCGCGCCTCAGGGTCTGTCTGGGGGCTCAGGTCTTCCGCAGATGCACGTGCTGCATGGGACCAGTCAACAGTTAAGCCAGGAGCCTGAAAACCCAGCTCCTCCCTCGAGTCACTCCTGGGCTCATGCGGCAGCCCTTGCCTGTCCTCTGGGGCCTTCCTTCCTCCGACATCCCTCTAATCACTTGCCTGCTTCCACCATGGGCCTGTCCTTCGCTCTGCCCGCCCCCTCCCCACTCCTTTGACTCCCCCAGCCTGTGATGCACCCCTCCCTGCCCGATGTTCCCTCTCCCCTGCTGATCCTCAAACTGGTGAGTCTCCTGCCTCAGCTTCCCAGAGTCCTGGGTTGCGGGTGTGCGCTGCCACCCTGACCCATGCTAAGATTTTAAATGCATGTGCAGCCAGGTGTGTTGACAGGTGTCTGTAATCCCAGCCAGCATTCTGGAGGTTGAGGCAGGAGGATCGCTGTGAGTTGAGACCAGCCCTGGCTACACAGTGAATTCAAGACCCACCTGAACTACATAGTGAGAACCTGTCTCAAAAATAAAACAAAATAAAATAAAATAAAATAACAAGTAAATAAAAATAAATATGCAAAGCACAGACCTTCATGTCTACCAGGACAGACTGACAGACCCCTCACACTTACACTGTGTCTACGTGTGGCCTTGGGGAGGCGTGCACACACACACACACACACGCATGCATATGATCACTATCCTCTATGCCAACCCCACATTTATGCTTCACACTCAGCCGCTGACACACGCACACACACACACACACACACACACATGCACGCCCTGTCGGGCACATGAGCTCCTACCTCTCGCCTGTCACTAGACCCACATGATGCACAGACACCCCCATGCCCGCCTGCTGCGGTCGCCATACCAACCCCCTCCTCACCTGCCGCACAGGTCAGGGACAGGATGCAGAGGCAGAGGGCGGGCAGGGCCTGGAGCCTGGGTCTCCGGAGCCATATTTCTGGGGGCTGCATCCATGTGTCCTGCTGCACTTGGCACTCCAGGCCTTGAGACGGAAAAGCTGCACAGAGCTGAGCCCTCCCCCGGCCACCACCCTTGCCCTTGCTGGGGACTTTAGAAAGAAGGGCCCAGGTGACAGTGACACTCATCGGTCACGCTACCCTGCTGGCCTCCCTCCTCCCCACCCTCCCCACCCCTGGCCTGACAGATGACAGAGGCTGCACAGCCTCCTGTGCTCAACCAGTTTCCAATCCAAACTCCACCTCCCCAGACAGCCCCGTGTCTGGCCTCAGTCTCCTCCTCTGTGGAATGGGACAGAAACCCACATTTGAGGGCACTGATTGAACACACCAGGCATGGGTAGGGGGTGTAATTCCTGCACTTGGGAAGCTGAGGCAGGAGGATCACCATGAGTTCAAGGACAGCCTAAACTGCATCATGAGACCTTTTCTCAAAAAAACAAAACAAAACCAAGTGTGGTAGTGCACGCCTATAATCCCAGCAATCAGGAGGCTGAGGCAGGAGGATCACTGTGAGTTCAAGGGCAGCCTTAGCTACAAAAGCAAGTTCAAGACCAGTGGGAACCCCAGAGAGACAGACCCTGTCTCAAAAAGAAAAAAAAGCTGGGGATTTAGCTCAGTGGCATAAGTGCCTGCTTGGCAAGCACATGGTCATGAGTTCGATCCCTGGTACAAAAAAAAAAAAAAAGTCAGGGATAGAGCTCAGTGGTAGAGTGCTTGCTTAGCATGCAGGAGGTCCTAGTGCTACACACACACACACACACACACACACACACACACACACACAGGTTCAACCCCTGGTACAGAAAAACAAACAGGCAAACAAATAAACAAACACCAAAAACCAAAACCAGAGCCAGGCGTGGTGGCACACCCTTATAATCCCAGCACTTGGGAGGTTGAGGCTGAAGGATCGTTGCCAGTTTGAGACCAGCCTGAGCTACAAAGTGAGCTCAAGTCCAGCCTGAACTGCATAGCAAGACCCTGTCTCAAAAAGACAAAAAGAAAAGAAAAGAAAAGCCTCCCCCAACTAAAGTACCATCTCCCCATGTCCCTCTGAAGGCTGGGGGAGGCTCAGTTCCAGGTGCACACAGTAGGGCAGAGTCCAGGTCGTGTCCAAGGCTCAGTGACAGGCTGAAGGAAGATGAGCCTTTTGTCCCACAGGCCCCCACCATGGCCCCAACCACATGGCTCTGCTGGGGTGCCAGATACAATAGGAGACGCCCAGTTGTACTGGAACACAGTTAAAGAATGAATTTTTTAGCCAGGCATGGTGGCACGTACTTGTACCCAGCACTTGGGAGGCTGAGGCAGGAGCGTTGCTGTGTCTTCAAGGCCAGCCTGAATTACACAGAGAGATCTGGTCTCAAAAAAAAAAAAAAATCAATAAAATTAAAATGAAAGGAAAAAAAAAACAAACCTAAAATGAAGTGGCCAGCCTCATGAGTGGGACCGATAGACAAATTCTGGGAATAGAAAGCGAGCTGGTCACACAGCGTTGGGCAGGTCCCCAGCTGCCCTGAACTGTGCACCCGAATGGGGCTCCAGAGTGCGTTTTAGGGTGAGCCGGGTTTTAGGGTGCCCAGCCCCGGCACAGGGAGAAGTGGAGACCATGCCGGGCCTGGGTCAGGTGGCTCGGACACCCTGGGCTGCTTTTTGTCTGCCAGTGACCTTCACAGGCCATGAGAGATGAGGGACACAGGGACACAGCAACACCCAGTGGCTGCCCATGCTCCTTCACTGCCTCCTGCTTTTTCTCTTTTTCTTCTTTTCGGTGCTGGGGATGGATGGGGGTGGTGCTGTACCACTTCCCACTGAGTGACATCCCCCAGTCCCCTCACATTTCAATGCCGAGACAACTCCCGGCCAACTTTGAATTTGCCATCTTCCTGCCTCAGCCTCCTGAGTCCCTGAGCTGGCTCATGGGACACAGCCCTGGCTTGTCAGCTGTTCTTTCTTTAGCACTCCCTTCCCTGGGCTGCATACATCAAGGGTCCCGACAGCCTTCTGAGGTGGGTGTCTTTGACCTTTTCTTTTTACAGGTCAAAGCCAGGCACAGGCCTGCCATTCATTCCAGTACTTGGGAGACTGAAGCAGGAGAATCTCGGCGAATTTGTGGGCAGCCTGGACTATGTAGTGAGACCTTGTCACAAAACAAAACATTACAGAGGAGCAAACTGAGTCCACTGGGGTTATGGTGGCCTCAAACCACTGTCTCATACCCAGCCAACCAGGACAGTCTCTGTCCCTCCCCACTGGCACTGAGTGGAGAGGGGAGGTCACAGCCAGTAAGACCTCTGTCCTCTGCCCCTGCTCCAAGGTCAGTGCAGGGAGGATGGAGGGCTGTTTGCTATTTGCTACTTGCAATGTTTGTTCCCTTACCCACAGGGACGGGCTGAAGGTCACGGGGGTGGACCTCAGGGGCAGCGCAAAAACAACTGCAGGGCGGAGGGATGGGAGCAGGGTGGCCAGCAGGAGAGGGGCCCAGCGGGTGCATCCCAAGACCCTGCCTGTATGGAGGGGCAGGGATCATCTGTGATGCTACAGACTGGGCCCTCCAAACCACAGGGCCCCATCCCAAACCCCTAAAGCATTCTCCTCTCCTTGAGAACCCATGGTCAGGACCCCATTCTTCAACCCCCTAGCACCCACACTCATCTCTTTCTTTATCTTTTGTGTCATTTTATTTCACACAGATTCTTTCTCTCTCTCTCTCTCTTTTTTTTTTTGTGTGTGTCTTTTTGAGCTCACTTTGTAGCCCAGGCTGGTCTCAAACTCACAACGATCCTCCTGGCTCAGCCTCCCGAGTGCTGAATTACAGGCGTGAGCCACCACGCCCGGCTTCACACAGGTTCTCAATAGGAAGCCCAGGTTGGTCTCAGACTCCTCGTGATCCTCCTGCCTCAGCCTCCCACCTAGAGCTCAGATTACTCTTGTTCACCACTACATTTGGCTCTCTTCAATCATTTTCTATGGAAGTCTCTAGAAAGGATGCCCTTAAGAAGCTGCTCTACCCACTTACCTCCTCAGGTGGTTAGGATTCTGCTGGGAAGTCTGGGGTGAAAGAGTTTGAAATGTTCTTCTTTTTTTAGGGTGTGTGGTGTGTGGGGGAGACTGGGGATTGAATCCAGGACCCTCACACTGCATCCTCAGTTCTTTTTTTTTTTTTCTTTTTTTGAAACTGGGTCTTTCTAAGTCACTAAGTTTTCCAGGCTGGGATCGAACTTGCAATCCACCTGTCTCAGCCTCCCAGAGGCCCGGGGTTACAGGCATAACCATCACAACCATCGAAATTCTCCTCTCCTTTCTGCCTTCTCCCCAGGAAATCTTCATCTATTAACTCATTTTCTTTTTTCTTTTTTTTCTCGTTTCTGAGCCAGGGTCCTGCCATGTAGTGCAGGCTGGCCTTGAACTCACTATGGAGCCCGGGCTGGCCTTGAACCAGTGGCATCCTCTTGCCTCAGCCTCCCAAGTGCCGGGGTTACAGGTGTGCACCACCACGCCCCGCTCACTCATTTTCTTACATCATTCACATGCCTTAAACTTTCTCATCTTAGGGCTGGGAAGGCAGCTCGGCAGCACGGCGCCTGCCTAGCACGCGTGCGACTCTGGCTTCCATCTCCACCACTGCAAAACCCACAAATACAGTGGTACACTGTGTTCAATTCCCTGGTGTCCAGTACATCTGCAAGGTTGCGTAACCATTGCCAGGAATTCTAGAACATTCTTATCATCCCACAGGAAAGCCAGTAAGCTCCAGCAGTCTTGCCCCTCTTCTCCTTCCTGATGTGGGCAGCCACTACTCTGCTTTGGTCTCTGTGGATTCCTATGTTCGGGATCTTTCTCAGAATGGACTCAGACAAAATATGGCTGCCCCCTCTCACTGTATTTCTTTTCTTTCTTTTCTTTCTTTCTTTCTCTTTCTCTTTCTTTCTTTCTTTCTTTCTTTCTTTCTTTCGTGCCTGGGATCGAACTCACGACCTTGCATTTGCCAAGCGGGCACTTATGCCGCTGAGCTAAACCCCCAACCTTTTCTTTCTTTCTGATACTGAGATTGAGCCCAGGGCCTTTGCACTGAGCTGTAGCACCAGGTCATTTTCGGTTTATTTTGTGACAGGGTCTTTTTAAGTTGCAAATTTGTCCAGATTGTTCTCAAACTTGTGACACGGCTGCCTCAGCCTCCTCAGTGGCTGGGACTGAAGGCATGTCTCACCATAATTGGATGGCACCCGTTTGTGTCTCAAAAGCCTGGCCATACTTCTTTAGAATGACTAATATTCCTCTGTCTAGGCACACATGCACATATGCTGGGTATACACACACTGTACAGACCTGTTCATCCATTCGTCGGCTGATGAGCATTCGGGTTATTCTGTTTTTTTGGGGGGTCTTACTATGTAGTCTAGGTTGTCCCTAAACTATGTAGCCCTGGTTGGCCTTGAATTTGTGATAATGCTCCTGCCTCAGCCTCCTCAGTGCTGGGATTATAGGCCTGTGCCACCATGCCTGGCTGCTTTCTGCTCTAAAAGAGAATCACTGCTGTGAACATTTCTGTACAAGGTGCTGTATGCTGGTTTTTTGTTTTTGTCTTTCTGCCACCAGGTCTCACCATGGTTCCAGGTCAGGATGACCTTGGACTCACTGTGTAGCCCAGGCTGGCCTCAGGTTCTTATCTTCTGCCTCAGCCTGCCAAGCGCTGGGATCACAGGCCTATACCATCATGCCCAACTTCCTGTTTCACTTACTGAGGAACCGCTGAACTCTTTCCAAAAGCAATTCTGCTCGCCCATCCTTATACAAAGCTGTAAAGTGATGTTTGTATAATAAACATTTATGAAAACATTGTATTGCTCCTAGCAGGTACTGGCGCAAACCTCTAATCCCAGCACTCAGGAGGCTGAGGCAGGAGGAGGACTGCCACAAGTTGCAGGCCAGCTGGGGTTCCATAGTGAATTTAAAGCCAGCCTGAACCACAGGGAAAGACCCTATCTGAGAAAAGCAAACCAAAAGAAACACTGTAGCACTCTTACATGCTTCCCCATTTCTTTCTGGCTAATGTGGAGTTAGTAAAACTCCAATCTCCCCTCCTCCAGGCACCCTCCCTGACCCCTGGTGGGGCTGGCTGCCCCCTTGCACATGTGCACTGAGCCAGGGCTGAGAGTGCCACGTCCATTGGGGCAAAAGTCCGGGGCTCTGTCCTGACGCCACTGGGGCCCTTTGCTCAAACCCAAGGACAGCTGCATGGGCTCTAAAGTCCGACCTGGACACGGCAGACTTCAGCTAGAATTCATGAATGGTGGCGAATGATGATTCACATCTGCGCAGCAGCTGCTCTGTGGAATGTGAATGTTCATTCATGATTCAAGGTTTGTTTTTCTTTGAGACAGGGTCTCGATGTGCAACCCAGGTTGCCTCAAGCTCAGTCCTCCTACCTCAGCCTCCCAAGCGCTGCAGTTACACAATTACAGGCATTTGTCACCACACCCAGCCAGTTCTGAGGGTTGTTTTTATTTTTGTTTTTGCAGTACTTGGCATTGAACCCAAGGCCTTAACCGCCCTTTTTTGTTTTTTTCTTTTGAGACAGGGTCTCTGGGCTTGAACTGGTGATCCTCCTGCCTCAGCCTTCCACACAGCTGGAATTCCAGGTCGTGCTGGCAAGCTGGGCAAAGGCTCTAGCAGAGCTCCGACCCCAATCCACAGTCAGTATTGATTGCGCGCTTACTGTGTGCCAAGCTCTGCTTTAGGGTTTCACTGGCACTTCAGGGACAGGCTTCGATGAACCTGGTGCTCTGCTAGTGGGCAACAGACAGTAGGCAGGCAAATGACCAGGTGTCCAGGCCAGAGTTGGGAGAGGAGCCAAGGAGCTAGGAGGGCTTGGGGTGCAGCTCAGCGCTTAGGTTCCATCTCTAGACCCTCCCCAAAATAAAGAATAAGAGCAGAGCCATCCTCACTCTGACAAGGGCTTGCAGGAACTCGATGTGTTAAGACGGACTTGTAGCCAGGCATGGCAGCACACACCTGTGATCCCTGCCTGCACTCTGGAGGCTGAGGCAGGAGGATCACTGTGAGTTGGTGAGTGCAAAGCTAGCTTGGGCTACACAGCAAGACTATGTCTCAAAACACAAAAGCAAAACAAACAAACAAACTTTGGGGTGCCTACAAGGGTCCCTAAAGTGGAGCCCCATGCTCTCTGCCCCATGACGCGCACACAGGAGAATCTCTGTAGGATTTTTATTGGGGGAGACCTGGGCGTCACAGAGAAGTCTTGGCTCAGGCCCCGCCCTCGGGAGCTCAGGAGAAGGTGTCTTTGAGTTTCTGCCGCATTTTGCTGACAGTCTCTGAAATCCAGTTCCTGTGGGAGAAGTGGGGGAGGTGTCACCACATATGGCCCCCTGCCAGGATGTCCCCACCTCACCTCACTCCCTCATCATTCCCCGCTTGGATTTCTGTCCCCATGGTGAGATGAGGAGGATCCCTGAGTGGACCAACGTCAGTGCCTCAGTTTCCCTAGATGACCAGGGCAATGGATGCTAACCATCTTGCCCCCCCATTTTCAAGGTCTACCATCTCTTCTTTCTTTTCATCTATTTACTTTTTGAGATAGGCTCTTGATATGTGTTCCAGATTTGACTCAAACTGTGATGATCTTCCTGCCTCAGCCTCCTGAGTGCTAGGATGACGGGTGCACCACCATACCTGGTACCGTCTCCTCTTTCAACCCTCTGAGGGAGCTCTTGCCCATCCTACTCCTGGAAGGGCACCTCACAGCCTTCCTCCTTTACCTAAAACTCTTTTGGCAAGCTCTTGCTACGTAGTCTTGTTGGCCTTAAACTCACTATCCAGCACAGGCTGGCTTTGAACTTTTGGTGATCCCCAGCCTCAGTCTCCCAAGTGGGATCACAGGTACGCATCATCACGCCCTCTCATCTCATCTCTCTTGCACGGAATGCCAAAGTCTCCTTATTCACAGCCCTTCCTGCCTCAGGGCCTTTGCACATGCCCTCCACTGGGACCAATGCTTCCTCAATTTAGTTCTGGCTGGATTCTCTCAATCATTCATATCTCACTTTAAATTTTAGTCAATTTGTGCTGGGTGTGGTGAAGCATCCAGTGGGTTGCCCCTACCATCCCAGTACTCGGGAGGCTGACACAAGGAGGATTTCCATGAGTTTGAGGCCAGTTTGGACTACATAGCTTGAAACCCTGTCTCGAAAACAACAAAAACAAAAAAAGTCACTTCTATCCAGCCACCAAATCTATAGAAGGCCCTTCCCAGGCCTCTTTATCAACTTCACTGTGCCTTGCCCTGTCTGCTCTGGTTTGTCGTCCGCCTCTGCTTCCTGCTTGGAAGCCAGCTGGCACTTTATCCTGGTCTTGAAGTACCGTGTCATCCCCCGCCCCCCACGCATAGCTGCACACGGCAGACGTGCAGTAAACATCTCTGAAGCCAGGCACTGGAAGGGGGGCGCATAGTGATTAGCTCCACAGAAGGTCACTGTGAGTGCCACGGCCAGCCTAGCCTGATCAAGCATTTGCAAGCTGTGGGTCTCTTCCTTTACCGCCCTCTGCACCACCCACTTCACAGGTGAGGCGGCCGAGGCTCACAGTGATGGTCCCTGCTCAAGAGCGCATGGGCAGTAAGGCAACTACATCCGACAGAACCCCAGGAAAACATGGCCTTGTGGGGTCAGGGAGCCTGTGCTCTGTGTCTGAGTGCCCTGAGACGCGGCTCAGTGACCACAGGGCAGTGATGAGCGCCCGGGAAGTGTCCTGACCGGGTCTTGGTAGGAATATCGCTCTCTTTGATGTGTCTGATGGCGTCCCGGGCCTTGCTCTCCAGGGTGCTCCCGAACTCCTTCAGCTTGTCTGGAAGGCTCTCCAGGCTGCTGCCGAAGTCTGGGGCGGCCTGCGCTGGGGCTGCGCCTGCAGGGAAGGAGTAGAGGGTACAGAAACTTTGGTCACCCCAGGAGCCGGGAGATGGATACGGCGATCCTGGACTGTGATTCTCGGGAGCGAATGAATTAGGGTCGGGAGGGCCCTGGAGGGCTCCGATGGGGCTCACACTGCTGGGCACTGTCTGCCCCAGCCCCTGCACCGCATCTCTCGGGTCTTTAACAGGCTGGAGAAGCAGGACAGTCACCCCAGTGGGGTGGGTGTCATGCATCACCAGTCACAAGGGCTCTTCTGGCCCATTTGCTGGAACTCACCTTAGTCAATCCAGAAGCCCACCTGGCAGGGTGACGCTGTGGTCAATCAAAGGAAAATTGGGCAACAGAGACACAAAAGGGTCCCCAGTGCTCTCAAGGACCTGCTAACACTGGACCCAGGCCAGCTCACACTCCCAAACCTCAAACTCCTGCATTCCCCATTCTCCCAGCACATCTGTTGCATTTGTTTGCTTTTTGTAGCATTTGGGGATCAAACCCAGCTTCTTGGCGCTGATCTGCATAAACCCAGGCCATTTTATGCTTTATATATGTGTATTTTTGTTTTGGTTTGATTTTTGAGACAGGTCCCCCTACATAGCTCAGACTGGCCTGGGCTGGAACTCATGGGACTCCTCCTGCCTCAGCCTCCCAAGTGCAGGCACGTACCAACGCCCGGTTTTATACACATACACATACACACACACAAATCTATATATACACAAATACACACATATATATATATATGTATATATATATATATATATATATGCACCGGAAATCGAACTCAGGGCCTGTGCTTGCTAGGCAGGTGCTGTGCTGCTGAGCTATATCCCCGCTATATTTTACATTTTGAGACTTTTTTAAAAAAATCATTAAGTTGCCCAGGCAACTTGCAATCCTCCCGCCTCAGCCTCCTGAGAGGCCTCACATCCCACTCTTACCTTCCAAAGCCATGAACAGGACGAATCCCAGGACGGGTAGCGACAGGAGGAGCCTCATGTCTGCAGTGGGCACTCTGGGGGCGGCGGGAATCAGTGAGCTGCTCCCCCACCCCACCCCCCGCGGCCCCTCCAGCCTGCCCTTCAGCCCTTCAATTCCCGCGCAGGGGCCTCCTCAGGCCCCCC
>PVLA01002003.1:0-91413 GCA_004027455.1 Hydrochoerus hydrochaeris | reverse complement strand
CCCCGGCCCCAATCCGAGTCACTTCAATTTATTTTCTATGCCAGGAAACTTGAGGCTTTTACCTTTGAAGAGGAGGTTGGCCTTGGGCAGATCCAGCTGGTACCCGAAGGAGACACTGGTATCCTGCATCCTCGTGCTGGCTTCGAACTCCACACCCACCTGCAGCTGGAGGAGCCAGGACACGGCCCGAGGGTGAGCACCCAACTGGATGCCCACCTGGAGACATGGCAGTCAGCCCACCTGCTCACCTGGTCACTGGCTTTGTGGTAGTACGTGGCATGCATGCCCGCCTGGCCTAGCGTCACTGTTGCCAACCAGTTGTTTACTGAAAAGAGAGCCGGGTAAGGCAGGTCACAAGGGGAAACCGCCATGTGAGAACAGGGTTGCGTGCTCACACTTAGGGGCCTGCCCACCCCAGTCCCCAGCTCCTCCGCCCCTAGCCCTGGCTCACGTGTGTATTTCCCAGCTAGAGACATGACGGTGCCCTCCTCCCCGGGCCGCCGGTGGTAGACCAGCTCTCCGCCCAGGGCGAGACACGGTGTGATGCTCTGGAGGTAGTGGGCCACCAGGATTCCTGTGGGGGGAGGTGCTGGTCAGCCACACCCCGCCTGTGACTGCAGAGGCCCCACGGCTGCTCCTTGCTCCTCACTCCTAGGGAGTGAGTCCTGGGGCTTGGAGGTCAGCCTCCTGCACCCATGGTGGCCAAGTCACCTGGAACCTTGTCCCCTACATGGCCCCATGCGGCCAGCACTTATTCACCACTGACAAGAGGACAGGATCCAGGCTGTGTGTCACCATTTGCTACCAGTAGTTAGAAGTGGCAGTGGCCAGGTGACAGCTGAGGCCCCAGTCCTGCCTCTTGCCCCGACACTGGTGTCTTCTAAGACAGTCCAGTTGCTGCCTAAGTTGTGACGAAGGCTGAGTGACAGCTTCCCTACACCTGGGGTGGCCTCAGATCCTCTGTCCCTCAGCGGCAGCGGTGACACCCCTGGGCCAAGGTGTGACTGTATCTAGGGCCTTACAGCTCTCCTGGGACACCGTGTCCAGCTAAGAGAGACGGAGGAGCTGCCTACACTTGAGATTAGAAACTCTGAGCCCTGCTAAGCAAAGTATTTGGTCTCTAAACCCACTACCCTCCCAGTGCTGGGGTTGGATCCCGGGTTTTACCATAGAGCCACACCCCCAGCTTCTCATTTGCTCTCTTTAAGGGACCTCCAAAATGACAGAGGGATCTTCCTTAAAACACAAGCCTGACTTTACACCCAGAACCTGCCATGGCTCCGCAGTACCCTGGAAAGATCCTGGTCCTGTGTGAGGCTGCCAAGCCCTGTGGGTGACTTGGTACTGGCCCAGAGGCAAGGCCACATCCTCTCTAACCACTGTGCAAGTGAGCTCAGTCAGCCGGGGCCATACGAGCATGTGGACCTTGCTCCGCATTTTGGGCCCAGCTGACTGGCGGCTTGTACTCCTGCCCCCCCAGATCTGGCCACTTCTCTCCAGCACGCCACCCCCTGGAGCCATGGTACCCTGAGTGGACAACACAGTCTGTGCACTGTGGCTCCCCCAGGGTCCTACCTCCATACCGGCTCAGGGGCCTCACACTTCTCTTTGCTGAGGACAGAACCCCAGGCTCATGCAGGCTGACGTGCTTTGCCCGAGCTGCACCTCCTCCTCCGGGATTCACTGCTCACCTGCACCTGCCCGACTCCTTAACCGATCCCTACTTCACGGCCCCATCCCACTCCTCTGCACCTGGGCCCGCCCACAGCTCTCAACCAGCTGGCACTGTCCCTGGTGGGCCTGGCTTGGGGAGGGCGGTCTGGCATCCAGAGGACGGGGGAAAGCCACCCCTACCCACTATGGCCCAGGACAGCCCCACCCCAGAGGAGTGGCTGAGACCTCCGGTGCTTGGAAGAAGTGTGCTGTCCAGGGCAGCCCCGGATTTGGTGCCAAGGAGCTGCTCTGCCCTGTTCGCTCCTTCACCTGCAGGGTGGGGCACTGGTGAGGAAGAGGATGGCTGGGCTGACTCGCCTGCTCCCTGCCCTGCCTGGCTCACAGCGGCCCTTCTGGGGCAGCTGCCAGGGTGGGTATGCAGCAGCTCAGGGAAAGCAGTGCTTGGCTCCAGCTGGGCAGGTCTTTGTACCTTATGCACTGCAGACTGCACCCCGTTTTTATTTTTTGGAGTTGGGAAGTGCTAAGCTGCACCCCCAGCCTGGTTATTTATTTTTTAAATAAGGTCTTGCTGTGCAGTTCAGGCTGGTCATGAACTTGTGGCGATCCTCCTGCCTCAGCCTCCAAGTGCTGGGATTACAGGTGTGTGCCACCATAGCTGGCTAAGGGGATAAGTATTTTATAGGAATTTGTGTCTGTGATCATGGGACAAGTCTTTTAATCTTTTTTGACTTGTTTTGGGACAAGGTCTCGCTATGTAGCCCAGGTTGTTCTCCAACTCACAGTGACTTTGCTGCCTCAGCCCTAGACAGTTTTTCACAATTGTATATTGAAGCTGGGCATGGAGGCACAGCCTGTAACCAATCCCAGCGCTCTGGAAACTAAGGCAGAATGACGGCTGCAAGTTCGAGACTAACCTGGAATACTGAGTTCAAGGCCAACCTGGCATATTAAGACTCTATCTCATAAAACCAAAAATAAACTTGAGACAGGGGCTTTCTAAATTGTTTGTGCTGGACTTGAACTGGCGAGCCTCCTGCTTCAGCCACCCGAGTCAGGGATTACAGGTGTGCACCGCCACAACCCGGCCTGTGGTGCCTTTTTCCTGGGAGAATCTTCCTTTCCTCAAGTTCCCTGACAAGTCCCCCTCTGCCGGACACCACCGTTTCACAGAAGCTGTTCCTGTCACTCAGCTTAAGGTGGAACCTTCAAAGCAAAGCAAACCTAACCGTAACCCCAGGATTTGTTTTCTTTTTTTGAGAGCAGGTCTATGTAATTCAGGCTGGCCTGCCTTCCCCTTGCAATGATCCTGGCTCAGCCTCCAGAGAGCTGGGAGTCCAGGCGTGCTCCCAGGCGGGGTTTCTTAAGCAGGAACGCACTGTATCAGTACTATACTATACTATAGGCAAGAGCCAGGTGTGGTGGTGCATGGCTGTAATTCCAGCACTCAAAAGGCTGAGGCAGGAGAAGTGCCCCAAGGTCATGGTCTGCCCAGAACACACAGTGAGACCTTATCTCAAAAAAATGAAAAGCAAAACAATGGGCAAATGTCTCTAGCCAGGTACAGTAGTAGATGCCTGTAATCCTAACCACTCAGGAGGCTGAGGCAGGGGGAGAATCTCAAGTTCAAAGTCAGCCTGGACAATTCAGTGAAACTGTTTCAAAATAAAAGTGGCTGAGTGTTGGGTGTGGTGGTACACACCTATAATCCAAGCACTCAGGAGGCTGAGGCAATAGGATTACCTGAAGTTTGAGGCCAGCCTGGACTACACAATGAGACCTTGTTTTAAAAAGCTTTAAAAAAAAAAAAAAAAGGTGGTGATGCTGAGGACGTAGCTCAGTGGCAGGGCCTTTGGGCTGGATCCCCAATACTAAGGGGGAAAAAGGAGAGCAAATGTCTCCCTCATGAGCCTGGCAGCCCCACGAGGGCAGGCCCAGGCTGTGAAAGAGGAAGCAGCTGAGCCCAGGCTCCCAGCTGACCCGCCCTGGGCCTCCCTTCCTTGGTGGTAAAGTGGCTCTTGTCCTTGGCAGGACGGCACGGTGGTCTGAGGGCTGCAGATGGGCTTTCATCGAATGCTTCACCAAGTGGTGGCCACCTGCGCTGTGACCACCTGACAGAGGAGGAAAGTGAGGCTCAGTAGGGGACACAGCCATCGGGGCCACAGCAGGTTTTGCTGACCAGGGACCCGAGTGCTCAGCACAGGCTCTGTTTTTGTTAGGCCTGAGGTGCTGAGGTGACACCTGAGATCTGAGGGGCACAGTGCTGCAGTGGCCATGGGCACCGGGAGGCTATGGAGGGGACAGCGGTGATGGGGGGGGGGGGAGGCTGCCCTCGGCACTTCACCCAGGGGGTGGACGTGGTGGCCATGCTGTCAGGCGGGGCCTGAGGTGGCTCAGCTCTGCATGGATGCTGTCCCTCCCTCGGCCAGGGTGGCAGTGCAAACTGCAAAGAGCCCGTGCAGGTGGCAAGAGCAGGAGATGGCCGCCTGTGGCCACTTCACCCAGAGGGATGTTTCTCCCGCCCACCTCCCCAGGCCGCTCCAGCCCTTGTCCCCAGGCAGTGGCCTCCTACTCTCTGCCTTTGCAAGCTGGAGGGCAACAGCTCCCCTGAGATGAATCTCTGGCTTCTGGCAGGCCCCCAATCTCAGAACGCCGTTGCTGAGGATGCCACTACCCTTCCCAGGGCCCCAGCTCACCCAGCTTGCAAGGTCCCCATCTGACAGCTGGGTGCAGTGCTGAGGGCACCACAGTGCTCTGGCTCCTGGTGTATCCTTAGTGCCTACAACACTGTTTACATAGTACATGTTCAGTTAAATACTTGTTAAAGACAGACACCCAGAGCTGGGCATGGTGGCACACATTTGTAATCCCAGCCAGGAGGCTGAGCCAGCAGGATCACTGTGAATTCAAGGTCAGCCTGGGTTACAAAGTTAGTTCAAGCCCAGCCTGCACTGCATACTGAGACTCTTGTGTCAGAAAGACCAAAAAGTAGCTCAGCGCAAAGGTCCGTCCTCGACTTAGCCCCCAGTAACAAAAAAGAGATGAAAGGGGCTCTGAGAAAAGCCTGTGACCAGCCCAGCCTGACACATTTTCTGTTGCAGGGCTGGAGCTAGAACCCAGGGCCTCATGCGTGCTGTGCGGGGCTCTCCCAGGAGCCCCACGCCCCGGTCTGACCCCGGCAAGCTTTAGTTGCGCCTGCTTCCCAAGGGCAGACTCCACTCTCTTGCTGTCTTATTTTCAGTACCTAATGAATACAGAAAAAGCAATGGTAAGCCAGGCGTGGTGGTGCACACCTGGAATCCCAGCTCTCTGGGAGGCCGAGGCAGGATTATAAATTTTGGTCTGGCCTCGGGAACTCACACTGTCTTAAAATAGAAGTTAAAAGAGGGCTGGGGATGCAGATCAATGGTATAGCACCCTGGGTTCCATCCTCAGCACAGAAAGGTGGGGGAAGAAAAAAGGAACTGAAACGGAGAGATCACAATTCCAGACAGTTCCTGTCCACACTCAAGCCAACCACAAACCACCAGCCCCGTCTCAGGCTGTCTTCCTGCCCAGCTGCGCGTGGCCTCTGTCGCCCTGCAGTAACCCCAGATCCCAGAGCACCCAGCACCCAGCGCAGCTCCGGGAACTGAGTGCCCACCATGTGCCCAATGTCACTCAAAGCCTTGGCGTGTATGAACTTATTTAACCTTCTCAGGATGCTTCAGGCAGCCCAGCTCAGAGCAGTAGACTGAGGTCCATATCACAGCTCAGACGGCACACACAGCCTCGCTTTCTACGTTTCCCCCTCCTTGCACTGTATACTGAATCCCCTTTTTGTAATTTTTAATTTTGAGACAAAGTCTTATTAAGTCATCCACGCTGAGCTTGTGATCCTCCTGCCTCAGCCTCTCAGAGAGCTGACATTACAAGTGGGCCCTACCATACTTGGAGTCACTCCCACTTTGGCTACTTGTTGGGGAGAAGGGAGATCAGCGATGTAAATGGATCTGTGGGTACAGCAGGAACAGGAGTTCTGTGATCTCTTACCTGAACCCACCAAGACGTCTGGGTTCCCCAGAGTGACAGCGGCAGTGAAGTCTGAACCCCGGTACTCCCCATCCACCTGCCAGTTCACAAACTTCGACTGCTGCGTCTGTGGGGGAGGGGAGCGTGAGCAGTGGGTGTGCACAGGGGCACCTGGCCGCAGGGCAGCGGGGTGCGCACCCTCTCACCTGGATGGCCATCTTGGACCTGAGGCCGGGGCCCAGCTGGTGAATGATCTGGGCGTTGAGGCTGCCGCTGTTGTCCATATCACCCACCAAGACAGGGAAGGCCTGGCGGGGAGCAGAGGGCAGGTCAGAGGTCAGACTACAGAGCTGAGTAACAGCCTGGTGATGGGGCCCTCCCTAGTTACCCAGATTGAGGGACCCCAGGAGTCCCCACAGCCTTTGGGTTCCCCCACTGCAGTGCTGTTAGCTCTGGGTTACACTCTCTGGGAACAGGTCCGTGCCTGGCCTACTGAAATGTGAATTCCAACACTGTCTCAGCCACTGCTGCATCCCAGCACAGGGCCAGGCACAGACTAGCGGTCCGGTGCAGAGATGTGCTCAGTGGACACATTTATGGAAGGGAAGCAAAAATTCAGTAACAATTAGGAGGACCTGATTCAGACCCACCCCACTCTAATGTCCAGCCTCCTCAGGGCAGCCTCAAGTCTGTCTGAAGCAGACATCTGATGAGAGCATCTTTTCCCAGTTCAAATCTGTGCACAGCTCTGCAGCGCCCCCTGGAGAAAGTCTCAACACCTCCTCTGGCACCCAGAGACCTGTGTAGTCTGCAGTCCAGCCTGACCCACTACAGGTCCTCACTGGTGACAGATAGGGCTGTTGTGGTCACAATTCTTCCCAGCATGACCCAGCACTGGGCCAGACAGAGTGCAGGGGTTTCAGGGGACACTGCTGGAGGCATTACTAAGGTGCAATGCACCTTATCCCCCACCCCTCAACGCCCACAAGGCCTTCTGCAGCAGCGACCTGCTCCCAACGAAGTCTTCTTCGCTAGGTGTTTGGTCACATACTTGTTCTAAGAAAGACACAATGCATGAATGACAAAAGAGCCTACCTCTGTGGGACTCAGCTGCTTTGTCCCCACGTACGTGACCCCGAAGTGGTAGGTGGACTCCCCGATTGTGCTGAGGGCAACTGTGTGGTTCACCTGGAGAAGGAGGGGCAGATGCAGTCTGGGGGCCGGGCAGGATTGGAGCCTGGGAGGCGCGGAGCTGGTGACACAGTTCAGTGGCAGAGGGAATACTTAGCATGAGCAAAGCCCTGGCTACCACCCCATCCACACAACAAAGACTGGGAGGTACATGGCCTGATGAGAGACTCCGAAAAGCTGTGCTGGGGCAGACCACACAGCTGGTACTGCACCCTCGCAGGACGTTGCAAGGTGACGGGCACCTCTAGATTCTGGGTCACCAAACCCTACCACTGGCCCCATGAAGTAGTCAGCCTGGCTTTGTTTCTGAGTCTTTGCAAGTACCAAAGAACACAGTCCTTCAGATACTTGGGGGAGGCACTAGGAAGGCTCACCTGGAAATGGTTACTCAACCCTTTGTTGACAGTAAGTTTGACGCCCTCCATTTGAATAGGAAACAGCTCTGGAGAAGAGAAAGGCTGTCACACTCTACCCTACCTCCTCGTTCCCTGCCACACCCCCTGCTCTCTCCGATCACCCACAGAACATCTCACAAAGTATCCCAACCAGTACAGAGAAGGTACTGCCTAGAGGACAGGGCCAGGACCTTTGCCTTTGTCCAAAATCCATGCCACCACCTATGTGGTTTTAGGCAAGTCACTCAATTCCAATCAAACTCACCTGTTAGATGGGTGCTGAATATCAGGACGGCGCTCATTAATTAGATTCCCGCCACCCTCGCTATCATAATTATTACAAGCCAGAATGCAAAGGCCTTGGGTTCCACCCCTCAAGGGACCCTTGCTGACCCTATGACCTTGGGCCTCAGTTCCACCCCGGAATCAAGTGTAGTGAGCCCAAGGGTCCTGAGCTCCCCTCAGGCTTTTCTCTACTGCTGTCACATTCCATCCTGTGGCTCAGCTATTGGATTTCACAGTTCTAAGTCCCAGTCTCGCCATTCCACCATCCGATCCCAACGTCAACTCCTACGGCTCGGTTAAACGATCCCATTGGTGCGCGCCAATTCCCAAGGTCCACCGTATCCCCTCTTCCCTCGAGATCCGGGCCGTCACATTCCGCCGGGCCCCTCGCCCCTCACCCTTGCACTTCCGGTGGCACTCCTCGAACGTGCCCGGGTTGGGCAGGCAACCGCAGGCCCCGTCATCAGCGGCCCCTGCAGCGCTAGAGGCTGCAGTCCCGGGCGTCCGGTCTGAACCTCGGCCCGCGCTGGCTCCGGCGCCCAGTCCGCCCCCGAGCGACGGCAGCGTAAAGCCCGGCGGTGAGGGAGGAGGCGGCGGTAGCCCCACGAGGGCTGGCGCAGGCGGCGGCGGCGGGCCTGCGGGCGGAGAGCTAGCGGCCAACACGTTCCCCATGGTCGCCTGCGAAGATAGGTGTCAGAGGGCGGAGGTCAGGCCTTGCTCAGCCCGGGCTCAGCCCAAGGCAGCCCCCGCCCTGTTCTGGACCCCAGTTCTCACTGGCTGCGGCGCCTGCTCCCAACCTGGGCTCCGCTCCCACCCCGTGCGCAGCGCGCAACCTAAACCACTGCCGCCGCCGGCGCCACCGTCGCTCCGCCCCGTCTAACCCATTGGTTCAAAGTGCCCTGGTGTCCACCCACCACCCTGAGGTTCCGACTTTCCTATTGGAGTTGTGGCTGGAAGTCCCACCCTCCCCTCTTGAATGTCTTTTCTATTGGTTCTCATGCGTAAGCGGTAGGCGGGACTCCTCGCCCTTTCCTTTGCCTCGCGGCACCTTCGCCTATTGGCTCGTGGCGCCGCGGGTTCTGATGCTAGTTAATCATTGGCCTGTGAGGAGCATTTTACCACGCCCATTGACGCGAAGCTCCGCCCCTTCCTGAAGGAGTCCTCTCTTTTGACTCCGCCCCGTAGTACACGCAGTGTTAAGTGGTCGGTTTTGGCCCTTGAAGCATCTTGATTGGTAGAAGGGTCAATCTCGGTGACGTAAAAAATTTGGCTCTCTTTCATTGGCTAACGTGCCAGGGTCAAAGGACACAGATAAAGATGGGTTGCACCGTAGGGGCTGCTAGGCAGCAAGGTCAGGCCGCGCGTCCCACCAAGCATCGCGGCGAAGGCACCCTCTCTGGTCCGGACCGAAAACCGGAAGTGCTAGTTTTTCCCACAGTGCCTCGGGAAAAGCCTAACCAGTTTTGTGAACCCTGTTCTTCTTCTTGTTACCCACAATACCCTCGTTACCTAAACGCAACTCTAGCCTTAGACCCACCCCTTCGTTACCCATCATGCTGTCGGCTCTTCGCGTCACTGCGGCTTTTATCTCTGGCCCATTCATTCCTGTCCCATTACCCAGCATGCATTCGCCCCATTCATTTCGGCTTCATTGCCTCGGAACTACCGTTAGCCCGCTGCTGCCGGCTCACACTCATCATCTTCCAGCCTTTTTCTAATTAAGCATCATGCTTCGGGTCCATTAACGCCAGCTATTACCCATCATGCTCGCGGCCCCTATTTCTCCATTACTCATCGCTCTGCCCCTGGCTTATCCTTTTAGATACATTACCCACCATGCCCTTGGCTCCTATTAAAACATTATGCATGATTTTGCTTTTATTCTATCCCTACTGGCCATTTATCCATTAAATTTGAGCCCCTCTTACCTAATTATCTGTTACATTTATTTCTGTGCATTGCCCATTAGACTGTTGTTGCAAATTCTTTTCCGTTACCACCATGCATTCCCTGGAGTGCTCCTCACCTCCTTCCATTATCCATTACTTTGTTTTTGGTTGATGCATCTTTGCTTATTACCTGTCAGTGATTTTTTCCCCTTCCCTTGTACCTGTGGTCCCTTTTGTTTTTGTCTGTAATCCATTTTGACTTTTAGTTCACTGGTTCCCAAGCTCTGGAACCCTATTCGGTGCCTTCCCATCCTACCCACACCCTCTTCACATCCCACAGAAAACTCAAGGTCTGGTTAAAGTATAAACTCATATTTTGTAGGAAATTCTAGGTTACAAAACAATATCATAGCCCCCCTCCAGGTAACCCACTCTTTTTTTTTTTTCCTAGAGGGGGATGTTAGGTCTCATCCCAGTGCAGAGAGCAGAAGATTCAGTAGTCTTCAAAGTAACAGCCAGGGCTGGGGATATGGCTCAGTGGCACAGCGCCTGCCTGGCAAGCATGAGGTCCTGAGTTCGATTCCCGTACCCTCCCCCCAAAAAGTAACAGCCAATTCTTCACCCACAGCTAGGTGACCAAGGCACACACATGAAGCTTTCCTTGTAGCACTGGGCTGGAGCTCATTCATGCCCTGTACATAGGAATTGGAATAGTGGGAGTCAGGGAAGGGCTTGGACCCTGAGGCTCCTGCCCGCAGGAGCGGGAGATGGGAAAGCTCAGTCTAAGGCTGGGAATCCCCTTCCCTCCCATCTGTGGGGAGCAGACTGGGGAGGAGACCAAGAGGCTCTGCTGCCTGAAGGGCTCAAGTCTGAGCAGCAGAAAACCCTTAAATGCCTGTGCTTTGCAGATCTGCCGGACTTACTGCCTGAGGACAAATCAGAGGTCTGGAGTCTTTGGGATTTCTGGAGGAGTTGAGAAGCCAGCCAGAAGAGAGTGCTATCTATGGTCTAAGGTCACCATTTGAGAAAGGAATCTTTGTGATCAGAGGTTGTGTAGAAATATCCTCCCTACCTCCTGCCTCATGAGATAAAGTTACCAGGCTTCCACTGTCTTCCCAAGTTTCTCTGGGTCCGAGATTGTGGATTAGAGGTCATGATGAAGCCACTAAGGTAGAAGTCACAGATGAATGTCCATGTGTTAACTGACAGTGGCTTGGCCAGGTGACAGGGGGCACCAGGTCCCTAGCAAAAATATAAGGGATCAGAGGTGATAGGTGGAGAGGCCAGAGGCCTCACACATACATGGCCCGGGACACAATGAAGCCTTTGCCCTGGTAGGAATCAGAAGGGCTGTCATAGGACAGGGCATCGTAGATGGGGTTGCTCTTGTCCAGATAGTTTTCCTCCGTCTCCCCCTCTTTCTGGTCTTCTATATCCAGGGAAACCCCTTCCACGCTGGGTGGCCCCAAGGGCATCACAATGGGGGACCCTAGGCTTGTGGCCCCCAGCAGCAGAGGCCCTGACCTCTCTTCCAAGGTGGGCAACTCATGGTATCGAGGCATTTCCTGGAGAGAGGGAGGGGGAAACGCAAGTTCAGCCCTGACCTCCTCTTGAGCTGGAAGTCCTGACCACCCTGCCCCATGCTAGTCGGACCCGTCATCCTGAGTCAGTATGGTACTGGGGGCAATCACACAGCTCGTCGCTAAACCAAAGCCCATATCATGTTCTTCACCCTGTCATTCCTGATCTCACCTTTGTCCCTTGATCCCTGGGACTTTTACCCATGAATCTCTGATCTCAATCTTGACTTCAGCTATTTAACCTTGAACCTTAAATAGCCCCTTGCACAGAGACATCGCAGCCTGAGTATCCTGACCTTCAGCGTGACTCTGTTCTCTACCCCCAGCTCCAGGCTCCGCTGTCAAATGTCATGGCTACACTGATCTTCACTCACCCACTGGCTTTGACTGAATGTCCTTGGACTCTTTGTTCCTGGTCTCCCCCTGAATTTTGAACACATCTCAGTATTCTGAGAGCTGACCTTGAGAGGTGACCTTTGTTCTCTGAGGCTTGACCCCTTCAACCCCATTCCAGCCCCACCCCCACCCCGGTTCCTTTCAGCTCCTACCTGCTCAGTACAAGAGACACCAGCATCAAAATAGGGGGTCTTGAGTGGGCTGTGCTCCGAGGCTCCCAGAGTGAAGAGCTGGGAGGGCTTCAGCAGGAGGAGGAAAGCAGATCAGGACCCCACATCGGCCTCTCCTGCGAGCCCCCCTCCCGCCCTGGCCTGGGGGTGGTATGGAGCCTGGGTTTGGGCTCAGGGAAGCGCTCACCATCTCTGGCTCTTCCAGCTTCGCCTTCACCTTGGGAGTGGGTGGCTGGTAGGAGGGTGGTCCTTCCAGCCTGTGGGGTAGGAGGTAGGTGAAACGGGCTGAACCCCAAGACTTCCTCCCCACCTTGCCCAGGATTAGGGAGCTGCCGCTCTCTCAGTCTGGCTCTCCCTTTCTGTGGTCCCACCTCCAACCTGGCAAACTCCTACTCATCCGTCTTCTCCCAGGAAGCATGCCCAATTCTCTAGGGCAATCAGGAATCCCTGTCATTCCAGCCCCTCAGGTGCTGCTGAGTTTGTAATTGTTTCATTGCATTACGGAGCTGACTGTGAGCTCTGTGAGGCAGAGTGAGACAGAGTCCCTGGAACCCACTCTGAAGAATTCGGAGGGAGTCTGTGAATTCCAAACAGGGAGCTGGCTGTGGTGGCTCACACCAGTAATCCCAGCTCTCTGGAGGCTGAGGCAGGAGGATTGTTGCAAACTCAAGACCAGCCTGGGCTACCAAGTAAGCTCAAGGCCAGCCTGGACTGCATAGAAAGACCTTGTTTCAAAAAGATAAAGAAAAAAAAAAAAAAAGAGGGCGGCAGCCCATCAGTCCCCCACTGAGGCTATAGTTCCTCATTCTGCACCCTCAAAGATCACTGCACCCAGGGACACAATGTGCCTTCACTCAGCCGCCTTGTCCTCTGTGTCCCTCCAGGCTGGGTCATGGGCCCATACGGTCTCTCAGACCTCCCTAGCTGCCCTCTGCCTCCATGGCCATGCTGGGCCCATGCTGTTTCCTGCACCTTGGATACCCTGAGGCTTGGAACTGGGCAGGTCACGCAGGAGACAGCAGCAAGATGCAGGCTGACACCCTCCTGTGCATGGGAATAAGTTAGGGAACCTTTTCTAAGGGGGGCAGGTACTGCGATTAAACCAGAGCCTCCCACATTAGGCCATGTGTTCTACCACTGAGCTGTTTTTATTTATTTTTTTATTTTCTTAATTTGAGACAGGATGCTGCCAAGTTGCCTGCACTGTTGAACTTGCACCCCTCCTGCCTCAGCCTCCAGAGCAGCTGGGATTATAGGTGGGAGCCTGTTATACACACAGCCTGATTCACCTGGGGATGGGCCAGGAGGGTGCATCTTTAGTGAGTGCCCCACTCCTTCCCACCATGGTGTTATTTGGGAAAGATCTGTCCACAAAACAAACAAACATAAAAACACTTGATGGGTGAATTTTAGCAAGAGATTTCAGCTCTCTGAACCCGTTTCCTCTTGTAAAATGGCGCCGTCAGTTCCTTCTCAGAACCTGCATTCCCGTGACGCTCTCACTTTGTGGACCCGTCTCCCTTCCCTCCTCTCCTCCTCCTCTGCTCTCCCTTCCTTTCGTCCTCTCTCTCACTGGGGAGTGAGCCAAGAGCCTCAGCGCTGAGCTCCAGCCCCAGCCCTTTTCATTTCAAGACGGGGCTTGATAAATTGCCCAGGTGGGATTTAAATTTGAACTCCACCTGCCTCAGTCTCCTAGTCCTGGGGTCACAGGTGTGTGTCGCCACACCTGTCACTCGTGTTCTTTTAAATGTTTGTCTGAAGGATGTCCACTGTCTCCACAGTGGACCCCATCCCTGACTTGAAATCATACCATAAAGCTACTGTGAGACAGTGGACATATTCAGCACAGTCCTGGACACTTTAGCTGTACCAATTAGGCAAGAGAAAGAGATAAAAGGAATAAAGATACGAAAGGAAGAAGTTAAACCATCATTATTTGCAGATGACATGATACTCTGCATAGAAGACCCCAAAAACACCAAGAGACTTCTAGATTTAATAAGCAAATTCAGTAACGTAGCTGGATACACACTCAACACTCAAAAATAAAAATAAATAGCATTCCTATACACACATCATAAGCTCACTGAGAGAAATCAGGGAAATAATACCTTTTACAGTAGCATCAAAAAATGAAATAGCTAGGAATCAATCTAACACAGAATGTAAAAGACCTCTACATTGAAGACTACTGTACTCTGATAAAGGAGATTGAAGAGGATATTAGAAAATAGGGAGATATCCTGTGCTCTTGGGTAGGAAGAACCAATACAGTGAAAATGGCCATACTTCCAAAACTGTTATACAGATTCAGAGCAATCCCAACCAAAATTCCAATAGCATATCTCACAGAATTAGAGAAAACAAACCTAAAATTCATCTGGAAAGAGAAGAGACCTAGAGTAGCAAAGGCAATCCTGGGTAACAAAGGCAAGACAGGGGGCATCACGATCCCTGACTTGAAATCATACTATAAAGCTACTGTGATAAAAACAGTGTGGTACTGGCAAAAAACAAAACAAAATACCAAAAAACAGATCTGAAGATCAATGAACAGATTAGAAGATACACAAACAACTCCAGACACACTAAACCACCTTATTTTTGACAAAGGTGCTATACATATTCACTGGAAGAAAAATAACCTCTTTAATAGATGGTGCTGGAAAAACTGGCTGTACACATGCCAAAGATTGAAATTGTATCCATATCTGCCATTACACATTAAGCTAAATTTGGAATGCATCAGAAATCTTAATATTAAAATAAAATAGAAACATTAAATCTGCTAGAACATAGAGGGGTGAAACTCTTGAAGACGTTGCTGTAGGCAATGACTTTATGAACAAAACCCTCATTGCACAGGAGCTATCGCAAAGAATCAACAACTGGGATCTCACCCTACTGAAAAGCTTTTGCACAGCAAGAGAAACCACCAACAGACTGAAGAGACAATCTACAAGGTGGGAGAAGATGTTTGCCAGCTGTACCTCAGACAAAGGATTATTATCAAGAGCACAGAAAGAACTAACAAAATAAAATAAAAAATCAGTCCTCCCAGATTTAAAGACCCAATCCAAAAAGACCAAAAAACCAAAAAATGAGATGAATACACATTTCTCAGATGAAGAAATATAAACAGCAAATAAATATGTGAAAAAATGTTGAATATCACTGGTCATTTGAGAGATGCAAATTAAAACAACACTGAGGTTCCACCTCACCCCAGAAAGAATGGCTACTATCAAGAAATGAAGCTGGGGAGAAGGCTGTGGGGAAAAAGGAACCCTTTCCCCTGTTGGTGGAAGTGTAGACTGGTGCAACCACTGTGGAAATCAATGTGGAGATTCCTCAAAAAACTAGGATTGAGGTCCCATTCAATCCAGCTATTTCCCTTCTGGGTATCTGCCTAAAAGGATTAAAAACATTATACCACAGTGATATATGTGCACCCAGGTTTATAGCAGCACAGTTTGTGGTAGCTAAATCTTGGAAACAACCTAAATGCCCATCAACTGAGGAATGGATAAAAAAGATATGATAGTTTTATACAATGGAGTGATACTTAGTCACAAAGAGGAGTAAACTGGAGACTTATGAGTATGGGCTCAAGTTGCATCCATTTACCTATAAGTGAAATAGCTCAGACACACATGTGTAAACATCGTATTGTCTCACTAGTGTGAGAAACTGAAAGAAACAATATATGAATATGCATATGTATATATATATGTATATAAAAAACAGTTAAGCTAGTTTTACTACTGACTTCTCTGAGTTCACTGAGAGGAAGATTTGCGCTGGTATTGTTCGGGCTATTGATCACTGGTGTCTCGAGCTCTGGGTGAATGTCGTGGTGATGATAATGCACAGTGTATGCACCATTGTTGCCCCGATTGACGTGTTTTGAGATTTTGTTTTAGTTTTCCTTTTTCTCCTTGAAATAAAGTGAATTTGGAAATAAATGAATAAGTAAATGTTCCAGGGCCGGTAATTCTGAATCCTCGTGGGATCAGTGAATGGGCGTGAGACCTCCCTGTAGTCACGTATAAGATGTGGCTCCCCAAGTCTACGGCTAAGTGCTCTACCGAGGGGTGTGGCTGGAGCCCTCCGTATTTTGTCTCCCTACTTCTGGTAACAGTGGAGATTCTAGCTGGGCCATGAAGACCCCATTTCCTGCCGGGTATGACAGCACACACCTGGCTTCCCAGCACTCAGGAGCACTACTGAGAGTCCTCGGCCACCCTGAGCTACGCAGCCTCCAAAAACCAAAACCAAATGAACAGAAAACTTTGCAGCTGGGACAACCAGGTGTCCAGGACCTGGCTGAAGGGGAACCGGAAGTGATGGCTAACTTCTCAGCTGTTTCTTTGCAGGGAGCCAACTGCCCCTCAATTCCTCTTCCCTTCCTCCCCCGGGGGCGCAGTTGTGAAGCCAGGGTGGCCGAGTGGCATTTTCACGTGTGCAGAGCTTGATGGAAGGCCGGTGCCATCTTGGCATGGGGTTGAGGCCACCTTCTGGGGACGGGTGAGCAACAGGACCAGGAGCCTGGCTTCCAGGGGCTTCCCAGGCAGAGCTGCCACTTCGTCCTCCGTGGGGGGGAAACCTCTCCTCCCCATCCCAGTTGGGCCTGGTTATTCCCACAGCCAGCACGCATCATTTCTCCATCCCCCCTCCCCGCCAAGGGGGCGTCCCCATTCTGCCACCCCTTCCCGGCCACATCTCAGGACCCATCACTCACTCCTCCTCCTCGGCCCCCTGCAGCCTCTGCTCCTTCTGCTGCTGCCGGCAGATGAGGACGCCTGTGACGGCCACTGCGGTGGCAATGATTGAGGCAATGATGCCCCCGATGATGCCCCCGGTGGCACCCGCACCTGCTGTGTTGGGTATCTCTGCAAGGACAGGGCCAGTGTGAGGGGTCTTCAGCAGGAAGCTCCTCACCCCCAGCCCCCCCCAAGTCACCCCCACCTGTCTAGCTCCTTTGCCTTTCAACTAATCCTCTAGGAGCACAGGGCATGCGAGATGGGGTGGTGAACTGACCATGTCGTCTCCACCCTCATGGAACTTAGGTTCTGGGGGGCGGGGAGGCCGACAGCAAACAAACACATGGGACATCTGACTTGTCAGGTGGGAGTCAGTGATGGAGCACAAAAACAGTAGGGAGGGAGATAAAGTGCAGACCCCCAAAGGCAGACAGGGCTTGCTGCATGGGGACATTTGGTCAGAGACCTGAGGGTCATGTGGAAGACAGCCATGCATGTCACAGACAGAGGGCACAGCTGGTGCAAGGGTCCTGAGGCAGCCTCGTGGGGTTTGCAAGGAACAGCAAGGAACATGTGGGGCTGGGGCAGAGTGAAGAGGCAGGGGAGGTAAGGAGGGGATGGAGGGTTAGCTAAAAGGTGGAGAACTGGGGTGGGGGGACGGAGATTCTGGCCTGAGAAACAGTGCCCTCATCATGACAGGACTTGGAGTGTCTCCCGCACACTGACGGGAGGAGTGGCGCACTCACAGCCCCGCCTCTCCTCTGTAGCAGTTCCGTTTCTGCTTGTCCCAGGTGCCTCTCCCCCGAGGGAGCATCACCCGGTTACTGCCAGGTGAGTGTGTGGCCCCAGGCCAGACTCAGTATGTTTTTGCTGGACGTCTAAGGAGGGCAGCAGGGGCAATTAGGGACCAACTGTGAGCACATGGGCAACTCCCCAGCCCCGCCTGCAGCCCGGGGGTGGGCTGCACAGAGGGAGCACAGGGCTGGGAGAGTCCCCAGGGGCCCCCTATAGCACCCTGCCATGCAGATGAGGATGGGAAGCTCCCAGATTGTGTCTGCACCTCATTTCTGGTTTTGGGCCCAGCCGCCTTCCTTCCTCTAGAGGGCTTCAGACTGTAGGGGTCACACAGAGCGACGGTGCTCGGTCCTCACAATGTCATCCCGGACGTAGGGCTCTTCCTGTCGCCGTGGCCACAGCACAGACACGGCACTGCTAGATCCATCAGGGCTACCACTGTGTCCCCAGCTGGCTGATCCGGCTCTGTGCGGAGTCTGTGAGTCAGGCTGGCTGAAGAAACACAGGGATCCAGCCCCTGTCGCTGTCGAAGTCCCTGGGACTCTGGGGTCCATCACAGGAAAGTCCCAGGGGCACCGGAGTCACCCGGGGCGTCTCTGTACTGCAGGCCGTCTCTGCTTGAGGCAGATCAAAGCCTCCCCTACCTTCCCCATGTTCCAGGAGGCCCTGGAGGCTCAGGACCAGCGGCTTGGGTTGGTCACAAGCCAGTCCCTCCCTCTCCCTGAGCCGCCTGCCTGGACCTCTGTTCCGTGGCCGATCGCAGTGGAGATGTGCCTGAAATCACCTACAATCCCCTGGGTCCTGGACCAAGGGGGCAGAGGGAGGCTGGGGGTGGGGCCCTGGATGACACAGGTTGGAGGGATTGTCCTGGGGTCCCCAGCACCCGCGCCTGTCCCACAACCTAAAAACAGAGCAGGGTGAGAAGCCCCCACTTCCCGAGGTCCTCAGCAACTTAGAGGAGGCCTGTCCTGTGCTGTCCCCAGAGACCAGAGAGCAGCCTGTGCCCTCCTGGGGAGGCAGGGCCCCGCCTGCTGTAGCCCCCTGTGGGGCCCTAACTCAGGGTACCTCACTCTCCCTGGGGAACCCAGGGCTCTGATCTGACCACTGCGTCCCAGAGCCAGGCACCCCAGTCCTGTAAGCCCAGAGCCATCGACCCAATTCCCAGTTCCAATGACCGCAGGGCCCTGGGGCACCTGGGTGGGGCCCAGCCCTGGGACCAGTAGTCCCATCCCAGGACCCGGAGGGGGCTCCGATGTATTACAAGACACCTTGAAGTTTTCTTCCAAGGCATTTATTAACTCCTGAGTGCCACAGGGCTGGGGGCAGGCTGGGGCCACAAACGCATCTCTGCGGGGTCCTCTCTGTCTGAGCTCCCCACTTCCCAAGCAGCCCTGGAGGCGGAGAGGTCCAGTGTGTGACTCCACCTCCCTCAGTCCGAGATCTTGAGAATCTCAGGAGGTGACATCCAGCTTGGCAGCCTCTGCGGCCGGGCGGGCAGACCAGTCCAACCAGTCTGCGGCCCTCCTGGGCTGCGGCTGGTCAGGAGGCTGTGTCTCTGTGCCCTCTGTGTCTCTGAGTCACACGTACACCGCCCGCCGCGAGATGAGGGAGCCATCCAGGTGCGACTCCATGTCGTCCTTGAGCGAGGAGGGCGGAGGCAGCATGAGGCCTTCCTCTGGCTTCTCCTCTTCCTCCTCTTCCTCCTCCTCCTCCTCCTTGCCGTCCGGCCTCAAGGGGCCAGGCACTGTCGGCGTCCAGAACACGGGGCCCCCGTTCCCAAACATCTGCGTTTTCCCATCATTTGATGCCCTGTCGCCATCACGGCCACTGCTGCCGCCTCCTCCTGCTCCTCCTCCAGGGCTCTTCCTCCTCCTCCTCCCCCTCAGCAGGAGGAAGGCGACGGACCCCCCAGCCAGGAGGAGCAACACCAGCAGCACCCCGCCCACGGCCCCCCACACCAGCGGACCCACGTTTCGGGAAGAGGCCTGGGGGGTGTCTGAGGAGAGAGAGGAGGGGGAGAGGGAGAGAGAGAGAGAGACAGGTCAAGAGGAGGAATCTGGGGCGAGGCGCACAGGACCAGGGGTTAGCGACAGAACTAGGGAGGTGACTGACTGCAAGGAGAGCAGAGCAGGGGACGCACGCAGCCCACTGAGGTCTGCACGGTGCCTCAACAATGCAGACGGCTGCGCTGCAGCTCGAGCTCGGCACAGAGCTTGCGGGGCACACCTGAGGCCCTGGGTCCCATCCCCAGCACCGCAGAAAACAAAACGAAACCAAACAATAAAAACTGCCAGCCGCCATTTCCAAACCTAGGCAATTTCACTTAAAAATTCAGACTTATCTGTGGTACTGGGGGTTGAGGCCAGGGCCTTCTCACTGAGCTACAACTCCAGTCCTTTTGTATTTTGAGTTTGTTTTTACTAAAAACTGCCCAGGCTGGACTTCAGGTGGCAACTTCCTGCCTCAGCCTCCTAGACAGCAGGAATTACACAGAGCCAGCCCGGCTTCAGATTTCTCTGATGGTGGGGAAACATCCATCGGGTGACTGCAGGCCACCACCATTCAGGCCCTGGCACTCTGCAGGGCGGTTCTCACAGATGCCCCCCTGGAGGCTCTGCCTTGGAGAAGGGCAGGGCTCCCAAAGTGCAGGGCGGAGTAGGGGGCGCGGCTTCCCTGCCTCCTCCTGGCTTCCCTGCCTCCTCCACGGCCTACTACTCCTACTCCGATTTCCCCACAGCAACTGTGTGGGAGGTGGAGAGAACCCGGGGTGTGTAAGGAGGGGCAGGGTGCACACCCAGCACTGCCCTGGCACTTCCTACCACCCCTCCCCACCACACTGCCAGACAGGCCGATCTGGGGGTTCAACCCTGCACATCTGCACATGGGAGGGGCTGGGGTCCTGGCTGCTGAGGGCCTCTGTTTCCTGTCATTGCTTTCTTTCTTAGGTATACTGTTTGCAGACAGAGTCCTGCTATGTTGCTCAGGCTGGCTTTGAGCCCCTGAGCTCCAGTGATCCTCCTGCCTCAGCCTTCCCTAGTAGTTGGGATTAGAAGTTCAGATCAGAGGGTTTGGATGTAGCTCAGCGGCATAAGCACCTGCCTTGCAAGCACATGGTTGTGAGTTAGATCCCCGGTACAGATTTAAAAAAAAAAAAAAGAAGTTTAGCCCAGGGAGTTTCCCCTCCCAACCACTGTGTACAACATACTTCTAAGATTTTATTCTATCTATTTATTTTTGGTTGTTTTGAGACAAGATCTCACCGTACTGTTCAGGCTGGCCCGGAGCTCAGAGATCCTCCTACCTTGGCCTCCCAGTGCTGAGATCACAGGCGTGCACCATCACGCTCCACCGTGCAGCATAGTTTTTTTTAGAACGAGGCCTTCAGCTTTGTGTGTGTGTGAGGATGGACACTAGGGCCTCCTGCCTAGGGTTAAACCAGCTCTCTGCCCCTGGACCACCCCTCTGGCCTACAGTGGCGCTTTCAAACAAGGGGTTGTGCTCTAGCGCGTGGCAAGATCTATTTGGTGATTTTCACACAGCATTGAAAGAAAAAAAAAAAAAGGGCAAAAACCTTTGGCTGGGGTGGGGGACACACACCAGGCCGTCCACAGCCTCAGGACCAAGAGTATTCTCTAAGAGTGAAGAGGCAGCCCAGGGTGTGGGAGGAAATGTCTGCCCACTGCTCCTCAGACAAAGGGTTACTACTGAGAGCCCGAACACATCAGCCCTCCTAGATTTAAAACCTCTGGCCCAAAATGGGCATCTGACATAAACACACACTTCTCAGGTAAAGAAATACAAACAGCAAATAAACACGTGAAAAAATGTTCAACATCACTGGTCATCCGAGAGATGCAGATTTCTGGGGTGAGATTCCACCTCACCCCAGAAGGAACGGCTAGTATCAAGAAATAACAAGTGCTGGAGGGGCTGTGGGGGGAAAGGAACCCTTCTGCATTGTGTGGGATGCAGACTGGTGCAATCACTGTCTCAATCAGTGTGGAGCTTCCTCAAAAAACAAGGACTAGAGGTCCCATTGACCCAGCTCTTTCCCTTCTGGCTATCTTCCCAAAAGAATTAAAAACATCATACCCCAGTGATCTATGTGCACCCATGTCTATAGCAACACAGTTTGCAATAACCAGATCTTGGAAACAACCTAAATGCCCATCGACTGAGGAATGGATAAAAAAGATGTGCTATTTTAAATTCTGGGGCCTCGATCTTTTTTTTTTCTGGTAGTGGGGATTGAACTCATGACCTCCCACTTGCCAGGCAGGTGCTTAAACCACTGAGTTAAATCCCCAGCCCAAGATATGGTATCTTTATACAACAGAGTACTACTCAGCCATAAAGAAGGACAAACTGGAGACTTTTATAGGAAATGGATGCAGCTTGAGACCATACTCATAAGTGAAATAAATCAGACTCGCATGTGTAAACATCATATTGCCTCACTAGTGTGAGAAGCTCAAAAAAAAATATATATATATATGTATAAAATCTAGTTAAGAAATAGTTACACTACTCATTTGTCTGAGTTCATTGAAGAGGAAGATTTGTGCTGGTATGGTTTGGACAACTGAACGCAGATGTCTTGTGCTCTGGGTGAATGATTTGGGGTGACAGTGCGCAATGTGTGTTCCATTGTTGCCCCCTGATTGACGTGTTTTGAAATTTCTCTTTGAAATAAAGTGGATTTTTTTTTTTAAGCGTATTTCTGTATAGAAACGTGTCGATTGTTTTGCCAGGTAATATTGCATAGCACCATCCTCACAGCATCTACACTGGATTAGGTCTGGGAAATCATCTGGAGATGACAGTGTCTACAGGAGGAGGTGTGTGGGGGTCTACACAAATTCCATCTTGGAAAAGGTCTAGTCCCCACGTGGGGGGTGCACACCTGTCATCCTAGCACTCGAGAGGCTGAGGCAGGAGGATCAGAGTGAGTTTGAGGCTAGTCTAGCCAGATACTGAGTTCAAGACCACTCTAAATTGCATAATAAGACCCTACCACGAAAGAAAAACAAAGAAAGAAAGAGTCCAGTCCACACAGATACAGAAGTCCACTGTCTGTCTACACGTGCATGCTGGGTTGAGGTGGGAACAGGTTTCTTAGCGGGAATTCGCATCAGCAGTACCTGCAGTCTCCCTGCTAGGACTGTTCCTTGGGACCTGAGATCTGAATCTGTTCAAGGGTCCCGGGGGTCCAGTGCTAGAGGTGCCCTGAAGAGACACCTTGGCACAGCTGGTGGGCCCGTGCTGGCCCTGGTGTGGGCCCCAGCTCACGCTTTAGTGATGGCGCGTGCATCTGCGTCAGTGTGTGCCTGGGACCAAGGCGCAGTGCCTGAGACCTGTTTCTTGGCGTGGCTGGGTCTCCAGCCCATGGCTGGCTTCTGGGGCCACACTCGGGGTGCCTGTGCTCCCACATGTGTGTGGGTGTGTGTGTGTGCAGGTTGCCCTCGAGGCTAGACTGAGAATGGCTCTTTCTAGGTCTGTGTGGCTCTCCTGCGCTCTGGCCAGTGTCCCCCACTTTGTTCTGCGTCCTGGCTGGAGCCGCTCTCCCCTGGCTGTGTGTCTTGGCAACAATGGCCTGCGTGTGTAGGGTTACACAGGGCGGGAGTCCGTCTGGATTCCCACGCTTCTCTGTGACAGGACTCTTGGCCCTGGTGTCTCTGTGGGTCCTGCTGGCTGTGGCTTTGACCCCAAGGCTCACCACGCCATGGAGCCGTGAAGTGCTGCTTACCAGCAGGTGTCAAAGGCCACACTTGGGACAGGACCCCACTTCCATCATGGACCAGGCTGGTTCCTGCCTGTTCGCCCCGCTCCGTGATTTGGGGCTCACCTGGGTTTCCAAGTGGGGTGAGGGCAGCTGGAGGGTCCTGTCTCTCAGACCCTGTGACTCTGGGCATGTCACTCAGTGTCCTGGGATTCTCCCTGCGTGCCCAGCACAGGCCCTGACCTCCTTACTCCTGTGCTAGTCCTGCTCTGGTGCCAGAGTCCAGGGGTGGCCTGGGGCCAAGCA
Organism: Hydrochoerus hydrochaeris; assembly: GCA_004027455.1. Classification (NCBI taxonomy): domain Eukaryota; kingdom Metazoa; phylum Chordata; class Mammalia; order Rodentia; family Hydrochaeridae; genus Hydrochoerus; species Hydrochoerus hydrochaeris. Next base: position 68,242 of record PVLA01002003.1, on the reverse strand, counting down.
AGGAGCGACACCATGCTCCTGTGGGTCAATGAGCTGCTGGTCATAGTCCCTCCGTCCCCAGCACAGCCCCAGACGCAGGGGAGGACAACTGGGGGAAGATGGGGTTCTGCACACTTGGCCCCAACCAGCTTACCTCGGACCAGGATAAGCTGCTCGGCGCGGCCTGTGCCCACGGCATTGGTGACTGTGCAGATGAAGGTGGTGTTGACCAGTCGGTCCACTGCGTAGACAATCAGCTGGGGGCCCTTGACCACTGCAGAGGCTGGGAAGACACCTGAAGGCCTGGGTGTGGGGTGAAGTCAGGTCAGCAGGGTCCACGGGGGGAAGAGGCCAGTCCTGATGATACACGCTTAGAGCCCAGTGACAGGGCCTGGACTCACCCTGGAGACCCTAGATGCCAGCCCACCTCCCTTAGACCCGGGGTCCAGGCCCGGCCTCCCCCCTCTGGCCCGGGGGTCCAGGCCCGGCCTCCCCCCTCAGGCCCGGGGGTCCAGGCCCGGCCTCCTCCCTCAGGCCCGGGGGTCCAGGCCCGGCCTCTTCCCTCAGACCCAGGGGTCCAGGCCCAAGTCCCTCTCCCTTAGACCCAGGAAAGAGTGAGACCCAAGAACTTGAAACCTCCAGTCCGCCTTCCTGAGGCCCAGGAATCTCGGACCCCAGCCCCTTCCCCTGGTCCTGGGCCCCTGCACTCACGTGCTCCAGTCGTAGCCTGTGGGCTCCGGGTTACTGCGGACGTCACAGTTCAGGGTGGCCTCACTGCGGCCGAGGTACCAGTTGTCATCATAGCCAGAGATGGAAACCTCAGGTGGGTCTGGGGGGAACAGACACGCAGGCTCAGGGATGGAGAATTCCCAAGGGGCGGACAGCTCAGCAGCTGGACAGGAATTCTAAAATGTGGCGGGTGTCCAGAGACACACAGGATGAAATGGTCTGGGGTGTGGTGTGTGCTGAGGCAGGTACAGACCCTGTCCAGGAAAGTCACTCTGGACAGCTCCTTTTGTATGTCTGTTTCTGCAGTATGGGATGTCCAATTAGCCACCCTCCTGCTTCAGCCTCCCAGAGCGCTGGGATGACAGGCGTGTACCAGCATGCCTGACTACTGTGGCCCACTCTTGGGGCATTATCACTCAGGACAGGCAGTGCTGGGGTGTCTGTGTGTGGAGATGTGTGTTGTTTGTGACATGCATAGAGTAGAGGAAATGGGAAAGAGGATTTCAAACCAGTGTCTGGCAGGAAATCAGTATAGACCAGGCTCTGGGAGCCAGTGTACACATACTGCACCAAGTGAATACGGGCTGAGGGAGCCAGTGTAGACCAAGGTTGGGGCCTCAGTGGCACGGGGTGCCTGCCACTCAGCTGGGCACCTCACACTCACCAGGAGCCCAGTGAGGAGTGCTGGAGGCTGGGCCCACGTGGAGTCCTAGCTAACTGGGGGCTGAGGCACGAGGCACGAGGGTGGCAGGTTCAAGCCCAGCCTGGGCAACCTTGTGAGACACTGTTTCAAACTAAAAAGATAAGCAGGCTGGGGAGGTAGCTCACTGGCCCACTGCCCGGAATCCAAAAAACCAAATGGCGCTGGGAGCTGGCCCAGAGGTGACAAGAAGCGGGGTTGTCACGGGCAGTTCCTGGAGGAGCTGGCCTAGGAGACCCCGGGGAGGCCAGCGGCCTGTAGGGGAGTCTGTGTGGACGCGGCTGGGGAGTCCATACAGACCTGTCCAGGGCCAGGGTGTGCAGACGGACCACAGCCCAGGGAGTTGATAAGGATGGCCCGGGAAAGGCGTGTCGGTGGCTGAAGGAGAGCCCAGCAGGCGGGGTCTGCCACTCTTCACACCCCTGCTGGTGTCAAGTTACCAGCAAGATGTCGCTGGATGCAGAATTGGGAAGGAACGTTGTCATCTGGGCTCTTTTTGTTTTGTTTTTAAGATATGGTCCCATCTTACGTAGCCCAGGTTGGGCTCGAACACAGGATCCTCCTGCCTCAGCCTCCGAGTGATGGGATTTGGGGTATGCACCACTAAGCCTGGCTGCAGACTGGCTCTTGAAAGGCTCATCTCAGCTGACCAGCGATGGGGATGTGGGACAGAAGCCCAGTGAAACACGAGTAGATGAAGAGGGAAAAGCGTGGAGATGCTGCCCGTGGGAGCCGGGTAGACAGCACTCAGGGGGGCAGGGCAGAGCTTGGCTCCGCGGAACCGTGCCGACAATTTGTAGGGACATTGGGGGCAGTATGGATGGCGTGGGGTCACCTGGAACACTCACAGCGCACGGAGAGAATCACTGGCAGCAGCTCCGGCTCCTGGAAGCTCTCATGATCCACTCGGCAGGTGATTTTGGCGCCGTCCATCCGGCCCAGGGGCACCATGGTATAGCGGCTGGTGACGGTGACCGTGCCCAGCTGGGGCCCTGGCTCCTGGCTGTCTCTGGTCTCTCCCTCCAGGGCTGAGATCCAGGTGATTTGTGCAGGTGGGCGGCCCCCCGTGGAGACACAGCGGGCCACCGGGACGGGATCCAGGCTGAGCGTGACCTCCTGTGCTTCTGCTCGGTTCTGGGGCTTGGCTGGGGAGAATGGGTGGGGGGCACATTACTCCTGCCCTGCAGTCACTCAACAATCCCTTCATGGGGAGCAGGGCAGGCAGGCTTCGCCCTGGTTCAGACCCCAGCTCTGTTGCTCGGCAGCTGTGCAGCTCTGCCCAGTCATTTTGCAGCTCTGTACCTCAGCTTCCTTGCATCAGACGGGGCCAAGAGCTATCCCACCCTGTGTATGACTGCAGTCCCAGCATCCTGGGAGGCTGAGGCAGGAGGATTACTGTGTGTTTAAGACCAGCCTGGGCTACATAGCAAAACCCTGTCTCAATCAAAACAAAACAAAGCACAACAAAACAAATAAAAAAGTCCCCACCCCATGGGACTGGCACTCTCTGTGCTCCCCTCCCCTCTGCCCCCCACATGGGATGAGGACCCAGCGTGGCCATTTATTTTGGCTCCCTCACACAACCCCCTTGGGAAACAGAAAAATACCAGGGAGAGGAGGAAACACAAAGTCTCCACAGAGCAGCAACTCAGACTGACCAATGGGTCCCTCGCCCGGCTGAGCCCAGGGCTCTGACTGCTGTCTCCAGCTGCCTCGGGGCCTGTCCCCTGCCCCCGCCCGCTCTGATGCGGTGCCAGTGCGCCTGCCGCCCCGCAGAGCCTCTGGCCGTCCACGCTCAGCGGGACGAGCCCGGGGAGCTGGCCCTGGCCACCCTCCGCTGCCAGTGTGGGCCCAAGCTGCCCCACACCGGCCTCCGTCCCCTCTCCTGCCCACCGTGGGGTCCCGAGCCCGCCCAGGTCTCGCATCCCCATGGTGTCTGAGCATCGGGTGACAGGGGCTGCTTTCCTCTCCGCCCCTAGGTGTCCGGTGCCCAGCAGTTGTTCTTATTTTTTATTTTTGGTTTCTCACACATTGTCCTGCTATTCAGTTCAGGCTGGCCTCAAACTCAAAGTGATCTTCCTGCCTCAGCCTCCCAGGTGCTTTCTGGCCTCAGAGAAGGCCCTCAATCCTCAGGCTGTCCTCACCCCGCCAGCTGCTGTCCATCCCTGGAACGCCAGAGGCTGGTGCTCACCTCCCGGCTCCTGCGAGTACCTCACGCTCTGCTCATGTCCCGGACTCGCTCAGGAGCCTCCCTGACATCTCAGGTCACCGGCCCCGCATCCCTTTCTCTCAGCTGCTGCCCGTTAAAGGTTTCCCAGCTTCCACCTCCTGTCCCTCACAGCCCCAGGCTGACGCGTCCCTCCCACACACTGCCTAGGTACCTGCTATTCTCAGGACAAAAACCAGAGTCTTCACTTGGACCACGAAGCAGTCCATGATTGTCCCCATCAGCTTCGTGACTCCACTCTATTTGGTCCACCCCATTCACATGTCTGTACCCACTCTCCCTCCCTTTCTTCCTTTACTTCCTTCCAGATGTGTTCTGCCACAGGGCCTTTGCATGCACCCTTCCCACTGCCTGGATCACTCTTCTCTCAGATACCCATAGCGCTCCACTCCCTCCATTTAGTTTTTGTTTAAGAATCACCAATCCCCCCTAGCTAGGACTGCAACCTGCCCCCCTCAACTTCTGCAGAACCTAGAACTGCCTGCTTTATACTTCGTTTTTAAAAAATATTTATTTATTTATTTTATTTGGCACTGAAGATTGAGCTCAGGACCTTTGCACTAAGCTACATCCCCCTCTGTCCTTTCTTTCTTTCTTTCTTTTTTTTTTTTTTTGAACCAAGGATCGAACTCATGACCTTGCACTTGCTAGGAAGACACTTAGGCCACTGAGCTAAATCCCTGGCCTATCTTTCTTCTGTATTTTTAGACAGGGTCTCACTAAGTTGCCTGGGGTGACCTCAAACTTGGGATCCACCTGCCTCAGCCTCCCAAGAGTGATGGGATTACCGGCCGGTGGAACCATTCCCAGCTTCGTATCTACATTATCCACGAACTCTCTGGTGCCTCCTGACTGCAGGGCTAGCTCCAGGAGAGCAGGGAGTTCTGTCCAGGTGCATCACCCCAAAAACCCAGGAAAGCACCTAGGAGGTGCTCAATAAAAATGTTCTGGCCACACCCCACTGCCTGCTGTTCCCGCAGCACCCAGAGCCCCACCCGGCACACAGTGGGTGCCTAACGGACGGACATCTACCGACCGGCAACGTCTCAGGGAGCGCCAGCCTCGCTGCAGGGACTAGACGGGGAGAGGTGGCTGGGGCGGGGTGCTCCTGCGAAGCGCCCCGCTGCTTACCGATGACTCGGAGCAGGGTCACCCCCGAGCGGGTGCCCTTGGGGAAGGTGGCGAACTCGCAGGTGTAGTTGCCCTCGTCCTCCAGGCGCAGGTCTCGGATGGCCAGCGTGGCGTCGTACAGGTTGGCCTTGGCGCCCTGGCCGGCTCTGACGAAGGCCAGCCGCTCCTGGCTGGCCTGCTGGTTGGGGAAGTGGGTGCCGAAGTTGGGGTGGAAGGCGGCCACCGAGACTCCGTTCAGGCGGTGCCAGGTCACCTGCGTGACGTTCACGTCCTGGGTGTGTGGCAGCAGGTGACACGGCAGCTCCACGGTCTTACCCAGCTGGCCCCGCACCTCGGGGACCACTTGGACCTGCATATCCTGGGCTCCTGAGGGGAGAGGAAGGCAGGCTGGGGGACAGAGGCCACTGGGCCAAGGACCCGGGACGCATCCTTGCAGGGGCATCTCAAGGCCGGAGAGCAGCTGGGAAGCCCATTTTGGGGACAACAGGGAAACCCACGTCTGGGCCGGAGAAGAGAGAGACAGAGTCAGCTGCGCCCTCCGCTGCACCCTCACATCGCGCCCTGATACCAGAACCCAGGGGCCCCCGAGAGCAACATCACATCTCTGTGGCGAGTCCCACGTTCTGCTGTGACCCCAGCTACGTGAACACGGCTGTCCCCAAGAGCACTGTCCCATCCCGGGTGACAGCTGCGGGTTCCTGGCTGTGCCTTTTGTTGCTGTTTTTGTTTTGTTTTGGGAGGCGGGCGGTTTTGAGATAGTGCTTTGCTATGTAGACCAGGCTGGCTGTGAACTCATTATATATAGCCCAGGCTGGCCTCGAACTCACAAAACATTCTCCTGTGTCAGCCATCAAAGTGCTGGGATCACAGGCGTGCACCACCACACCTGCATATCCTGGGCTCCTGTGTGTTTTTGAGACAGTGTCCCTGTGTTACCCAGGCTGGTCCTGAACCCCTGGGCTCAAGAGGTCTTCCTACCGGAGATTCAGCTCAGCAGCAGCAGCGCCTGCCTGGCAAGCGCAAGGTTGTGAGTTGGATCCCTGGTACCAAAAAAAAAAAAAACCCAAAAAACAGCGAGAGAGATCTTCCTGCCTCAGCCTCCCAAGTAGCTCAGACTAAAGGCACAGGTTACTTTGCCTAATTCCCCTTAATTTGTTTAACCCGCTCACAGAACTCAGGGAGCCGGCCTTACTGGCTTACTGAGAGGATATTATGAAGAATACTGATGAAGCCGCCCACAGGGCAAGGTGTGGGGGAAGGAGGGACCTTCCTGCCCTGGGCGGTGGCCCCAGTCTCTGGAGACTCCGCGTGTTCAGCTGTTGGGAAAAGGCTGCTCCTCATCCTCTCCCTTCCCCTTCCTCCCTAGAGATCCAATCCAGAGCCTCTGCCCAGAGCTGCGTCCCTAGCTCCTTTTGTAGTTTTTATTTCGAGGCAGGGTCTCACTCACTACATTGCTAAATTCCCCAGACCAGGCTCAAACCTAACTAACCTCCTGCTCTGCCTCCAAGGTGCTGGGGTTAGGACAAGCACCATCACCACCCCATCCTTTGGGGTGTTTTGCCCGTTTTGGGTTCCTTCAGAGGCACACTTCTCTGGCCAGAGACATCAACCCCACCCTCAGCCCCTCCCCGCCTCAGAGGTTCGGCCCCTACCCTAATTTTGCCTTGGTCTCCCTGGGCTCCTATCCTGAGGATCCCTGAGGGCTTAGATCAGTAGGGTTAGTGAATTCCTGCAATTTCAGCACTAAGGGAGGCTGAGGCAGGAAGGCCAAGTTTGAATTTAGCCTTAGCCATTTACCAATTTAGTGAGACTCTGTTTTAAAAAAAATGGTCTGGGGTGTAGCTCAGTGCAGAAGTCTGGGGTTCTTCCCCAGCACTGGGGGAAAAAAAAGACACTCTTTGTTATCACTTGGAAGAGTTGAAGGATTTCAGGACTTGTATGCCAGGAACTATTTCATAAAATCATAACGAGATTACATGTTATTATGGAATTACTGGTAATATTCTTAGGCATGGAAAATTAAGTTGTGGTTACGCAGAATACCTCCTGCCTGGGGCACAGAGGGCCGAAGCGCCACGGCCACAATGTGCACCGACACCGATACTTCCGCAACAGCAAAACCCTCACCACCGCGGACCGGTTAACACATTCAACGCGACGGCTTTTGTTCTCCTTCCGGGGCCATGCATTCCCACCACTGTCAGTTTCAGGGTGCTTTTAGTGTCCCCGTAAGAAATCTCAACCCCAGAACCGGGTATGGTGCACGCCTGTAATCCCAGCACTTGGGAGGCTGAGGCAGGAGGATCGTTGCTAGTTCGAGACCAGCCTGGGCTACAAAGTGAGCTCAAGGCCAGCCTGGACTGCATAGCGAGACCCTGTCTCAAACAGACAAAAAAAGAGAAAAAAAGACAAAAGAAATCTCACCCCCATTAAGTAGTCACTTGGGGGCCACCTCTGTCTCTGTAGATCCTACCTCCTCATTCATATGATACATGTCATACGCTATCACCTATGACCTTCAGCAACTGGCTCCTTCTTTTTATATCACAGGTCTTTTTTCTTTGAGACACAGTCTGGCTACCTACAGTTCATCCAGGCTGTGAACTCACCATGTAGCCCAGGCTGGCCTTGAGCTCTTGGCAGTTCCCTGTCTCAGCCTCCCAGGCCTTGAGCTCTTGGCAGTTTCCCCGTCTCAGCCTCCCAGGCCTTGAGCTCTTGGCGGTTCCCCCGTGTCAGCCTCCCAGGCCTTGAGCTCTTGGCAGTTTCCCCGTCTCAGCCTCCCAGGCCTTGAGCTCTTGGCGGTTCCCCCGTCTCAGCCTCCCAGGCCTTGAGCTCTTGGTGGTTCTCCCGTCTCAGCCTCCTAGGCCTTGAGCTCTTGGCGGTTCCCCCATCTCAGCCTCCCAGGCACTGAGATTACAGGTGTGAGCCACCACACCCGGCTTTCTTCCCTTCTTCCCTTCTCTTCACTTCTTTTCTGCAGCACTGGGGGTGGAACCCCGGTCCTCGGGCATGCCAGGGAAGTGTTGTACCACTGACCTATATCCCCAGAGATCTCCTCACTTCTTACAAAAACTGGGACAAGGAAGACTTTCTGGACCGTGTGAGACAGTACGGTACGGTGACCATGGGCACAGACTTCATGCTTTTGAATCCTGGCTTTGCCACTTCTGGGCTGTGTGACCTTACGCGAGTCACTCACCCTCTCTGTGCCTGTTCCCTGCTGTAAAATGAGGATAATAACAGGGCTCTATGTCCTAAGGTCGTTAGGAGGGCTCAGGAATATTTGTAGAGCACTAATGGGGCCTCAGGAAGCTGGAGATCAGAGCTTGTTAAATAAACACCACTAGGTTGCTGTAATTACAAGTGGCCCTTGATGCTTGGCCCTGAGTTGTGAGTTCCTGCAGGGAACCATCTCCAGGGACAGCTGCTGCCCAGTGGACAGCGGAAGTAAGCACAACCCTAACTCCCTGCACAAAGAAAGCTGGGAGACATCAACAAGTGGCCTTTGTGAGGGTCCTAGGCAGAAGGAGGCTCATGGACAGGGACCACCCCTGGAGCACTAGGGGAGAAGCCACAAGTGAAGACCTCCAAGTGACACACACCCAGCAAGTCACACATGTGTCACACGCAAGCCACCTTGGAAAGGGGCACTCCCTTTCTGCAGGGGACGAAGTTGGGTATAGAGCCTCAGACGGTGACAGATGGATGAGAGCTTCCCTGGCTCCATCCCTGCCCAGCTGAGTGACCTGCTTCCCAAGCACAGTTTCCTCCATGTGTAACACGGGCCTGACAATCCCAGTCCTGCGCTCTCTACAGGACCCAGAATGGTGGCTCAAGCCCGAGGGGTTGACAATGCTGTTGTAGCTGACTCTTCATGCACTTGCTGGGGTGCACGGGGGTTCCATTTATTGATCTTTTTAGTACTGAGGATTGAACCCAGGGCTTTCACACTGAGCTACATCCCCAGCCCCTTTTTTTACTTTCAGACAGGGTCTCCCTAAGTTCCTAAGTTACCCAGGCTGGGTTTGAACTTGGGATCCTCTTGCCTCAGCTTCCTAGAGTGCTGGGGTTACAGGTATGTGCCACCAGCCCAAGTGGCACAAAAACCAAATAACAGAACTCAGGATATGGGGCTCCTGAGTCTCAGGTGAGCTGAGGAGGGGCCTCCCTCCTATACTGGGGTTCCTTCTGGGCTCTCCCAAGACCCGTCAGTTGCTAGGACCTGTCATCTCAGGGCGCCCCAAAAGGAAAGGCACTTGAGAAAAGCCACCTTGGGCCTGAGTGAGCCACCACAGAGATAGCAAAGCAGCGCTAGGTGAAGGAGCTCAGTGTCCTGGGGTGCAGGGGGAGGCCAGGGGGAGCTACAGATGGCTCTTCAGATGGAGAGGAGTTGAGTTCAGCCAAGGTGGTGTGAGGGCAGGGGGTGAGCTGGACAGAATAGACTGCAGACAAGGTGGCCTGCAAAGATGTCACAGAGCCACTCTTAACTTCCTGGGGCAAATCCCTTAAGCAGATCTGTTGCTTGGAGTGGGGTCATCTTGTCTGTCCTGTTCCAGCCATCTGCATTCTTGTGCTCCTTGGACACCAGCTCCCCAGGGCAGGGATCCCTGTTCACAGCTGCTCGCAGGTCTGGTGTGTGTGGACTGAAAGACGTTCTAGGTCCCATTCACTGCAATCCCACCTGTTATGGGTTGTGTCCAGATGTCCCCAGCAAAGCCTCCAGCGGTCACAGGTGGGGCTTTTTCAGAAGTGGCTGGGTCTAGAGTGTGATGCTGGGTTAAGGGTGTGAGTGCTACACCGCCCTAGGTGAGTAGCCTGCATGAGATGAAGGGACAGGAGGTGGGCGGATGTGCGCTCATCTGAGTGCCTGCCAGGGACTGTTTCTCTCATCTGCCTGCCTGCCAGGGACTGTTTCTCTCATCTGCCTGCCTGCCAGGGACTGTTTCTGCTCTGTGATGCCCCTCTGCCTCACGCCTGCCTTGGAGCCAGCTGACTAAGGACGGAATCCTCTACTTACTGTGAGCCAAATAAACCTGTCCTCCTTTAACGCTGGGTGTTGGGAATTTTGCCTCAGCCGCCAGAAAAGTAAGACTCCACTTGACTCCACTCTAGGTCGCCAGCTCTGAATGAACGGATAGGACAATTCCAGCCAGGGGAAAGGAGCAGGGAGGCCACTTTTAAGGTGTTTTTGTCTCAGAGAAAAGTGTGGGGTCAAAATCTTACAGTAATCCTGACTGCTTTTTCCCTCCCCCTACTGCAAGCCCAGTAAGAAACACTATCTGTAAATCACCACCTCAGGACTAAGTCTACCCTGTTCCCCGCCCAGAGCAGGGGCTCAGTCCCCATTCCCCCCAGGCCACCCTGGTCTAGGAAGATGGCAGCAGCCCCTTGGGATGTCTCCACAGTGTGGCAATGTCCCTCTGCTCTGCCTTGATGCAACTCTCTCCTCACTCAGGACAAAGTACGACTCCCTGGTGGCCCCCATAAGCTATATGCCTTTGTCTACCTTATTCCTCACTTTGTCTCCCCCCAGGCTTGCCTCCCCACCACTGCTTAAACACCACGCAAGTCCTGCCTCAGGGCCTTTGCACTTGCTGCTCATACTCCTGCTCCAGTCTTGGCTGCTTCTCCCATCCCTCCCTCCAGGCCTATTGCTCACTGAAGCATTCCCCGACCACCATATGGACAATAACAAGGATCCCGGATCTTGCTCTCTTTTTCCTCACGGCACTAACCACCATCTGTTGTCTAGAACCCTGTTTATCTCCCCCACTAACACATCAGACCTAGGGGCAGAGATTGATGTCCACCGTGTTCACTGCTACTTCCCAGAGCCTGGACAAGGCTGCACACTGTCAGAGCCCCACCGATAGGTACAACAAGCCAATGAGGGGGACCCGGAATCCGGGTGAGCTAGGTTGCACAGGCTGAGGCCGAGTCAGGGCTGGGGCTTCGTCCTGAGGGCATGGGGTAGCCATGGAGAGTTATAGTTAGGAGAGAAGGGAGTGTCCAGCTGGGGTCGGGGCAGGTCAGCTGGCCAGGGGAATGAAGCGGGGAGGAGCACTGGTACAGGGCGAGGACTGTGTCCAGCCCAGTGCCTCTTCCTGACCTTGGCAGGGACAAGGCCAGCACTGCGCCAAGGGACAGTGGCTATGACAACTCTGGCTGCCCTCCGCTTCTCTGCGCAAGTCAGACTGGCGACAGTGTTACAGAGGTGTCAGCTGGGTCCCCAAGCACACTTCCTGCCCCCGTGGGCCGGGCCTGCAGGCTTCCACCGGGTCAGAGGGGGCCCTAAAGAGCCATGGAGAGCTTCAGCAGATGGGGACAGAGAGGAGGGAAGCCTGGGAGGCAGGGGGTGGGGCACAGGCTTTGTGGGGCCACGGGGCAATGGGGCTGGAGTCTGGGGCCTGGACCCCTGGGTCTGAGGGAGGCGGCTGGATTTGGCCCTGGGATTGTGGCCTGGCCAGCTCCCCCAAGCCTGTACAGCCCGTGGGCCCCTCCTGTGGCAGGGCGGGGCGAGACTCTCGAGGAGGCCCCAGAAGCCCTGCGCCCATGCCTGGAGCGCAGGCCTCAGCTGCTGCCTCAGCCATCTGGTTAATTAATTAATTGCATTAATCACAGTGTCCACCCCCACAGCGGAACTCTGGAGCCGGTCTTGGGGTGAACAGCAGCAGCCAGGGTGACTATGGGCCCGCACCTGGGCCTGCGCCTGGATTACGCTGCCTGCCTCTGGGCCTTCACCACACATGGCCAAGAGCCGTCCGCTCTGGCCCCTTCAAGTCCACCCTGTTCTTCCCCAGAGCGGGGGCTCAGTCGCCACTCCCCCCAGGCTCAAGAGACTCTTGGGCCTGAATCCCCAGCACTGCTCTTCCTGGCTGGGGAGGCGGATCCTGCCCACATCCTGCTGAGGGAGTTCACAACTCAGTCCTGGGTTCTCAGGCCCAGGCTTTGCCTCATCTTGCTGTCTCCTGGGGTCCCTGGCCTGTGCTGGTTTTCAGGGACCAGCTTCAGCCTCTCTCACCTCTCTCCCTTTCAAACAGCTTTACTGTGCTGAGATCCACCCCATGTGTCCAGTTCAACGCCTTTTAGTGTGGCCACAGGGTTGTACATCAGTGGCCGTAATCTGTTCTAGAACCTTCTCATAACCACAGATACACCCATGCCCCCGAATCAGTTCTCTTATTTTCTGTCTCCCCTCGGGTTCCCTTCTCTTCTCTTATCTTCCCTCCCCTCCACTCATTCCCTTTCCTTGTTAGAGTACTGAAGATTGAACCCAGGGCCTTCACACTGAACTACACACCTAGCCGGAAGTTTTTCTGAGTTTTTTAAATTTTGAGATGAGCTTTCCCTAAGTTGTTCAGGGTGAGTTGGAACTTGCACGAGATCCTCCTGCCTCAGCCTGTCAAAGTGCTGAGATTACAGGCATGCGCCACTGAACCAGGCTTTCATTTTCTCGTGTGCTTTCCTCTCTTCCGGGTCTGGGTCTCCTGTCTCCAGCATCTGCCTCTGCCTGTGATCTCCAGGGACTCTGGTCTCTCAGTGTCTCTGGGCCACGTGTCTCAGGGTGTCTCTGACCCGGGGTCTCCCTGCCCCCTGTCTCTCCACATCCCTGACACACTTTCTCACTGCCTGGTCCACCTCTCTGGGTCCCTTTCTCCCCTCCCCCTCCTGCCCCATTTCTCAGCATTGCTGGGACATTAAAAATGTAACAGCGTCCCAGGCAGGGGCGGGGGAGCTGGCCACAGTGCACAGCTCCTTGTCCCTACCATGTCTCTGCTCCCTGCGGTTCCACAGGCTGCTGGCCCTGTGGCTCCCTGAGCCCTGACCTCCAGGGGTCAATGCACCCCATAGTCTCAGGCTGGGGTCTCTGCTCCCTGTGCATCACCAAGTCCCTCTGTCTCCTTGGCTGTCCCTGCCCTCACTCTGGTCTCGCCCTGCCCTCCCCCAGTTTTATCCCTCCCTGGTGTCTTTCTGCCCCCAGTGGCTGGATGTCATTCCCCACCATCTCTGTGCCATTCTTATGGGTGCACAAGCCTTGCCCCTGGGTTTGGTCCTGCCCTCTCCCCCTGTTAGCTTCTGGTCCCATCCCTGTGTCTCTGTCCTCTCTATGGATCCTGTCCCCGCAGTTCTCCTGCTCAGTCCCCTTCCCTAACGAGAAGAGACAGCTCAGCCTGCGGTCCCCTCCTCCCATTCCCTGCCAGGGCTGTGTGGGGCTGCAGAGCTGGCAGGGAGGAGCAGAGAACGTGGAGGGAGCAGGGGTGGGGTGGCCGGGGGTGCAGATGGGGCGCCTGCATTCCCAGGTGTCACAGAGGGGGACAGGACCCAGGCGCAGGCAAACAGGATGGAGGGAAAGGAGAGAGAGATGGGGAGATGGAGAAGAAGGAGGAGCTAGAGGAGAGAGAGAGGGTAAGAAAGGAAGAGAGGAAGAGGGGAGAGAGTGAAGGGAGGGAAGAAAGAGAGGCAGAAGGGGGTTGAGACTGCAGCAAGCAGAGGCAGAAGGATGTGGTTGGTGGGAAGGGAAGGCCCCTTCCAAGTGTCCCCAAGGCACGGGACCCTGTCACCTCAGCTTTACCAAGGAGGAGATGAAGGCTCAGAGGCACTTTGGGGCACACCCAGCCAAGGGTTCCAAAGAGCTGGCATCCAGAGGGCAGGCCCTGGAATCCGGCTGCCCAGGGATGGCCATGGGACCCTGCAGAAGTGGTTTGCCCTTCCTAAGCCTGTTTCCTTGTCCTCAACATGGAAACAGGAAGAGGAACTCTTTCCTGTGGCAATCAGAAACTTTCTGTGAGTCCAGGCGCCAGGTCGTCTTGGCTTGAGGTCTGGGGTTCACCCCAGGTGCAGTTCTGATCTCATCTGTCCTTCACGGACACAAGGGAGTCAGGGAATGGAAGAGGCAGGCGATGTGGCCGAGCCCGGATAAAAACTCAGACACATTAGGGGAGCTTGAGGCCAGAGGAACGGCCGGGCTTCTCCTAGAGCCTCCTGAGCCCCTCCCTGGATAAACCCTCGGGAAACTCCAGCATCCTGGAGTTCCTAGCTGTGAACAGTCTGTCACCTGCAAGGGGTGGCACCTGCTCATTCACCTGTGTCCTCTCAGCCTCTCCCTCCTCTGGGGGCCGCGCCCCTACCCTGGAGGAGGGGCCATAGCGGCTCCGAGGACAAAGGCTCGACCAGAGGAAAGATAAGTTCCCCGAAACCGGGAGTCTGAAACCGGGAGTCCGGAACCAGGAACAGGAGAGCACCTGGCCTGCCTGCCCCACCCCGGCTGGGCAAAGGCGATACCTGGGAAACTTCCAGGGCTTGACTGTCACCAGGACCAGGAGGCAGCTCCAGTCTCCAGTCACCCGGGGTGCGTGAGCCCCCAATTTCTGGACACAGCCGCCAGCCCTTGATTCTATCTGGAGGCCAAAGGAAGCGCCCTCCTGCCTCAGCGTCCAGCTCTCAGAAGGCATTCCTCTGCCCAGTTCAATCTGAAGTCCACCAGACCAAGCCTCCAGCCCCTAGTCCCACCAGGAACCCAGGAGTTGGAGGGCCCAGCGCACAATCCAATATGGAACTCACAAATTGAACCCCCTTGTGTCCCCAAATCTATCTCAACCCCAGTTAGTAACAGCCTTTAGCCTTGAGCTAGCCGGAATTCCGGGCGGGACAAGGACCCCACCAGGCCTTCATCTTTTTTGGGCTTAGTGGTCTCAAGACCGCAAACTCCCGACCAGAGCTGGTCCAGGCTGAGGCCCTCTCCCTCCAGGTCGCCACAGCTCTTATCCTCAGTCGCCCAGGACCCCAAAATCCAAGCTCTCCGCCCTTTTCTAGACTTCGACGACTGGCCCTTGCCCTTAGTTTTTCGCGGGCTCAGGCTCTCAACCCTGGCAAAAAGGAAACACGGGGTCCGGGGTCTCCTTCGCCATCATCACGACCCTCCCACTGGGGGAGGCACATTCCCCACATTCCTGGGGCCGGCAGCAAGCCAGGAACGGGTCCAGGACCACGGATCGGCTGGGCGAGGATGGGGGCGGGAGGCCTCGTCAGACCTCGGATTTAACTCCTTGGGCTCGAGGATCCAAGCCCCCTCCCAAGTCCAGAGCACGATGGGAGGGTGGGGTACAGGGTGTGACGGGTGAGGGACGGCGAGAGGAGGTGTCGGGAATTGGAGGATGGGTGAGTCTGTATATAAGTCGGTAGGCCCAGCCTGCAAGGAGGCTCGAGAGGGGCCTCGGGCGCGGGGAGCTGGAAGCGGGGAGAGAAGGGTGCTTCGGAGGGAGGGGAGGGTCTCAGTCTCCTACCTGTTTCTCGAAGCTGCAGTAGCAGCAGTGACAACAGCGGCAGCGTCGGCGACAGTCTCGAAGGCGGGAGGGCTGCGGCCCGGGCCATGGGGGGCCCGGGAGGGGGCTGGGCCCGGGCGGGGGCTTGCGGGCCACTCCGCTCTGGCCGATCTGCTGAGCGGGCGAGCAGGTGCTTAGGGGTGCGGCTCTGGGCCAGTTCCCGCCGGTTACTGCTCTCCCTGCTAGGTTCTCCGGGCTCAGCTTTCCTCACCCGGCTCTCGGGATCCGCGCCCCGGGCCCTTCACCGAGCTCTGGCCTCTCGGACTGGCTGACGTCACTGAACCTATCCCCTACCCTCCCCCTTCGTAGCCGATCCGGGGCTGCGGCCACGCCCCCTCCCGGAGTTCGGCCACGCCCCTCCTGTCCCCAGTGTTCTGGGCCCGCCTGCTCCAGGATTTTATACCGGCACCTCCTCAAGATCGCGCCCAGGATCGCTCCTTTCCTAGATTCTATCTCCGCCCTTGTCTGCTGTTAAACACCGCCCCTTTAGCATTTAGCCACGCCCCCGATCCCGGGGCGTCCCCGAACGGCCCGGCCCCCACCTGCCGGCCGCTCTACAAAGGTTCTGCCACGCCTCCTTGGGAACTTCCGGCCTTCCCCTCCCCGGTGAAGTCACGCCCCCAGTCCCGGCCCCGCCCACCCGCCTACCCAGTAGCCTGTCCACTCTCCGCAGGAACTCAGTCCCGCCCAGCTTCGGCCCTGCCCACAGTCTTGATCCCGCCCCCTCCTGCGTAGCTGGGCCACTCTCGTCACACTTGCGTGAGGCTTGCGGGCTCTCATAGGCCCGCCCCTTTGTAACCCCGCCCACACACCGAGGCCCCGCCCCCTCGTTCGGGCCGCGTGCCGGGCGTCTCTTAGCTTAGCCTCGTCCCTTTCCAGTCTGCCCCGATCGTGGGCGTCGCCCCATCATTTCTTCTAGATTTCTCTCTGCGTGCCTCTGACATCTTTGTGGGTCCCTTCTGTCCCTCCCTGTTTCTGTCTGGGTCTCTCCGTTCTTGATGCCTCAGGGTTGTAGTCTCTGGTCTCTCTTTGTCAGTGTTTGTCTATCGCTTGGTCCCCAGGTCTCTTTCCGTCCCTTTGACTCTCTCGTTTCTCTGTGTCTTTCTGTCTCTTGCTGTGTCTGCGCCTCTGTTTCTCTCCGTGTCTCTGACCCTCTCTCTTTCCTCAGTGATCCTCCCTCGCCGCGTCTCCGGGTCCCCTCTCCCGCGCGGGGTCCGCACCCCCTCGTTCCCGGGGCCTCCGTTCCCGGGGCCGCCCGCCAGGGGGCAGCAGAGACCGCGCCGCGCCGCGCTCCGCCGGGCTGACCGGGCCGGGGGCCGTCCCTCCCCGTGTCCTTGTCCCACTTCCCCAACGCCCCAGCCTCCCCGGGCTTTGTGTCGCGCTCTGACTCGGCCCCTTTGTCTCCTGCCGGCCCGCGCTTCCCCGCCCCCACCTGTCCCTCACATTCCTGGCCGCGGGGGTGGTGGCGAGGCCGGGACGCCGCGAGCCCTGAGACCGGGGCCTCCGGGAGGGCGCGCAGCCAGGGGCTGGAGTCTGGGGCCTTGCCCGAAGGCCCTGCAGCCCCGGCCCTTTCCACCTGCCACACACCTGGCTCTCCTCCCAAAAGAGGAGGTCCCCAGCGGTGCAGGCTGTTGCTGACCCGTGTCCAAGACTTAGTAAAGGTACTGTTGATAAACACTTAGCACTCACTGTGGGCGGTGCCGTTCTAAACGCACTGTTTTTCTCCTTTATTTTATTTTTTATTTTTTTGAGGCAGGGTTTCACCATGTAGCTCAGGTTGAGCTCGAACCACCTGCCTCAGCCTCCGAGCACTGGGATTGCAGGCATATGACACCATGCTCAGCACTACAAGTGTGATCTCAACCCGCACAGTACCTTACATGATAAAGAAACTGAGACACCGAGAAATGACACTCCTTGCCTCAGAGTCGGAGTTAGGAAAAGTTAGATGCGACAACGGGCCTACAAACGCAGCTCTTTGGGAGCCTGAGGTAGGAGGATTACAAATTAGAGCCCGGCCTGGGCCTGGGCACTTCGGGGGAGATCCTGTGTCAAAATAAGAAAGGGTGGGGCTGGAGCTCCTAGGGAAGGTCCTAGATTCAGTTCCCAAAGCGAGGGGTAAAGTGGCCTTTGCAGTGCTGACCCTGTTTTAGGTAACTTGTCTTAGCTTATTCCTCCCGAGAGTCCCATGAATGGGCCACTGTCATGTTCCCCATTTCACTGCAAGTAGCAGGCTGGGATTTGGACCCAGACCGTCTGTGCTCAGTGTCTCTGCTTCGTGACCTCCAGGTAGGGGCGTCTGAGGCTCTGCACAGGTAGACTCCAGGCGCATCGTTGTAGACCCCATGCTGCTACTTTGCAAAACGCTGCCTGCCCGTGTTCCTTCTTGACCTAAGAGTGTGTGGCAGGGAGTGAGTGGAAAGGTCCCTGCACCTCCTCTCCTCTCCTGCCACCAAGTGGGCCGGGCAAGCCTGGAAAGAGCCCCAGGAGTGCAGGCTGGAGTCCCATAGCCCCAGGTCACGCCCTGTGTAGTGAGCACTGCTACTTTGTTGACAAATGACTAGGTGGGTCCCATGCCTGGGGAGTCAACTTGCAGTGTCAAGGAGACCCGGAGGCTGGAGGCTGCACTTGGCTGAAAAGCCTTCAACTCAAGAGATGTTGACACAGCTTCCGGAAGGGGCCTCAAAGTCCACGATGGCTGTTTCACCTGTCCTGCCTTCTCGCTCTTTTTCTTTCGGCACCATTGCCCAGACCCTGGCTTTGCTTAGCTCTTGAGCCCCGCTGGGACAGAGTGAGCCTCAGCTGGGTGATGCTGGACAGAGAAACCTATGTCCCTGCTTTTGGTTCAGGAATGGACATGGATCTCAGCCTCTGGATCCAGCTATTCCTGAAGGTAGTCTGCCCAGTTATGTAGCTAAGTAATTTTTTCCTTTTCACCTACATTTTTTTTTTTTTTGAGACATGGTTTCACTATTCAGTTAAGGCTGGCCTCAAACTCACAGCGATCTCCTGCCTCAGCCTCCCAAGTGCTGGGATTGTAGGCCTGCGCCACCATGCCTGCCTGGCCATCAAATTTTTACTTAGTTCCTCCTCCCCTCTTTTTTTTTTCTTTCTCCTTTTCTTTTTCTTTTGGGGGGGGAGGGTCATTTGCAAACTGATAAAATCTGTCCAAGTTCAGAAGAGACAGATTCCTGCCATTTCCCAAGGGCAGGGAGAAGGGTGATTGTGAACGTTTTTGGAATCTCTGGGCAGTGTCATAGGACTGTAATCCCAGCACTGAGGATTCCGAGGCTTTGTTACAGTGGGGGACATGGGAGAGGGGGTTCCTAAGAAGGGGAACCGTAATGTCACCCAGCATGGCTGAAGTAGTGGGTGTGTGGGAGGAGCAGTGTCTCTGAAGGCGCTGGGTGCCGGTGAAGGATGGTGTGGCTCCTGGGAGCAATGGGGAGTCACAGGAGGTTGCTGAGGGCAGGAGGCCTGCTACAAACTTGTTTTTACTTCTTGCCCCAGATGCCCAGACGCCCAGGCTCACCCTTCTCACCATCCTCTTCCTCCAGGATGGAGCACAGGTCACAGTGAGCTGGGCCCAGGCCATCTGTGTGCAAATCCCCTGGGATGACAGGCAGGGGTGGGGACCTTACACAAATGTGTGCCCTCTTGGCAGGCTGACCAGGTCCTTCTCCTCACTAATGTGGGAGCCTGTGCTGAGTGGAGAACCCCTTCCTCTGTGGGGGGGTGTAGGAGGGTGGCGGGGAGGGGCTCTCCATTCCCCCAGGCATCTGTTCGCTTCCCTCCCTAGACTAAGGGAAGCCCCTGTGTCCCAGCCTTTGGAATAACTCACAGCTACTACTGAGCAGGTCGGCCGGCTCAGGCTTCCTGCTGGGCACTTCCTGCCCGCCTGCGTGTGACTCACCAACTCTCCCACCTACACCTGCATCCTCCACATATTTTCATTTACTTATTGATTTATTATTGACTTATTAAGACAGAATCTCTCTATGTAAGCTCAGGCTGGCCTCAAACTCATGGTAGCCCTCCTTCCTCAGCCTCCCCAGTGCAGGAATTACAAGCTGCACCATCATGCCTGGCTACATTTTTCAAAAATAATTTGGAGCTGGGTATTTAACTCAGCAGCATAAGCACCTGCCTGACAAGTTGTGAGTTTGATGCCTGGTACCAAAATAATAATAATAATAATATGGAGGGGGCTGGGGATATAGCTCAGCAGCACAAGCACCTGCAAGTGCAGGGTCCTGAGTTCAATTCCTGGTACCAGAAAAAAAACCATGAAAAAAAAATTTGGAGCATAGCAGAACAAGCCCCTGCCTGGCAAGTGTGAGGTTGTGAGTTGGATTCCTGGTACCAATAAATAAATAAATTAAATTAAATAAGGTATTCAGTTTTGCTATATAAAGGGCCAAAGAGCCACATGAACAGGGATAGATCATGTCACAGATAGATGACAGGAGGGAAGGGTGCGACCTGTGATGTACAGTAGTCTCTCCTCTATCCATAGTTTTATTTGCTGTTATAGTTTGGATCAAAAGCCTCTTGTAGCTGGGTGTGGTGGTGCACATTTCTAACCCCAGCAATCAGGAGGCTGAGGCAGGAGGATTGCCTCCAATTTGAGGCCCACTTGGATTACATAGTGAGGTCAAGTCCAATCTGAACTACACAGGGAGACCCTGTCACAAACACTCCTGTGTTCAGAGCTGGGGCTCGGAAGGTGACTGGACCTTGGATGCTAGCCTTGCCTGAACTGCCATTGCTGAGCTGCTGAAGTGCTGTGGGGTTCGGGCTGCTGGAGGAGGCGGTCCCTGGGCTGCCCTTGGTCAGTGCGTCCCTCCCTCTGGCTCCTTCTTGCTGTGTCCAGTCCCTGTGCAGTGAGCAGCTGTCCTCTGGGCCCCTCCACAGTAATGGTCCTGCCTTGGGACCAGCACCATGGACTGACGCCGTGGAAACTGTGAGCTGGAATAAAACCTTCCTCCTTGAAACTGTGTCACTGGAAGTGTCTTTAGTTGCACTGTCCTGGCTGCCTCAGTGTCCTGAATTTTCTCTAACCATTTACCTTCCATGGTCATTTTGATTTGGGGGAAGAGCCAGAAGTTGCACAGGGCCAGATCCAGTGAATAAGTGACAGGATCCACAGGGGTGTTTTTTTATCGATACTAGGGATCAAACTCACGACTGTGTGCTTGTAAGGCAGGTGCTTATGCCACTGAGCTAAATCCCGGGCCCCTACAGGGGTGTTTTTATGAGCCCATCTTCCTGCCGGATGGCACGCAGCAACAGCCATCACCGTATTTTTTAATCACGTTTTATAAAGACCCTCATGAAAGACAGCATCTAGAACTGCCTCAGGTGTGGCGAGAAGGGTGGGATAAGTATGTCTGAAGTAGAGAAGGGGGAGTTTGAAGGTACTAATAGTACTCTTTTACTGTAATAGAAATTTTCGAGGCAGGGTTTTGCTATGTAGCCCAGGTTGGCCTTGAACTCACAGCAATACTCCTACCTCAGCCTCCCAAGTGCCAGGATTACAGGCATGCCACCGTGCCTGGTTATAATTAATTTATTTGTGGCTTTTGTTTTGCTTTGAGACTAGGTCTCGCTGTGTAGTGTAGTCTAGTCTTGAACTCATCATGTAACCTAGGCTGGCTTTTGCAGTCCTCCTGCCTCAGCCTCCTGAGTGTTGGGATTACAGGCATACACCACCATGCCTGGCTGTAATAAGAAGAGAATAGGAGCTGGGGATTTAGCTCAGTGGCATAAGCGCCTGCCCTGCAAGTGTGCAGTTGTGAGTTTGATCCCCAGTACCGATTTAAAAAAAAAAAAAAGAAGAGGATAAGGAGAATGGCCTTGTCCCTGCCCCCCCCCCAGAGTAGGGGCAGCAGCACTAGACCCTCAGCACTGCAGAGCTCTCCCTGTAGGGGCCGATGTATGACCTGGCCCTGGAGGGTGCCACAGAACCTGGGCGCAGGAAGTGAAGTCACCGGGGTCAGTGCCACTGTGGTGCCGCTTGCACGTGTCTCTCCTCGGTTCCTCTGTAATGTCTCTCCCACGCTGGCCTGGCATTCCAGGTGATCCTCCTGCCTCAGTCTCCTGAGCCCTGGGATTACAGGTGAGCCACACACTCAGCTCCAGTTCTTGGTGCCTCTGTGCCCCTAAATCTTTCTCTTCTCTCAGGGCTTCCAGGCTCATCCCTCCTCCCACCCTCCCCAAGTCTCTCTTGCTCTCTTTTCTTTTTTTGGTATCGGAAATGGAAGCCAGGCTGGGCTCGATCACTGAGCTATACTCCGGCCCTTTTTCTTTTTAATTTTAAGGCAGGCTCTGCCTACACCACCCTGGCAAGACTCAACTGTGAGACCCTCCCGACTCAGCCTCTTTCAAGGCTGGGATTACAGGTATGTACCACCACATCCAGGTTTTTCCTGTCCCTCTTTCAAACTTTTCCTCAGTCTCAGAGTCTGTCTGTCCCCTCCATCTGGCCAGGCCCCTCATATGACCCACTTCTTCCCCCAGAGAATCCTCAGCTGCAGGGTCTCTGACCTCCTGAGAGGAGGCAGCTCACTCACATTCCTACCAGCTCCACAGCAGAGGAACTGAGAGGGAGGGAGGGAGGAGTGTGTGTGGGGGGAGCACCTCCCCACCCAACTCGGCTCCCTCCCTCGGCCTAGAGGGTAGGAATGTTTCCTTAAGGGGAGAACACCCCAGCACCCCCTTCCCATGCAGGCCTGGCTGCCGGTTCTTGGGAACCAGGCACGGGGCTCTCACACTGGGCATCTCTCCTTCACCCTGGGCAGCTGAGTCACCTCTACACCCTCGCTCTTTCCCTCTCCCCTTTCTCCCTCGATGACATCAGGCTTCTCCCAAGGCAGGGAGAGGCACCTGCGTCCCCTCGGCCCTCCCTGCCCCCAGGGAGCTCTGGCCACTAGATAGTGTCCAAGTGACAGCATTTATTCCAGAATCCAGTGTCCACATATAAGGGCCAGGGGCGAGGGTGGGCGGGGGATCCAGTGTCAGACTGTGTAGCAGGACTCAGGTGGAGGACCCGCGAGGGGAGGAGGTAAAAATAGCCCCGGCCAGCGACCCTCGGCCTCGTCCCAGGCCAGCCCTGGGCTTGGGTCCAGGAGCTATTCTGGGGCCTGGGAGAGTGACACTCCCTGAAGGAAGGCCCCCTCCCGGCCCCCCACCCTCCCCGCCCCCTCCCGGAGGCCAGGCCTGGCGGGCGGAGGGTCCCTGCCCAGCAGCAGAGGAAGGAAGGGAGGGACTGGCCGAGCTGGCCCGGCTGGAGGAGGGGCGGCGGCACGGGGCTGGTGCTCCGGTGCCCACAGCTCTGTGCCACAGCTCGGGTGGGTGCCTGGAGCCTCCAGGCCGTCTCGGGCTCAGCACTGCGGAGTAAAGGGGTGATTCAGCCTGCACCCGCAAGGCCGTCCCCAGCCCATCGGGCTCCTGTCCCCACAGGCCTGCCCTGACTCACCTCCTCTCTGAAAGCCCCGCTGCCACTGCGGGCTCCTGCCCCCGCCCCGCCGGCGAGAAGGCCAGTGTGCTCAGGCAGCTCAGACCCTGGGCGGCCCAGCTCGGGCTCCCCAGGCGGCCTGCAGGGACAGAGTAGCATGTTGGATGGGGAGGGAGCCCCACTAACAACGGGACAGGAACAGGGCAGGGTGGGGGTCAGGAGATGGTGATGGCGTTGGGGCTGGCTTTGGGGACATCAGGGAGGGAAGCCGGGGTGACCTGCGGCTGGGGTGGGGGATGGGGCTGGATGGGGCAGGTCCTAGGGTGATGGGGCTGGGGTGCGGCTGGGGAAGCTGGTGACAGGCTGGGGCTGAGGGGGCAGTTTGGGGGGGAGGGCAGGGGATGAGGTGCGGGTGGGAGGGGCCTGGCAGTGGAGCTGGGGTCAGGCGGAAGGGCTGGGGCTGAGATCAGTGTTGGGGCCACTCACGCGCTCCCCTTTTCTCTGCGGCGGCAGCAAGCCGGGCGTCCTTTGCGTCGCATGCAGTAAAAGGTGGCCACCACGAGTAGCAGGAGGCCCACGCTAATGGCCACTGCCATGACGGCCACTCCGGCCTGCGCGGTCTGGGGGGCCACTGCAGGGGCAGCAGAGGGGCTTCGGTGTGAGGCAGGGCCCGGCCAGCACTGTGTCCAGCCCCTCGCTCAGTGCCTCTGCCCCACTCACCAGTGCCGAAGTGGAAGACATGGCGGAGGTGCCCATGGGAGTTGGAGGCCTCGCAGAAGACGTTCCCCAGGGTGCTGGTCACTCGCAGGGTCAGCGAGCTGCTCGTCCAGCCCTGTCCACTGTGGGCCTGCTCCGCTGGCTGTGAGAGCTCGGGTCAGGCCCGCACTGGGGATCAAGGGCTCAGGGCACAGGCAGAGGTGGGGAAGTGTGGGGCAGGGTCCCCTGCAGCAGAGGAGGGGCTGGAGAGGAAGTCCCTTACCTGGTCACCTTGCTTGCTCCAGGTGAGTGTGGGCTCTGGGTAGCCACGCGTGGAGCAGATGAGCTCGACCTGGTCCCCTTCTGTCCAGCTGCCCTCAGCCTTTGGCTCTAGTTCCTTAGCCCTTAACTCTGGCGACCCTGTAGGCCACGAAGATCCGGACCAAGTGAGCAGGAGTCACACAGAGGAAGAGACGGGGGAGACAGGAAGGGAGGGGCACAGAGAGCCTGGCCTTCTTGGCCCCCAACCTGCCACCGTCCCTACCAGAGCCGTCCTGCACCCCGAACCTTGGACCAGCAGCCTGAAGCTCTGGGTGCGGCTGAGGAGGGGGACGCCTGGCACGGAGGCCTCGCACACATAGGTGCCAGCGGAATCGAAGGTGAAGGAGCCGAGGGACAGTGTGGGTCCGTCCTCCAGAGGGACCGAGTCCTGCAGGGGAGGGATGGGAAGGAGAAGGACAAGGGTGTGAGCCTTGCGGGTGGGCAAGAGGGTGCAGGTGGGGGTCGGCGGGGCTCCCCTCCTGCCCACCTTGGTCCACCTCAGGGCGGGTGTGGGCCGAGCCTGCGCGGAACAGGTCACCGCCACATCGCTGCTGTTGAGGAACACAGAGAGCTCCTTCCCCATGCTGAGCTCCAGGGGGTCCAGGTCTGCAGGAGAGGACGGGGCATCAGCTCCCCCCGCCGCCGCCCGGCCTGGGGCCTCTCCAGGGCTGGTAAACATCAAGGCACAACTATCCATCCAGGGAGTCTCCGCGCTCCCATCCAGGACCTGGAGCCCAAATCCAGGGGTCCAGCTCCAAGACGCGCACATCCTGTGCCTGCCCCTGCCCCTGCTTCCCTGGCCGGGAGCCCAGTTAGTGGGTAACCCAGGTGGGGCGTGAGGGGAAGCTCTCTGTGATTTACCACCCAAACCCTTTCCGTTTCCTCCTGTGGGTGCCGGGGATGGAACCCAGGGCCCTGCACCTGCTTGGACAGCTCTCTGCCATGGAGCCCTTGGTCTCCAGCCTCTGACCTGGGCTTCTGCCCGGCACATCTTGCCACATCTGTTATTTCTGTTCTTTCCTTTTTTCTTTTCTGTCTTGGAGATCCACCCCAGGACTTTTCTACCACTTGGCTCTACCCCCAGCCGTTTTTTAATTTGTATTTTGAGACAGGAGTCTTGCTAAATCGCCCAGGCTGGGCTCTGACTATTTCTTTTAAGACTTGATTTGCAGGCTGGGGATTTAGCTCAGTGGCATAAGTGCCTGCCTGGCGAGCGCGAGGTTGTGAGTTTGATCCTGGGGACAAAAAAAAAAAAAAATCTGCACAAGACTTTATTTGCTCTACCTTCAAAGATGGCTCCACTGCTTCCTCCCATCGCTGGTCCCCTGGATCCCACAGTCCTGACCACCTCCCTGTCATCTACCCTCACTCACCTCCTCAGCCCGTCCTCCAAGGGGCAGCCCTCCTCTCTGCTTAGAAACTGTGCAGTGGCTCCCGAGTCTCTTTGGCGTCAGGGCCCAAGTCCTCTAGCAGCCTGCAGGCCCCGGCTGGCCTGGCGCTGGCCCACCTGTTGGAACTCTCCGGCCTCCCCTCTTGGCTGGGTCCCAGCGTGCCCCTCGCGGAGCCTCTGCACCTGCCCACCCGGCCTGCAGCTTCCCCTGCTCTCGGCCTGCCCTCGGTCCGCTGCCCCTTGTGGCAGAGGCCTCCCTGTGGACAGTGCTCCTGCCCCCGCGCTGCAGGATGGATTCCCCCAGCTGCTGAGAGCTGGGGCAGCTGCCAGCCCTCAGCTGTTGTCCCTCTCTGGGAACCAGCTCAGCGGCACAGCCCCTCACCCCAACTGGGGACACCCGGGAAGGGCTGTTCCAGCGTCCGAGCCCCCTGTGGGACTGACCAGGCCTTTTGTCGGTTCGCGGTGGATCCCCTGCCCACCCTTGCTTGCTCTGTCACCTCCCTCGCCTAGTGGATGTGGCCCCGAGGGACTCCCTGAAAGCTTTCTACCCACAAGAGCCTGCTTCAGGGCTGCTCCGGGCCAGGCCCTCAGCTCAAGTGTGACGGCTCCTTAGGGGTCAGCATCCAGCTCCCCGCCCTAGCGGAGGGGATGGATCTGTCTGTTCGCAGGTGGGACCCCGATTCCTGCCAGAGTCTACCCGTTTGGAGTGTGAAGGAAGAGGAGGAGGAGGAGGAGGAAGGCTTTTGCCCTGCAAATCCAACTGGAAGACTTCTTAGCCAATATCCACCAGCCAGGTGCTGCTGTGCCCCCTGTATTCCATATACCTGGGAGGCTGAGGCAGGAGAACCACTGAAGTTCAATGCTACCTGGGTCACTTATCAAGACCTTGTCTCAAGTAATCCTAGCACTCCGGAGGCTGAGGCAGGAGGTCTGCCACAAGTTCAAATCATAGTGAGTCCGGACCAGCCTGGACTACATATTAGACTCTCTCATTTGGGAAAAAAAAAAAAGACCTTGTCTCAAAATTTAAAAAATTAAAATAAAATTTTAAAAGGCTGTGGGCGTGGCTCAGTGGCAGGGCTTTTGCCTAGCAAGCATGAGGCCCTGGGTTCCATGCCAGCACTACTACAGGAGAGAAAATGGAAGAGGAAGAGGAAGAGGAGAAAGGAGGAAGAGAAACCCAGAATCCAGGAGCCTGGTTACAAATGCAGGAGAGGAGCTGAGGCAGGGGTGAAGAGAGGAGTTGGGGGTGGAGGCTGCAGCCTTGATGGGTGGAAGGAAGGAAGGGTCCACTTGGGCAGTGCTGGCCGGCGGGGCCTCGCCTCGGGGGCTGTGGTGAGGAACCTGCACCTTCTGGGGAGCCATGGCGGGTTCTAGGCAGGGGAGGCTAGGGAAAGCTCTCTGGGGGTCTTGCTGGGACCTGAGGAGGGGCAGGGAGCAGGCGGGAGGGGAGAGGGCAGACACACAGAAAGCAGGGCGGGTGCAGCAGGCAGCCCGGCCAGGATTCAGGGAACTAACTGTAGGGCAGGGTGAGGGCTGCAGGGGCGCGGAGCGCAGGGCTCCCCCCCCAGGGCGCTCACAGGCCACTTTCAGCCCCAGCGTCTGGCTGAGCAGCGCGTCCTCTGCGGCGTCAAAGTCTTCCACCCTGCAGCCGTAGGTCCCACTCTGGCTACGGTTCACGCGCTCCAGGGTCAGCTTCCCCTCCAAGTTTGTGCTTAGCACGTTTTCCTGCTTGTCCTGGGACCAGAGGTGACAAGCCAGGCTCAGGTGCCACCCCGGCCCAGGGGGGGATACACCAAGTCAGGGGACACTGGGTGACTGCACACTCCAGTCAGGGCTCAGGGGTCACCGAGTTGGGCACCACGTTCAGCCAGGACTCCAAAGCCAGCGTCAGAGGTCCTTTAGATCCCAGGCAGAAATGCCCAGACCCCAGAGCCCAGGGACGGGGAGGGCACACGGTAAAGAATGTGCCCAGCATGCTCCAGGCCCTGCGTTCAATCCTTACACCGCCCAAAAATTAGCAGCCAGAGGCAAGGGCTGGGGAGGGACCAGGGTGCGTCACCTGCAGGCGGAAGAACATGTACTCGGGATTGGGGCTGCCGTCACCCTCACAGAGCAGCTGGACGGAGTCGCCCTCCCGCACCCAGCCCTCTGTGGTGGACGGGCTCTCCAGCCAGAGACGCACGTGTTCCGTGGGATCTGTGAAGAAGGGTAAGAAAAACGGGGGACGGGGTGTCACCACTGTGGGGTGGGACAGGATGAGGGAGCTGGCTCAGCCCTGCTGGCCTGGGAAGGCTGCGGGTGGTCAAGGTTAGAGGTCCCGTTTCAAGGCTCAGCTTTGTGGCCATTCTGAGAATGGACACCAGCGGCCTGAGGTGAACATGGGCTGAGGGGGCAGCTCAAAGAGTTTGAGGTCAGGAAGGGTCAGCATGAGATTTGGAGCCCCATGTCCTACAGGGGCCCTACTCGGTATAAGAAAGTAGAACATTCCATAGTGCTTGGGTGTCATTCGGGTCAGAGGTCAGAGGTCAGCAGCCGGAGCAGCATACAGGCCAGGTCTGCCAGCTCCAGACCCGGAGTGTGAGGCTGCTTTGCCTCGGGGGTGTTGGGTGTCAGGGAGGCCTGGCTCCGGTTGGGGTGGCAGCCCCCCTCCCCCCGGGGACTCACAGTGCACGGTGAGGTTGAAGGCAGGGCTGTCCAGGCGGCCGTGGCGGTCCCCGGGCAGGCTGTACTGAGCGGCACAGTGGAAGCTGGCATTGCGATCAGCCTTGCGGACCCGCAGGTAGAGGGTACTGGAGAGGGTCAGCAGGCCCGAGGCCTCCCGGACGGTGCGGATGGTCATATACCCCTCTTGGAGAGAAGCAGCGGCATCAGTCAGGCCCCGGTGCCACCCACCCCAGCCCAGGTCTGGCTGGCCCCGGAGCTCACCCTCGTTCATCTCCATGGGCAGCTCCAGGAGCCGCCCGTTCCGGTACCAGGTGATCTGCGGGGCAGGGTTCCCGTTCCGGCTGCTGCAGGTGGCGACCTGAGGCACACAGGGGCATGGCCCTGGGCTGGGAGCCAGGACTCGGAAGTCATGGTCCCCTCTTCCCGGGAGCAGAAACCAGGACCCCAGCCCCCCAGCTCCGCCCCAACCTACCCCCCGCCGCAGGAATCAAGGTCGGTCCCCATGGTACCTGCGAGGCGCTGTCCATCACAGACAGTGTCCCTCCGTTGGGGAGCACCTCGGTGGCCTCTGGTTGGGCTGCAGGGGATGATGTTCATGTCAGGAGCTCCTTTGTCACTTCACCTGCCCTGTGCCTCTCAGGAGTCCCTGGGGACACTCACCAAATACCCGGAGCCTGGAGGTGGCTTCAGCGGTGCCAGCAGCCCCAGCCGTCACCACGCACACGTAGTCTCGCTCATCGCCCACCTGGGCCTCGGCCAGCACCAGGCTCCCCTGGGGGTCCAGCTGGTAAGGGGGACTCCGGCCTGGAAGATCGTGCACCACTCGATGCAGCTCGGAGCCCTGCTGCTCGGCCGAGGCCAGGCGGCGGCGGGTCCCAGTACGCGCTATCTGGGGACAGCAGGCCCAGGGTCAGGTCTCAGGCCGTTGCTCCATGCCCAGCAGTCTGTCTCCCTCTGGCCTTTTCTTTCTGGTATCCCCTAGATCTGTCTCTGCCTCCTGACACCTCTCTTACCTGTCTGTCCCTATCCCTGCCACCTCCCATCCATTCCCTGTTCTTGATTTTTCCTCCCTGTCCTTTTTTTTGAAACAGGGTCTTGCTCTGCAGTTCAGGCTGTACCTGAACTCACTATGTAGCCTAGGCTGGCACTGAGCTCAATGAAATCCTCCTGCCTCAGCCTCCCAAGTGCTGAGATTACAAGTATATGCCACCATACCGGGTTCCAAATCCTTCTTTCCATAGCTCATTCTGTTCCCTGTCTCCTCCTCTGCCTGGTCTCTCATGTCTTCCCGCAAGAGGGTTGTGAAGGAGGACTCCAGTCACTCTCAGCCCTGCCCCACACCTGGGACCTTGGCGGCTCCCTTCCCCTCACTGGGCCTCCAGTTCCTTTGTGAAGCAGAAACGCAGCCAGACTGCCTCTCCCTCTCTCGAGCTGTGCAGAGGGCGTGATGGGGCCACGGCGTGGCCTGGGCGCCTGCACTCACCAGGAACCACTCCAGCGCGAAGTGGTCGGGCCTCTTGGAGGGGGTGCAGCTCAGGGTGACTCGCTCTCCTCGCATCACCTCCACCAGAGGGGGCACAGACACTTGCATCTCGGCCCGGACACCTGGGGACAGCGGCTGAGCTCCTTCCTACTGCCACCAGCAAGACAGTCCTCCAGACTCACCTCTTCCTCCAGACCCACACCCTTGCTCTCCCTCTCTCATCTCTGCGCCTCCGACACCCCCAGCCTTTCTCCCACTTCACAGGCCAGGCTGCCCTGGACTGCGCAGGACCCTGTGGCCTTTGCTCGGGGTCCTGGGGAAGGGCTGCTGCCTTCGCCCTTCGCTCTCCCACCCACTGGAGCAAACACCCCTGCAGGCCAGGCCTGGGGCAGGGCCGGCTCCCTCCTCCGGGTCCTCCTGGTCTCAGTCCCTGCCTCCGCCCACCCCTCTGTCGTCTCCATCTCTCCTGGCTCCTGGGGCTGCCCTGCTCTCTCATGCGTGGGGGCCTGGGCTGTGGGCTGCGGCTGGGCCTGGAGCTGAGGGCTGAGGCGATGGGTGTGTGGGGCGGTGAGGGGGGACAGGGCTGGGCAGGTTTCAGGAATGTGGGAGGGGAAGGCTGGCTGAGACCTGCCCCGGCTGGCAGCAGAGACCCCTGGGCACCCAGTCTCCCCTGTCTCTTTAATAGAGCTGGGAGGTAAGGTGAGTCACCCTGGCTCCCGTTGGGGTTGAAGCTAGGATTGCGGTCCTGGGGAGGAGAGGGCTGAGGGCCTGGACTCCTTTGGGCCAGCCTGGCCAGAGAGGCTGGGTCCTCACTCTTGGTCGGCAGTGAAATCACCACACTCTACCCTCTGGGCACCACTCTCAGCTCTAAGAACCTCCCTTCCCTGCCCTGCCCCGCCCCGCCCTGCCCAGCAGGCCCAGGGAGGGGGGACCATTATTTACCCCGCTCTGGATTCCTGGCCACTCTCCTCTGGCCCCAGGGGAGCGGCCATGGGGCCAGGCTGGTGGCCCTGCTGGGTCTGGGCCGCAGGCCGCAGCGCAGGGGAAAAGCAGAGGTGCCCTCTCTCTTCCCCAGTCCCTTTGGGGTCCCTGTGCCTGTCCCCGGGCCTCCTCCTCTGGCCACCGTGCAGGTGTGCGCGCTGATGCGGGGCCCCAGGAAGGGGGCACTGTCACTGGGAAACGCTCAGCTCCACCGTCACCGCAGGGCCAGGACTCCAGCCCTTTCCAAGGAGGTGGGCTCTCGGGGGAGCTCTGAGCTCGGCGGGGGAAACTCTCACACCGCAGGGACCAGGGGCTTGGCCGGCAGCGGAGCTTTGCCGAGGGGAGCCAGGTGCCCGCCCGCAAAGCTTGAGAACCTCGGAGCGGGGACAGTGCTGGGGTTCTGGTCGCATGGGTCCTAGGGGAAGCCCCTTGGGGATCTGGACTCTTGGGTCTGGGAAAGGAGGAGCGGTGGGCCCAGGCAGCAGCGTCCTGCGTGGGACAGGCGCGTGGATCGGTCCCGTCTGACCCAGGCGCGGCGCCCCGGCTCTCCCGGTCCTGGCTCGCCGAGGTCCCCGCCTCGGCCTCCGGGAGGCTGGAAGCCCCTCCGGCGCTGCCCGCCTGCTCCCGGAGCCGCCCGCCCGCCCGGCCCTACCTGGCTGCGCCGCCAGCAGGAGCACGAGCCACAGCAGCCGCGGGGCCCTGCGCGCCCTGGGGCGCGCGTCCGGGGGCTCCATGTTCGCGCGGCGGCGGCGGCGGCGGCGACTGAGCCGGGTGAGGCTGAGCCGCGCCGGGCAGCGAGGCCCCGCCCCCGCCCAGCCGGCCAGGACCGCCCACCGCCGCGCGCAGACCTGCCCGCGCCCGCGCCGGGCACCCCTGCGGCCTCGCCGCGTGCTCGTCCCTGTCCCTCTGCTTGGAGCCTTGCAGGCTCCTCCCTGCTGAGGCAGGTGGCCGGGGATCTGGTCCTGGGCGGCGTCCAGCTAGTGACCTTCGAGGGACCCGTTCATCTCTCATCCCTGATGGCCTTCAGTCCGCCTGCCAGGTCCACCTGCGGGCCATGGCCCGTGCGGCGTGGGGTGCCCTCGCCCGCTCTCCCCCTGGGCCCGCCCTCTCTTCTTCCCCCATCCAGGGAATCCAAGGAATGTCCCCCCCCCCTTTCTCCTTCCTCCTCTCCTCTTCATTCCCACCCCACCTTGGGGGAGGGGAGCAGAAGGAGGCTGGCAGGGGCAGGTGAGTGGAGGGGAGGAGGAGCCAGCCTCGAGTTGAAAGGAAGGGTCACAGGTCACCCTAAGGGGTCACCGAGCAGGCTGCTCAAGTCTCCTCACAAGCCTGGTCAGACTGGGACCGAATTCCCGGATTGCTGACTGGAGCTTGGGGGGAGGGCTGGGAGAAGCCAACCCTGGACACTGGTCAGCATGGAGGGGAGGGGGTCACTGGTCACCCCGGGAGAGATCCCTTAAGTCTTTGATCAGCCTGGGGGGTCACCTGTAAAACCAGGGTCCCCTGGAGCCTGGCTTTGCCTCTAGGCCCAAAGGGAAAGCTTAAATTAAAGGTTAGCTTGGTTAATGGCCAGACTGGCCAAGTCACTCTGTCCACTGGTCACACAGGAGAGCAATTGTTAAGCTCAGAAAGGTGACCTTTGCGTATTCTGCAGCGCTGCCTCCTCCTCCAGGAAGCCCTCCTTGGGTTCCTCATGCTGTCCCCCAGCCCCCAGGTGCCCGCCTCAGCTCTGCACACCCTGGGGAAGTCCTGTCAGAGGGTGGCTGTGCACACACTGGGAGCTTCTGCAGGGGGAGGGCTGCTTAGGCAGCATCCTTCGTTGAGTCCCGGGTGCCACCCAGACCCAGAGCAGATGCTAGGGCGGGCGGAGACTCCTGAGAGGCAAACGGAGGCTCACGGGGCCTATGCAGACCCCGCTGCCACCGCCATGGGAGCTGGAGCTCGCCGCAGGGCACAACGCAAGCCCAGGGCCAAGTTCAGCCTAGTCCCTCTGTGCCCGGCTTGTGCACCTGCGCCCTTGGGCCACGCACAGGTGGGGACTTCATAGCCTCTGCCCCTCCCACCTTCTGAGGCCGCAGCCAGCCAAGGTGCTGGGTGGGGAGCAGGACCACAGGGGTGTGCACCAAAGCAGGGCGCAGCCCTGAGTCCCCACCTGCTCGGCCAGCTCCTCGGCCCGCTTGGACTTGCGGAAACTCCCATTGCAGTGATAATGGGGGACCTGCTCTCTCTGGCCCCTACAAGTTAGTTTCATAAAACAGCTAGAGGAGTCCTGTTAGGATGTGAGTCAGCTCACGTCGCTGTTGTGCCTGGAGCCCTTCCACAGCACCCCACTCATTCAGTCAAAGCTGAAGCCATCTACAGGCCCGCAAGGTCCTGATTCTGGCCCTTGTTACCTACCCGATCCCATCTACTCCCACTTTCCCATGCCAGCTTCATTCTTGTCACTTTGGTCTCTGCTGTCCTGCGGTTCCACTGACATGCCAAGCAGGTTCCAGCCTCAGGACCTTTGCACTTGCTGTGCCCTCCACAGAGCTTCCCCTCTCCCCTCCTAGTCTTTCCTCCCCTCCTCCCCTCATTAAGTCACTTTGCTGGGCAGTCCCCTCTCCATAGCAACCATGCTCTCCCAGCAGCTCCTATTTAACATCTCTTACTATGTTTTTCTTCTGTAGCATTTATCACTGGCAGATGTTTTTAAATTCATTTTACTTCTTTATTATGATGGTTTTCCTGGCTTTTTGAGACAGGGTCTCACTGTGTAGTCCAGGCTGGCCTCAAACTCTTGATCCTCCTGCCTCAGCATCCTCGGTGCTGGGATTACAGTACTAAAGTGATTTTGTTTAATTTTTCTTTTATTGTTTGTCTTGCATTAAATCTAAGCGTGAAGAGAACAGGAACTTTCTGACTCACTACTGGGTTTCCAGAGCCTAGGACAGTGCTTGGCGTGAGAAAATATTTACGGACCGAGTTAAATAATTTTCCAGTTTCATGCTTGCTGTCTTCTGTGTCAGGCACGTGTCTCTTCACAACAGGGTTTTCTGTGGAAGCTGTCGTTAGGTGTTTTGTCATTGCTTGAGTGTCGCAGAGGGTATTCACCAAAGTGGCCACAAAATCACCAGGTTATACGATCACGCGGGGCTTGATCTTTAGGCTGTGACAGACTCACGAGGTCTGTCACAGCCTGAACCCTGGGTCCCGTGACTGTATACACTGTCCCTCATCCCCCAAGGATGCCCAGGACCCCCGTGTAAAATGGCTTAGTACTGCATATAATCCGTGCAGTCCTCCCGTACACTTTAGTATTCTTGGGCAGTGCTGGGGTTTGAATCAGACTCTCGGGCGTGCTGAGCTAAATTGCTCCCTCCCAGCCGGGATTACAGGCGTGCGTCACCACACCCCGGCTAGCGTTTGAAACCACCCCTATGTGACTGTAATGCTTAATACAACACAAACACTGCGTTGTATACTTTATACTGCACTGTTCAGTTCAGATGCAATTATTTTTTCTGAGTATCTTTGATCTGAGGTTGGTTGAATTTTCATTTGCAGAACTCACAAATAAGGGAGACTGAGCGTGCTTTTTAATGAACAAGTTTTACCTTTTCTCTATCTTTCTCCCATTATTTTTCACGCAGTGTCTGGCAGTTAACTTTAAAATTAGTCCACAAAATAAAATAAAATAGAATAATAAACAGTTAAAAAAAATAAAATCAGCCCACAGCGTGGCTATTTGGGAGGCTGAGGCAGGAGGATTGTAAGTTCAAGGCCACCCTAGACAACTCAGTGAGACACTTTCTCACAATATAAAAGGCTGGAGCTGGAGCTCAGCAGTAGGGCACTCGCCTAGCATGCATGAATCCCTGAGTTTGATCCCCTGTAGAGCAAAAAGAATAAAAAACAAGCTGGGCATGGTGGCCCATGCCTGTAATCCCAATACTCTGGAGGCTGAGGCAGGACGATCTCTGCGAGTTTAGGGCCAGTCTGAATTACATAGTGAAACCCTGTCTCAGAAGGTGGTGGTGGGGAGACAAAACAAAATGAGAGAATACAAAACCAAAGTACTTCTCAGCTTGAGGGATACGGGGATCAGGAGGGGTTTAGCGGGAAATGGCTAATTATACCCGATGAGGTCTGGAAAGTGGAAGCGCTGATGTTTTGTGTTGTGTGAGTGCATTTTCCGTCGAACGAGTCAGTAGTGCGGGGAGAGCTGGAAAACTGCTTGGCGGGGAGCGTGTCGGCGCGGAGGCGATGGCAGGGAGCGGAAAGGGGTGGACTGTTCTGGACGCTGTGAGGCCCAGTCGAGCAGCACGTGCGCCCTCCCCACACATGGAGCCGTCTCTCCTGTCTGCGGCCCGGGCCCTCTGTTGAAGCTGGGGAACAGATGTTCGCTTCCTGACTCAGCGGGGACAGTTCCTGCTTTCCAGAGATGGCCGCTTCTGCACGGCCACATGAGGCCTGACCTGCGTCCCACCGCTCTGCGTAGCTGTGCGGTTTGCACGGAACAGACAACGCAGAAGTGACAGCAACGCGCCACCCCCCCATGATGAGGAGCAGAAGCCACACAGCTTCCGCCTGGGTCGCTGAAATGAGCCATTGCCTGGCATTGGAAGGAGCTGGTCCCAGGACCCCTGAGAACACGAAAACTCACAGATGCTCACGTCAGCTGAATAAAGAGATGTGGGGCTCACACAGAGCTGAGAGCGCTTAGTGCCCTCCCGTATACCATTTTTACTTTTCTTTTTTTTTTTGGTTGTACTGGATAGCACATCTCCATCCCTCTTTTTTTTCTTTCTTTCTTTCTTTCTTTCTTTTTTTTCTTTCTTTCTTTTCTCTCTCTCTCTTTTCTTCCTTCCTTCCTTGTCTGTCTGTCTGTCTGTCTTTTTGAGACAGAGTCCCTCTATGCAGTTCAGCTGGCCTTGGGCTCACTTTGTAGCCCACACTGTTCTTGAACTTGCAACAATTCTCCTGCCTCAGCTTCCTGAGCTGGAACAATGGATATGAGCCATATCACTGTGCCCAGGCTTCCTGTAAATTTTAAATCTTTTCCTAAGACTTAAAATGCCTAATATAATGCAAATGCTGGTTAAGGGGTCGCTGCATGGTATTGTTGAGGGAATTATGTCCTGAAAGGAAGCCTACATCTTCGGTACAGATGAACGTTTTTAAAAAGTAGTATTGCTTGCGCGTGGCATGTAATCCCAGCACTCAGGAGGCTGAGGCAGGAAGACCTCCATGAGTTGAAGGCTAGCCTGGACTACACAGTGAGACCCTGTGTCAAACCCCACCTGCTCCCCCAAACTGATTCACCGTAGATTGAATCAATCCAAGTGCAGGACCAGGGGGACAGAGACCATGCAGCCCCCTGTGGCCCTGCTACAGATGCCACTAGTTTTCACCCTCCAATTGCACCCTGAGCTGGAGACGCTCATTCGAGGCTGCCCCGAATCTTGGCCCCAGTGGCCATGAGCAATAATGCAGCCATCGCTGTGGTCCGCTAAGTCACCGGGTGACCGGTGAGGCCCTATGAGCGCCAGCTATCCAGAAAAGCAGCCACATTCCACTTCTGGGATGGCCCAGGCGGTGAGAGCTCAGGGGCCAGGTCAGCAGGGCACCAGTATCCTCATCAGAGCTGTGCTGTGCAGCCACCTTGGCTAGACACCACCGGCCAGCAGAGAGTCCAGCTCACTTCCCACCCTGGCTCTCCAAGTCCTTCCTGGGGTTCTGGGAGCAACCCCAAGCCCTCTCAGTGAAGTCCCTTTCTGTCCCTGATGTGGCTCTGTGGCTTGGATGGGGACTTTAGAGCACCCCCCTCCCCACACCTCACCTTTGCATCTCAGCTCAGCTGGCACTGCCTCTGGGAAGTCCTTCCTGATTTCCCCGCTGTGTGTGTGTGTGTGTGTGTGTGTGTGTGTGGCACCCCCTCTGTACTCCTGCAGCCCTGGGGACCCATGCTGGGCCCTCCCTGGTCTGTCTCCCACTCTGGGACGTGAGCTGTAAAGCAGCAGAGGCCACTGCTGTATTACCAGCACTGTGGAGCCCAGGGCTGGGCACAGGTCGGGGTTCACCTGGGGTGTGGGCTGTTCGAATGAAAGTGGAGGGAACCTGGGGCCCTCGGGGTGGTGCTGAGGTGGGGAGACCATTCCTGGTGCAATTTAGGCTGCCGTTCCTGCTGCTCTGGGAGAAGGGCCAAGACGGGAGGCAAAAGGCAGGAATGAGGGGGGCCGTGGCTGGATGGGTGGAGGGGGGCTGTGGCTGGATGGGTGCCTTCCTCTCAAGGAAATGTCAGGTGCCTGGGACCAGGGGCGAGCTTGGGCCTCTGCCCCCAGGAATGCACTAGGGCTGGACGCCAGATTCCCTGAGAACTTGGGGTGCAGGATTCCTAGGACTGTCTGAGAAGGCTGGGTGCCCCTGGGTGGTTCTGTGGGCATGGGGCTTGGGGGCCACCATTTCTCTGTGCCAAGCTGCCCCCTGGCTGCTGCTGCCCTCTCCCACCACACACCAGAGGTCCAATCAGGCTTGGAACTTTTATTTCTGACTCACAAACCCCTTCCAGCCCCTGAGGGTCCACTGTAGCAGCACATCCAGGCACCCTGCAAGGCAGAGAAGGAGTCAGGGAGGAGGCCGGGCTCACAGGGAGGGTGGCTGGAGAGAAGCGGGCTGGGGGAGGCGCACTCACCTGGCTTCAAGGCCTGGGGCGCCTTTGGGGCCCAGCAGCTGGAGGGGTGTGCTTCCCTTTAGGAGTTTCTGTAACCCAGGAGTTGGGGGCAGTTGATTTCCTGGGACCAGGGCTTCCCCTACAACCCTTGTCCTTAGATCCAGGAGGCCCAGCCCTGCCTCGTGGGCCTCCCTTGGTCCACTCACCCTGCGGCCCCCTCTGTGGCCTGGGCCCTGGAGCCAGCATTCCACGGGGCTGAGGCCTTCGCCCAGATTTTCGGCAAGAGAATGGGAGCCCGGAGTTGGGGGAGGGCCAGAGGTGCCTGGAAGGGAGGAGATTGACTAGGGGAGCTATCCTAGTGTCATTTCGTGGGCCCAAGGAGGAGTGATGTGGTGATGGGGGTGTGGTCATATGATTGGGTCTGTCCCCAGTCTAAGCTGCTTTCCCCGGGGTCTTTTGCCTTGAGAAGGATGAAGCTTTGTGTGTCCGTGTGGCATCCACCGTCTGCTTTCCCACCTACCCATTCACTCATCTGTTCCATTCACCCACCCACCCACCATCCACCCATCCTACAATCATTTCCAGAGCATTCAGTGCCAGTGTGTCGGGCCCTGTTCTAGGCTCTGAGGACACAGCCATGAATAGAAGAGAAAAACGTCCCTTTGTTCCTGGAGCTGAGGCTCTACTGAGCCGGGCTGAGGCTGTCATCAGCCTACAACCGAGGACAGGTCTCAGGGGTGTCCTGGCCTTCTGAGTGGGTGGGGACAGGGGCTGCCTCGGGGAGGCAGGGATGATGGGCTAGAGCTGAGGACAGGAAGTGGGGGGCCCACCGGCTCCTGGGAAGGGGCTCAGGGGAGATGGGGGAGGGGGCAGGCCCAGGGCTTTGGCTTAAATTCTTCGCGCTGGGGAAGCGGCGGGCTTTCCGAGGAGGGAGGGGAAAGGGAAGGAAGGGCCGTGACTCAGCCTACACAGAGCCCAGCGACCTTGCAGGCTTTGTTGAAGAGCGCGGTGGGGCTTGCCCCACACCTGTCCCGTTCTTCAGAGAGGTCCCTGAGGAGCAGTCGCCGCGGCACCTAGGGGAGCGTGCCTAGTGACAGTCACGGGGACCCTGGCCAAGAGCAAAGCTCTGTGCATCTGGCACCCATGAGAGCCGCAGGGAGCAGGGACAGGCCTCTGGCCACCATGCGGACGGACGCAGAACCCAGGCAGCGGAGCGGAGCGGGGAGGCTGGGCCAGGCGAGTGGGCTCAGCTCCTGCAGGACCTTCCTCTGTGCTGAATGGGAGCCCTCATGGGGCTGTCACAGCGGGGTACTGAAAAAGCACTGTGCAGGCTGGGTAATAAAATGAGGCCTTGTCTATAAATAAAAACAACAAACTGGGCACAGTGAGATGCGCTTGTCGTCCCAGCACCTTGGGAGGCTGAGGCAGGAGGACAGCAAGGTTGAGCCCAGCCTGGGTAACTTAGTGAGACCCTGTCTCAAAAAGTAAAAAGGGCAAAGGCCCAGTGCTCAGTTCAATACCCAGTGCCGGGGGCCGGTGTGTGTGGGGTCCTGAAGCTCCAAGCACGGAGCAAATGTCACAGCGCACTCCCTGCTCTGTGGGGACGCTCACCGCGCTGGGAAGCAGCAGCAGTGAGCCCTCGGTCCCCACCGTGGTGGGTTTTGAAGAAGAGAGAGGGGGGTCACCTGGCTTTTGCAAGTGGTGGGATGGGGGGGCGTGTTGGGCCTGCGGTGAGGGCCTGGTACCGCCCATCACCATAGGGCAGGAGCAGCCGCTGGCCACGGCCCCTCAGTGTCCTCAGGGAGGCAGCTGAGTGCTCCTAAGGTTTCCATTTGCTTTTGGCTGCAGGTCGGCAGGATCTGTTTTTAGCTTCCTTCGCCACCCCCACCCCCCCCTTCCTGCTGGCTCTCATTTGCTGTGGTCCAATAACGTTCCCGGACTTCCTGCGCTGTTTGTTTGAGGTCAGTTCAGTATTGATTAAAGCTGCTGTGTAATGTGCTCAAGAGACTAACAGATCTGCCCCTCCCTGGCATGTCCAGAGCTCAGAAAATCAAGCGATGGAAAGAGCGGGGAGAAGAGAGCATGGCCAGCGTGCATTAACATAATAATAAACACAAGCAGATGGCCAGGCATGGTGGTATGCACCTGTGAGCCCAGCACGCAGGAGGCTGAGGCAGGAGGATCGCTGTGGGTTCCAGGCCAGCCAGGGCTACACAGTGAGTTCAAGGGCAGCCTGAACTACTTTGTGAGATCAGGTCTCAAAACAACAACAAACAAAAAAGTCAAAACAAATAGCAGAAAGGTATGGTGTATACCCATAATTCCCAACAATGTGGGAGGCTGAGGCAGGAGGATCCTAAATTTGAGCCAAACCTGGACAATTTTAGAGATTTAGCAAGACCTTGTCTCAAGATAAAAATAAGACAGAAAAAACTAACTAACTGAAAAGGGAATGTAGCTCAGAGAAGACCCTGAGTTCAATTCCTAGCACCAAAAAAACAAAACAAAACCTCCAAAGAAACAAATAAAAATGCAAATGGGGCTAGGACAGCAGCCCAGGAGCAGCGCACCTCCCTCCAGGTGCCGAGGCCCTGGCTGGCCCTCTCCGGTGCTGCAAAGACACAAGCACCAACAAATCCTTCAAAAAACAAAATCAAAAGCAACTAAAATACGAAAACCAAACAGCCCCTCAAACCCCAAAGGGTGTCTTGGGTGCCTCGAAGACCCCAATGCTGACTAGTCCTCCTTCAGGCCGCGTGGCTTTGGGTGATGCAGCTGCCTCCCTGAAGCTCTTCCCTTCTGGACGGTGCGGAGGGGAACATTCCTGGCTCCCGAGGGCTGCTGGGAAGGCGCAGCAAAGCCTATTTATCCGGTGCCCACGCACGGAGCACTGGCTCCCTGGAGGTGCCAGGCATGTAATGGAGAGTGAGACAAAGTCCTGACCCCGAGGGGGTTTGGACCAGCTGCCAGTACCAGAAATTACTGTATAAGCTGGGCCTTAAAACGCATGTCTGTAATCCTAGCATTTGGGAGGCTGAGGCAGGATGATCAGCACAAGTTTAAGGCCAGCCTGAGCTACCTAGAAAGATCCTGTCTCAAACAAAGCAAAGCAAGGCAAAGCAAAAACAACAAGAACAACAAAAGAAAATATGCTTCTTGGGCTTGGGAAAAGGCCTGTAGATTCGTGGTGGGGCAGAGGCTGAGGGACAAGGCTGTTCTTCTCAATAGGGTGGTCACGGAAAGCACCCTTGAGGGAAGGGGGGAGAGTGAGTGTGGAAAGAAGCCCAGGCTGAGGGAGCAGCAGGTGCAAAGGCCCCGGGGTAGGATGTGCCTGGGACACTGGGAGGAGTGCAAGGAAACAAATGAAACAGAGGAGTAAAGAAGAAAACAGGAGAGTGGTCACAGAGGAGGGGGGGCTACCAGACTGCACTGGGCCCTCCACAAGGGGCAAGGACGAGGCCTCCCACCTCCCCCCTCCGCCTAGGGCCACGCCAGGGAGTCTGGGGCTGTGTGACACCCAGCTGCCCAACACAGGTGACTCTGCACTCACCACCTCCAGCTGGCATTCACTTCTGGGTCTACTGGGGGGCAGACCTACCCGTGGGGGCAGCGGGGGCGCAGAGGGAGCCACCTGGAGGAGCAGGATGGGGGCTTGGTGAGGGGCCACGTTCTCCTTATCCACTCTGGCTTCTGCCTGGAGGGACCCCAGCGCCGTTCCAGATACAGACCCGACAGGAAAGACAGGCCCAGCCCAAGGTCGGTGACAGCCAGAGAAAGCCACTCCCAGACCTCAGGGTGGGGAGAGGTCCAGGCCCCCGGCACACAGCACCCTGCCCTGGCCTCCTCCTTCCGACCCAGGAAGCCGGCGCCCCGCAGGCCCTGCCTACCTGCTCCTGGTCACCGCTGTGGTCCCCTGTGCCTCCCTTGAACTGATAGATGGTCACGGCCTCGAGGCCCTTGATCTCACGGCGGCAGAAGGGGCAGGTCTGGCTGTCCCTGTACTGGGTGGCGGGGCGGGAGGGGGTCGGCATCGCCCTGTGCCTGCCATGTCCTCGGACTCTAGGACGTCACCTCCACCACAGTGACGTGGGGAGGGCAGACAGAGGGAGGGAGGTGGCACAGAAATGCAGCCAAGGAGGGGGGAACCCCTCACCCGTCCCCAGAGTTCCCACTGTTAGCCTTGTCCTCCAGAGGAGAAGGCCGCGGCTCAGAGAGTGAAGCTCTCAGCTCCAGCTCACCCAGCGAGGGAAGAGGACACCCTGTCCCTAGTAACGTGGCAATGTGGGCGGGGCCAGGTGGAAATGGAGGTGCTGACAGGCAGTGGGCCTGGGGGTCCCTGGCTGGGGTCTGCTCTGTGGGCCTTGGTTTCTCCACCTGACCCGTGAGGCCCTTGGGAGATCCTGCTGGGGCTTTTACTGTGGAGGGGGGACCCGGGCGAGGAGGCAGGGCGGGGCGCACCTGCCAGGCAGCCAGGCAACGGCTGCAGAGCAGGTGTCCACAGGGCTCGATCTTCACGTCCTTGTTGCTCTCGGCACAGATCTTGCACAGCTCGAATGTGGAGTCCATGGCCCAGTAGAGCTGCAGCTGTTCCTGGCAGTGAGCAGGTGGGAAGGACAAGACAGCAGGGGCAGGAGGTCGGGGGGCATAGGAGGCTGCCCAGTCTCGCGCCCGCTGCCCCTCCTGCCAGGAGACTTCCTCCTGGGTTGTCTGCTCTTGGGGCTGCCAGATTTAGCATTAAAAATGCAGGATGCCCTATGAAATGTGAGTTTCCAGCTGGGTGTGGTGGTGCACACTTAGGATCCCTGCACTCTGGGAGGCTGAGGCAGGAGGGTTGCAAATCTGAGTCCAGCCTGGACAACTCAGTGACTTAGTGAGAGTCTGTTTTTAAAAAATATTTCTAAAAGGGCTGGGGCTGTAGCTCAGCTTGAAGGTCTTGGATTCCATCCCTTGTAAGTATAAAAAACAATTTCCAATAAGCGGCGAATAGACTCTCTCCCTGGCAAACGCTCAAGTGCACTCACTGGTCTGATGATCTCAGCAGCACCACTTCCTCATCCAAGCCCCACGATAACCCCTGGGGGGGAGGCAGGAAGAGCCGCAGTTTCCAGAGGATGAACTGGGCCTCAGAGAGGTCGAGGGGCTGACCTGAGGTCACACAGCCACCAACCAGCACTCCACACCATGGGCCAAGGTGAGGTGTGTTTTGTTTTTTGTTTTGGGGACAGGATCTTGCTATGTAGCCCAGGCTGACCTTGAACTCACTATGTAGTCCAACCTGGCCTTGGCCTTGCGGCGCTCCTCCTGCCTCCGCCTCCCGAGCGCTGGGATCACAGGTGTGCACTGCCACTCGGCTCCTGGGTCTTACCTCTGACACGAGGATGTGCTGCTGGGGTGTGGCCTGGTAGAGCTCAGTCAGGTCTGGGTTGCGGTTCTTTCCGTCTGGGTAGAGGAAGCTGGGGGAGGGGGTCTCGGGCTAAGTGGGGCACAGTCTCTCCCCTTCCAGAGGGACCAGCAGAGTCCAGGGATGACAGTCTGCGCAGACCCACTGCCGGTCTGTGGACAGCTCCCCGTTCCGGGCTGCGCTTGGGCCTATTCAGGGTCCTGGGGTCCCCCAGGGCAGGGCAGCGTTGCCCACCCCCTCAAGGCTTCGGTGACTCCAGCCTTGGAGGTAAGTGGCAGATTGGACAGGAGACAGGACCAGCTCTAAGTAGCCCTCTCTGAGGGTCCCACTTTTCTTCTTTCTTTTTCTTGAGACAAGGTCTCGTCATGTTGCTCAGGCTGGCCTTGAACTCACTATGTAATCCAGCCTGGCCTCAAACACATGGCGATCCTCCTGCCTCAGCCTCTCCAGTGCTGGCATAACAGGCGTGTACCACCATGCCTGGCTTTTTTAAAAAAAAATTCGAGACAGGATCTTGCCAAATTTTCTAGGCTGGGCTTGAATCTGCAATCCTCTTGCCTCAGCCTCCCCCTTGCAGGGATTGGTGATGTGTGCCACCATGCTGGGCTAGAGTCCCACTGTTCCCCGTTAGGCCTGGTCACGACAGAGTCACAGGCTGCTGCAACAACTAATTCACTGGATTCTAGGCTCTCAGCGCTGGAAGGTCTCCCGAGACCTTTCATTCTATTTCTTGCTTCGCGGGGCAAAGGCTGCCGCTGCAGAACAGCTCGAGATGCCTGGCTGGGGCCCCACAGCGACCGTCACACACTGTGCGAGCCAAGCTGACCCAAGCTGACCTCAGTTTCCCCTTCTGTAAAATGAACATGATCATGCCCAGGGCAAAGACTGGTAGCGAAGGGCAAATAAGACAAAACTTGAGTTGGGTCTGCCGGCCCATGCCTGTCACCCCAGCACTCTAGGAAGCTGAGGCAGGAAGACTGCAAGTTGGAGGCCAGCCTGGGCTACACAGCAAAAGCTTCCCCTAAAATAGAAAGAAGTGGAGAAGCAGTTGGGCCCTGGAGCGCCCTCTGTGGCATCTCCAGCACCGTAAGAAGCCAACCAACCAACCAAACAAACAAACAAACAAAAAATAGGAAAAGGACAAGAAGCAAAGCAGTGCAGGAAAGGGAGCTAAGCAGACCCTTGGCAGGGGTGGGAAGGCTGGCAGAGTCC
Organism: Hydrochoerus hydrochaeris; assembly: GCA_004027455.1. Taxonomy (NCBI): domain Eukaryota; kingdom Metazoa; phylum Chordata; class Mammalia; order Rodentia; family Hydrochaeridae; genus Hydrochoerus; species Hydrochoerus hydrochaeris. The sequence goes on along the minus strand of PVLA01002003.1, from coordinate 24,898 downwards.
TGCTCTGGAGTCCAGGCTGGCCTCCAACTCACGCTCCTCCTGCCTCGGCCTCCCCGAGTGCTGGGATTTCGGGTATGCGCCACCACCGCGCCCGGTTTAAACAGACGCTTCTCTGTGGCGTGAGAGCTGAAAGCAGAAAGCCAGGTGTCGTCCTGGCTGACAACCCGTGGAGCTCGCGGCTGGAAAACCTGCCCCACTCTGCACACGCATGAGAGAGCAGAGACCGCCCTGCGCCCAGGAGCGAGCGCCTCACGGGGGCGCTGGCGAGCAGGTCGGATGGCAAATGCCGAGCCACCAGGCGCGATCTGGCACGGCCATATCCCCATTAGAGGACCGAGGAGGCAGGCACGGCGGGGCTGCTTTTGCGGTTTGAAACGGCTTCCAAGAACAGTGCTGAGCCGGGGCTGGTGGCACATTCCCGCACTCCCAGCCCTCGGGAGGCTGAGGCAGGAGGAGCGCGAGTTCGAGGCCAGGCTACATAGTGAGTTGAAGGCCCTACTTTACTACAAAGTGAGATCCTGTCTCAGAAACAAGACAAAACAGGACACATAACGACTGTGAATGAGCAGCAACACCGTGTAGCGGTCCATCTGTCTGTCTGCCTACCTATCAGGTCCCTCCCTTCCCGGATTTCTCACCTGGCCCTAGCGGCCCATTTCACAGCTTTGTCAATGACAAAGGCGCCGCCCCGCTCTGGCCCTCGACTGCCACCTGCTGGACGTGTGTGGTATCGCAGGGGCGTCCTCCGTGTGATTTTACCAGGGCGGTTGGGGCTGGGGACTCACTTGCCGTCCTTTTGTCCTTCGAGGAGCACCAGCGACAGGGGTCGGTTGGGAGGGATGGTTTGCAGGATGCTGCCTTCCGCGTTCACGTACCCGATGGCCCACTGCCCCAGGCGGGTGCAGCTGGGTCGGAAAATGTAGCTGCAAAGAGATAAAGACAAGGTGGGTCGTGTGTGTGTGTGTGTGTGTGTGTGTGTGTGTCGGTGTGTGAGTGTGTCGGTGTGTGTGTGTCGGGGTGTGTGTGTGTTGTGGTTGTCCCCGCCTTGTGACTTTGCCGTGTAAATCACCGCTGACAAAGAGCCTGGGTGGCCACATGGGGAAGTTCTTCCTCTTTTCTGTGTTTTGTTTTCGATACCAGGACTCAGGACCTTGCTGCTGAACTGTATCCCGGGCCCCCCCCCCCCGCCTCCTTCTTTCCAATAAAACTCTCCTATCCGCCTCCCTTGGTTCTCCACCTCCTTCCTCTAAGTCGTGAGACTGAGAACTTGGCCCATGTGACATCTACCTGCTGGGAGTTACTTTCCCTGTCTAATCCCTGGCCACTCCTGGTTCCCACTGTGTGGGGGCACAGGGGTCCCCACGCTCACCCTCAGCTTCCCGACCCTGCTAGATCCTGCCGGCCACTTCAGGGGATTTCCACCTGTTTTTACCTGCTCAGTTCTTATGACAACCCCACCAGTCTCCATTTAGGGCTCCCCTGGGAACCTACTATGGTGTAGACAAAGCTGACTCTGGTGTGGTGGGTGGACCAGGGCATTTCAGGGCCCCTGACCGCAGGAACAGGAGTCAGTTCTGGAGCTTTTGCTAGAAGGATCAGAACTAGGTTACCTCATTCTACAGTGAATGCTAAGTGGCAGTTTCTAGAAGCCATTTGCCACCATGAGGACAGGCCATCCCTGAGAACAAAGCTAATGCAGGAAACAGAGAACAGGTACAAACGAAAACAGATTCCTGACAGTAGGATTTGGACACCTGGATCCCGCTGTGCCTGCAACCCACACTGTGGGTTTTTTAATTCTAGGAATTCATTCATTCCTTTTCCTTTCCCCTTCACCCAGTGTGAAGTGTAACCAGAACTGGCCCAGCGCTGACACACTTGCCTTCCTGGGCTCTTGTATTTCATGGGCTGGAAGGGTCATGAATTTGACCTCCTATTCTCTTAACTTTTTCATGTCCTATGTAGCTCAGCTCTTCAGTTCTGAGCCTGGGTGTGGGGAACCCAACAGCTCGAAATTCCTGGTTTGAAATAATTGAAGGACTTAGGTGGCTTCCCCGTCACCTATGCCTGCTGGTGTATGTGGGGTCACATTCAAGATATTTAACATGGGCACAGCACCTGCCTGGCAAGAATGAGGTCCTGAGTTTGATTCCTGATACAAAAAAAAGAGGATAATTAACATGGCTCAGCAGGGACTCCGACCCATCAGAAATGGACCTTACCCAGGGCAGGATATTCTGGGCCTTGCTGGGCCAGGAATTGTTCAATTGCTGGACTGTGGGGCAGCCTGGGAGCTGAGGAGAGGACCCTGGGTTTCTGCTCGGAGTTCTCCACTCTCTGGGGTCCCAGGAGCCTCAGCCCCTAGTCTCAGAGGCTCTCTGCGCCTGCCTACGCTGTTCCGACCCCCGAGGTGCCCTGCTCAGGCTGCCACGGTTACCTGCCTGGCTTGTCTCTGTAGGCCTGCAGGCGGGCCTGTACCTCGTCATATGTCAGGAAGGCCATGTAGCCCGGGTGGTTCACAGCCAGGAGCTGCCAGTTCTGGAGCAGTGTCGACCATGGCTGGGGATGAGATTGGTGTCAGGGAAGAACAAAGAGGAAGTTCACATTGCTAGTGCCCCCCCATAGCCAAGAATCCAGCTAATTGCTCACAGCCCTAATGGGACTCAGCAGTATCTACACAGAAGTCCCAGACACTTACATCCCCAGGCCCAGCCTCTTCCCTCAGATCTGGGGATCCAGGCTCAGTATCTTCCCTCAGATCCAGGGATCCAGGCTTGACCTCCTCTCTCAGACCCCTAAGATCCAGGCTCAGTTTCCTCCCTCAGATCCAGGGATCCAGGCTGTTTACTCCCTCAGACTCAGGGATCCAGGCTATTTCCTCCCTAAAACCTGGGGGTCCAGGCTCAGGTTCCTCCCTCAGATCCGAAGATCCAGACTCAATTTCTTCCCTCAGACCCAAGGATCCAGGCTTAGTTTCCTCCCGTAGACCCAGGGATCCAGGCTCAGTTTCCTCCCTCAGACCTGGGAATTCAGGCTGTTTCCTCCCTCAGACTTGGGGATCCAGGCTCAGACTCCTCCCTTAGTTCTGGGTCCTGGAGGACTCGCCTGCCCTCTCTGACCTGGAAGAGCCTGGTGAAAATGTCAAATTCGAAGATGGACACGTGGCCACTGCAGGTGAGGTCGATGGTGGAACACAGGGCCTGGGCGGCGATGCCAGGTTCTACAGGGTGGCAGGTGTTCAACAGTGACTGGAACTCGGCCCAGGGTAGCACACAGCTGTGAGGTTGGGTGGGGAGAGTCAGCTGAGCCAGGCAGAGCCTTTGGGGTTCCCTGCGCCCCTGGCTCCCTGGCACCCCAGGTCCAGGCAGAGCGGGCCCCTCACCGGGCACCACAGTGCTTCCTCCAGAAGGCGTGGGCCGCGGCCTTGGTGAGCTGATAGTGGTCCCCGCAGTACTTTCCCTTGGGGAAGAGCGCGCCCAGCTCCGCGTGCATGTGGCTGAAGATGAGGGCCAGCTTGGCCAGCTGCTGCCTGCAGGAAAGAGCTCTGGGCACAGGGCTGGGCCTCGGGGCTCCCACCGATGTCCCCCTCAGTATCCCTACAGGGACAGGGTCCCCTGGACTCCAATACGTCAGTGCCACATAGGAGTGCATCCTGAGAGAGTCTGCGTGCCAAGGTTCCATCTGCGGACCTCAGTTTCCCCATCTGTGAAGTGAAGCAGCAGCCAAGACCCAAAGAGCCAACAGCAGGTGGAGCCCTTCACAGCCTGCCTGGTCACAGCGCTGGGTCCCCACCTGGTGGGGGCGGTTCTTAGGCAGAGTTTGCATCAGTTTTATCAGAGGTGTGGTGATGCGTGCCTATAATCTCAGCACTGGGGAGGCTGAGGCAGGAGGAGTGCCACAAGGGTGAGGCCAGCCTGGACTACAGAGTGAGACCCTGTCTCCAAAAAACATTTCAGTGTGGTTATTTTACGTGAATGGTTCTATGGCCAGTCCAGGCCGAGACTGTGAGTGTGAAACACAGCTGGGTGCACGAGATGACTCTGAGGCCAACCTGGGACCCGGTTTCAAAATAAAAAGCTACAGTGGACATGGGATGTGGTTCCGGGGCAGACTGCTTTCCCGGCAGGCACGGGGCTCTGGGCTCCATCCCCAGCACCAGCAGAAAGAAAAAAAAAAACAAAAATAAAAAAGTAAAATGTACACCAGGTTCCAAAAACTTAGCACAAAGGAATCCAAGTTGAAATAATATTTTGGGTATAGCAGAGTTAAAGAAAATGTTATTAAAACTCATCTGACCTGTTTTTTTAAAAAATATTTTTGTAATATGTCTACTAGAAAATTCTAACTACCTACATGGCTCGGATAAGGTTGGACAGGACACAGCCCGGCTAGGAATGCCTTTGATGGGCACCAGGACCCCTGTGACTCCACTGGACCCCTACGATCCCTGCCTTCTAGAGCCCCCAGAAGCCGGGAGACTGGTGCTCAGTGGGGTTTTAGCACCTTTTGCAGAAGCTTCTAGAAATTTGTTCGACACAGTGGTTAGGATGGGGGGGAACAGTGCTTGCTAGTAAGGTTTGTCCCAATCCCACCGCACTCTCCAGGGACCTACCTGACATTCGTGAAGGCAGAAATTCCATTTACAGTTATCTGAGCCCTCAGTCCACTTGCATTTTACAGGAGCATTTTTTAACATTCACACTGATACTGAGCTGGGCATGGTGGCCTGTAATTCCAATAGCCTGGGAAGCTGAGGCAGGAGGATTGCAAGTGTGAGCCCAGCCTGGGCAATTTAACAAGTTTCTATCTCAGAGTTTTAGAAAGACTAGGATGCAGCTCAAGGCAATGGCCCTGGGTTCAAACCTCAGCACCAACAAAAAACTGATACTAAATTTTCCAGGAAGCAAAGAAAAAATTCCTCCACGTCAAAGGAAAACCATTTGATTCTCTCGTGGCCATTTACCTCCCAGGATAATTGTGCCTTGCCATTTTGAAGCCAAATATATATTATGAAAAACAATCTTTTAATGATTGTCTTATGATATAATTTGGACATTACAGTGATTCAAAAAACACGGGCAGGCAGGTTGTTAAGGCCTCGAGTTTCACTTCAGGATGAACTGAGGCGAAACCTCACGCATGAGCGCTGGCGAAGTGGGGGAGGCTGGCGGAACCCAGGGGCTGGCTTAGACTCCTCTCTGGGCTCGGGCCCCAGACCTCGGGCCTGTCCCTCGGCAGCCTGTCCCCGGGGTTCAGAGCAGCAGAAAAGGCAGAAGAGTCCAAGGTCCTGGGCCAGCTGCTGCCCAGGAACTGCAGGGCAGGAGCGCAGGCAGGGCCTGCAGCCGGGCGTTCACGGTCCTCGGCCTCCTGGACAGGAAGCCCAGGGACCCCACATGCCCAGGGCGGTGCATCTGAGACTCCCGGGACTTATTTTACGGCCACCCAGAAAAGGGGCGATGAGGGCCCAAGCTCTGGCTGGCCAAGGGTGGACGGGGAATGGGTGGGGGGTTTTCGGGGTCTCGGGGAGGAGGCCGGAGCCCGCGCCGCACCGGGGCTGGGTCCCGGGGCCAGGCCGTCCAGTCCACTCACCTGAGCCTGGAGCCCTCCTGGAAGAGCTCCTCGTTGGCTCCCCATCGGCCTCGGTCCGGCAGGAGCCGGGCCACCTGCTTGGCTTTGGCCTCCAGGTTGGCCAGGAACACCTGGAGGAAGTCCCAGGCGCCCCCGGCACCCTCGGCGCCGCCCCCGCCGGCGGCCTGGCGGACCTGGGCCACCTCCCGCAGGAGGCGCGCGGTGCTGGGCAGCAGGTCCTGCAGCGAGGGCGGCCCCATGGCCAGCCGGGGGTCCCCGCACTGCTCCTCCAGGCCCTGCAGCAGCCTCACCGCCCGGCCCAGCGCGCACTGCTCGGCCCACTGCCCCTGTCGCTGGGCCGCCGCGGCTGCCATGGTCCCAGGGCGCCCGGGCACGCACGGGGCGACGGCAAAGGCTGGGCGGGCGGCGGGGGCGCGGCCGCAGGTGAGAGTCCGGGGGGCGGGGCGCCTGGGGGCGGGGCTCGGATCCCACTTCCTGGAGCACGGGGGGGGAACCTGAGGTGGGGGGGACCTGAGGTGGGGGGGCTGTAGGACCCCGGGGCAGGGCCTGCGGGAGGAGGACGGGTCAGAGGGCGAGTGCCATCCCTCTGACCCCCAGGAGGAAGGTGCGGAGCCCACGGATTCCTGCGTCCCCGCAGCGGAGGCCACTGCGGGCAATCAGGCTGCGGTGTAGATTGCTCCCGGGTAATGCCAGCGACTGCGGAGGCTGAGGCAGGAGGATCACACTTTCAGGACAGCCTGGGCAATTTAGCAACACCTTGTCTCAAAATAAAAAGGACTGGGCGTGCAGCTCAGGAACGGAGCTCCTGCCTGGCGCCCTGGTTTCCAAGGCTGGGGCAGCAGAAAAGAAGGCTCAGGCTGGCTGGGCGTGGTTTTCACCCCAAGCTGCCGAACCCGCTGCCGCACTCCCAGCCGGCGGATCTCGGGGCAGCCGCTGGAGGGCGCTCTGGGCCAGCTGTGTCTCCGTCCCTGGGTCTACAGGCTGCTCCCGGACACACTCCAGTCACCACACACGGGCGCAGAGACAAACGCGCAGGCCACGCGGCAGAACACCAGGCCAAACTCTGAGGGCAAACTCCGGAGTTCAAAGTGAATAATAGGAATAACTAATGGCAGGTGTGGTGGCCTGTGTCAGTAATCACAGCGCTCAGGAGGCCGAGGCAGGAAGATCTCTGAGAGTTCCAGTACATAGTAAGTTCAAGGTCAGACTCTCAAAAAAAAAAAGACAAAACAAACAAAAACAAAATAGGAATACAGTAGGTAACATTAGTGGGACAGTCGCCCCCTCCCACAAAATTTGCTCACTGAATTCTCAAAACTCCTTTGAGGTGGGAGGGGAGAGGGCTTAGGACAAGAGATGAGCAGCCTGCCCCTCCCCTGCCTGCCCCCAACTCCAGAGCCCGGGAATCTCCAGCTGGCAGAACCCTCTGAGAGCAGGTCCTTGCAGCTGGGCGACAGGGGGCCTCCGAGCTCCTCGGCTTTCAGATCTCTTTCAGTGTCCGTATCTTCTGCTACAGAACGGAATGAAAACCCACGGCTTGGCAAAAGTTTGCAATTGTAGTTTATGTCAAGCGCCTGCCATCAGAGCGAAGCGAGCCCGGCTGGAGAAGCTGGCAGCCTCCGCGACCGTTCGGCCAAGCCTGTCCCCCGCCGCCTCCTTCGCAGGGCCTTGAAACCGGGAACCCACACGCGGCTCTCACCGCATGGTCCTCGCCCAGACTCCGCGCCTGCATTTTAACATCTGCTGTTTAATTCCACTCATTCACAGGAAAATTGTGCTTGCGAGCCACAGAATTGATTTCATAACCCACTAATGGGTCCTGGTTGGCAATTTGAAAAATGCTAAGAAACTCCAAGAGGGATATTCACTGCAGTCCTGTCGGAAACGGAGGAAAGTGGGGGAAAGGTTAAGCGCTGCCAGGAGTAAATTGTGCTGTGAGACTCTCCCTGGAATCCTGAGCAGCGCTTGAGGTGAATGAATTGGAGACAAACGCGGGCAGCATGAACCCGGGCTGTCCTCATACTAACTTTGATCCTCCTGCCTCAGCCTCCTATGTGCTGGAACTACAGGAGTGCACAACCCTGTCTGCTTTGGGTTTGCTTTTGTTTGTTCGTTTTGCAGAACTGGGCCTGAGCCCAGGGACTCATACATGCTGGGCAAGTGCTCTACCAGTGAGGCACAGACCCAACCCCCTTTTTCTTTTTAATTTTGAGGCAGGATCTCACTAAGTTGTCCAGGCTGGCCTCGAACTTTTGAGCCTCCTGCCTCAGCCTCTGCAGTAGCTGAGACTACAGACATGCACCGTTGCGCCATCTGGAAACAGGGTCTTTGCAGACGTAGTCAGGTTATTAAAATGAAGTCATATCGAATTAGGGTGGGTCTGAAATCTAATGTGACAGGCATTCTCCTTAGAAGGGATCTAGGACACAGACACAGAAGAGTGAGCGCGCACGTGCATGAACACACACACACACACACACACACACGGCATCCAGAGAATGGCTGGCAACCCCAAAACCTGGGACGAGCCAAGGACGGATCCCTGCTTAGAGCCCCAGAGAGCACAGCCCTGTGACAGCTTCAGGTCGGGCTTCCGGCCTGCAGAACTGTGAGTGAATGAATTTCTGTCATTGTGAGCCACTTCGCTGGTGGCACTTTGTCACAGCAGACTAGAAAACCAATACCATGAATTAAAAAAACAAAAACAAAAACCTGTCAAGTGCAGGGTGATTAGTGCAGGATACTGTCTATGCCAGAAGTGAAAAACCTGCTGTGTGTTAGGTGTGTAAGGGCACGTGCAGTGTGACGGCGCGCCTGGCAATGCTGGGTAGCGAGCCCAGGGTACAGGGAAGAAAGGGTTGGATATGAGCACATACGGGGCTTCAGAGACACTGCTGCCACTTTGTTTTAAACAACTAGGATCACACGTGGGAACACTTTTTTTGCGATGGTCTCACTATGTAGCCTGAACTGGCTTCGTACTCTCTAGGCCAGGATGGCTTTGAACTCGCAGTAATCTTCCTGCCTCAGCCTCCCAACTGTTGGGATTACAGGCATCCACCACCTTGCCTGGCTGGGTAAACAGTTTATATGGTTGTATTTCGGGCACTAAAGGACTTCATGGCATGAGAAGATGCTCAAAACCATTGTCAGTCAGGAGGATGAAAATCAAAATTGCTAGGAAGTCCCACTTCTGGAGGGACAGTGGCATCAGCTGCCCAAGTTGGAAATTCTGGGCACCGTTCCCAGCACTGCAGAATGAAGTAAAACAGAACTCCCTTCACACTGCCCAAGATGGCCATCATACCACAGACAGACACGAGCAAGTGTTGGCAGTGACGTGGTGACACGGGAGTTACAGGCTGTGGGCGGGAATGTCGCATGTGGCACCTGCTTTGAAAAATAGTTTTGGCAGCAGCTTGAGAATGTCACAGTTGGAGCCACAGCTGGATGGTCCTCGGCTGATGAATGGGTACATAAGGAGCGTCACCTTGGCGCTGCAAAATTAATGAATTACGTACTTAAATAAATAGATGAACTAACTGGTGTGGTGATGCAAAACTGTAAAGCATACAGCCCTTGGGAGGCTGAGGCAGGGGGATTAAAAGTTTAAACCTGGCCTGGGCAATTTAGTGATTTAGGAGGAGCCGGGCATGGTGGCACGTGGCTGTAATCTCAGCACTTGGGAGGCTGAAGCAGGAGGAATGTGGGGAGTTTGAGGCCAGCCAGGGCTACATAGTCAGTTCAAGGCCTGCAAAGACAACTACATAGCAAGACCTTATCTCAATATATATATATATGGGGCTGAGGTTGTAGCTCACTGCATAGGCTCCCAGTTCAATATGAAATCTCATAAAATACAAAGGTAAAGTGGTGTATTCATGCAATTCTTTCTTATTTTTGGCAATTAGAAAGAATGAAATTCTGACACATGCTGCAGCATGGGTGACCCTAGAAATCAGGGTGGGAGGCCACTGCCTTCTTGCTCTCAAAGGGCCTATTTTCTTTTCTTTTTTTGTGTTTTGCCCTTTATTTTCTGGTACCCGGGATTGAACTCACAACCTTACGCTTGGCAGGCAGGCCCTGAGCAGCTGGGCTACATCCCCAACCTTTTCATCTGCTTTTAGCATTTCATTTTCTTCTCTTTTTATCTTTAAATAAATGTTAAGCTTTTACACATTAAAAAAAACCCATGATGCTAAAGTGAAAGAAGCCAGCCACAGAATACCTCATACAGTATGATTCTATTTTTATGAAATGATCAGAATAAGTCAATTCATAGAGACACAAAGTGTAGTGAAAATAGGGGTACAAGGGAGGGGCGGTGTGTGGGAAAACAGGAATCCACTACTTATGGGCTTTTTATTTTTGGTACCGGAAATCAATCTCAGGACCTTGTGCTTGCCAGGGGGTGTTGGGTCGCTGAACTTTATCCCTGGCCATGTAAATTTCTTTTAGGCATGAAAGAATCTTTTAAAATAAATTCTACTTTGGGTGGTGGTTTAGGCCTGCAGCCCCAGCACTCTGGAGGCTAAGGCAGGATTGATGTGAGTTCAAGGCCAGCCTGAATGACATATAAAACCCTATCTCGAAGAAAGCCAATAAGGCCAGGCGTGGTGGCACATGCCTGTAATCTCAGTACTCGGGAGGCTGAGGCAGGAAGACTGCACTGAGTTCGAGGCCAACCTGGGCTACGTGGTGAGTTCAGGACTAACCTGAACTACATTGTGAGACCCTGCCTCAAACAAACAACAAAACACTCAGAAAATAAAATAAAATAAATAAAATAAAATGAAATAATTCTGATGATTGTAGAGTTCCGTGAGTGCTCTGAAGCTATGGAATTGCACATGCTGGGTAAATTGCGCGGTAATATACATAATACGCACAGGTTCCGTTAAATAAAACGCAGAAGCGATGCCTACAGAATAACCGCTAGAGGGCGCGCGGAGCACAGGCTGGCCTCTCTGCGGCCGGAGCGTCTCCGGCTTCTCTGGCCCCACCCCTAAGTCTCTGGCTCCGCCCCCAGAGCCTGGCCCCGCCCCAGGTTTTAATCACACGCTAGGGTCGTGATCACGCTCTGAAGCGGCCCATTCACACTTGCAGCACCCCAGACGCTGACCGCTGAGGCCCGCAGACCTAGAAACTAGAAGCTCTTAGCACAGCACAGCTCCTTAAAAGCCCTGGACTTTGTTCCCAGCTCCACACAAACAAAGCAACCATGAAAAACCCAGTTGGCTTTTAAACTACGACTTCTATTATGAAATAGTGTTCTGGAAGTCTCTTGGCACTTACAGAGAAGGACAGGGCAGAGCGCTCTTCTACACCCTTCACCCAGATCTGCAGTTTTTCACATTTTGCCAGTCTGCTTTATCGCTGCTGGGCCATCTCCCCAGCGCTGCCACCAGCCATTTGAGAAGAGGTTTCTCATTGCGCCCTGTTCCTTCCAGACACTTAAGCCGTGCTTGCAGGTATTAGGCCATTCTATTCCCACAGCCGTGATACAATGTACCAGTAGACGTTACACAGCGGCACAGCGCTAGTCATCTCAAACTGTGCTCCAGGTGTCAACTGTCTCCAAACTACTTCGTGGCAAAAACTCTTCACCCCCCACAGGGTCTTCTCCTCTCCTCCTCCTCCTCCTTCTTCCTCTTCTCCTTTTTCAGCACAGGGTACTAAATCCAGGGCCTTCTCACTGAGGTACATCCCATCCCTTTTTTGAGACAGAGTTTTGCTAAATTGATAAATTTTTCAGGTTGAGCTCAAACTTTCGAATCCTCCTGCCTCAGCTTTCCAGAGTGCTGGGATTATAGTCGTGCACCCTCTTGTCTGGCTCAGGACCCACTTGGGGGTGGTGTGCTGTGCTCTGTTCTCCTGCCTCTTTGGTTTCTTTTGGTCTGATACCATTTCTGGGTTTGTTTGTTTGTTTCCTAAAATGGTGACATTTTGGGGGATTCCAGGCCACTTCTTTTTAGGGTGCTCCCCTTGGTTTGGGCCTGCTCGTGCTTCCTTGTGCTTTGATCTGATCCGGGCAGGGAGTGGAAATATCAGAGAATTGAGGCTTTCCAGGACATTGTATCAGGAGGTGCACAGTGGCCTGTTACAGGTTGTGACTTTGATTCATGGGTCACTGTGAATCATGGAGTCAGGATCTGTAGACTAAATCAGTGTCCTCCTCCTCTGGGCCTCAGTTTCCCTCCTACAAAACAGAAGTTGGGCTTACTTGAGGCTCTGCAGACACCTGGAGAGCAGGTGTGTTTAGTTTAGCACTCACACTCTTAGGGTCTCTTTTTCTGAAATGTCGCCAGCATCAAGGGATTTGGTAATTTCATGCGGGCATCTTGGAGAGATGTCCTCTGATTCTGGCCTTACCCAAGATGACAAGGAGGACAGTGACACTGCCCAGCAGGGGCTGGGGGAATCTGAGAAAAGCACTGAATAGACGACAGTTTCCTTTAGCAATGACCCGAAATGGTGGGACAGCCACGGAGCGAGAAGTCTTGGAGCTTGGGGTGAGTGCTAACTTCTGAGGTCCTGGGGGACAGAGACCCCCATAAAGGGCCTTCTGCCTCCCCTCGGAGTTCCTGTTTGTCTCTCCTGGCAGTGGGGGGTAGGAGGACACGCCCCAGTCCCGAGGTCTGGTAGCCGGACAGGGGATTTCCATGTGCGGAGAAGCCTTTGTTTTAGAGAAGTCACTTAGCTTGGGTCAGTGCTGAGTCCACCCCTGAGATGCAGGGACGGTTACACACGCACACGCACGCACAGACGCAGGTGCAGGCGCACACGCACGCACAGACGCAGGCGCAAGCGCACACCCACACTCTCATGCGCATGGAGCCAGGCCCTCTGCTGAGTTCCAGTTATTCTCATTAAAGTTCATCAGCCCACTAATCCTGAGAGGTGGGTGTTCTTCCCACCGAACAGACAGGAAACTGAAGCTCAGCGTGGCCCAGGGTCATGTAGTTATTTGGTAGCAGAGCCCTGGGGTGACAGACACACTTTTCCTTGATAAAATTCTCTTTCCTTTTGAAGTAGTAACTTCTGGATCTAACTGGGAACAGGCTGCCCAGAGAAAACTACATTTCCCAGCCTTCCTTGTGATAAGTGGCAGCATGTGGTTAAATTCTGGCCAATAGGATTTCTGGATTGCGGCTTCAAGGTGTGGAAGCACACGCTTCTGTTCTCTCCCTCCCTCCCTCTTTTGTTTTCCAGTCCTACAACCAGGAAGTGGATAGTCAGGATTTGAACTCACTCTGCCTCCATCGTCTACGCCCCCGACACACACCTCTGTCAGCCTCCATCTTTCCCAGCAGCGCACACCAACCACGTCCATGCACACGCTCCTCTGCACCCACTCGCAACACTAGACAGAGCCGCACACAATTCACCTTTAAGGCCAGGAGGCCTGGCCTCGGCTTGCTTATTCCGCCATCCCGTCTGAAGGGTCTGCTCTGTGCCAGGCAGCCTGGTGGCCACGTGTGACATGCATGGGGGTCCCTCGTGGGGGACCAGGGAAGATCACACATCCTCCCCCAAAAGATACTTCCACATTCTACACTTGCAAACTGCAAATGTGACCCTGTTTGGAAAGATCATTTTGCTGGACATGTTGGTGCACGCCTGTGATCCCAGCACTCTCAGGAGGCTGAGACAGGAGGATCACAGCAAGTTCAAGAACAGCCTGGGCTACATACTGAGTTCGGGGCCAGCCTGAACTGCATAGTGAGACCCTGTCTCCAAAAAATAAAAAAGTTAAATTTTTGCAAATGTAATTAAGCTAATGATGTGGAACGGAGACCATTTTTTGATCATCTGGGTGGGGATAGGTCCTAAATCCCACGACTCTTAGAAGAGACAGAGGAGATACGTAGAGACCCCTGACCCCCGGGTAGGATGTGAAGGAGCCCGAGACTGCGTGACACTTGGCTTCAGACTTTTGGCCTCCAGAACTATGAGAGATTAAGCTTTTTTTCTTCCTTCCTTCCTCACTCTCTTTTTAATTTAATTAATTTTTTTGAGACAGGATTTTTCTCTGCAGTTCATTTTGGCCTTGAACTCTTGGTTATCTTTCTGCCTCAGCCTCATGAGTGCTGGGATTACAATTGTGCACCACCACATCTATCTACATTTCTGTTGTTTAAAGCCACCTAGTTTGTGGAGATTTGTTATAGCAGCAGCAGGGAATGAACCCTCCAATCAGGCAACTACCTCGATACCATAGCTCTAAGATAGGGGTTGAGACACTAGCACCCCAGTCACCCCTGTCAGGAGCCCAGGTGCACATGGATCACCCTGTTACAGTCACTCAAAGGTGTACGTGCCTTTTTGATTGTGCCACACTGAATAAAGGCCCTTTACAGATCTCTCTTCTCCTCCCAAAAGATAGGCAGAGGATCCCGGGGTGCCCAGGTGGTAAGAGAGACATGAAATCCCAGGGAGAGATGACAGGGAAGCAAGAAAGAGTTCTGAGTGGTGCCACAGAAGGGACCAGCGACAAGGAATCTAGTCCCGAAGGAGGGAAAGGCACTATGAGGATTCCTTCTTGAAGCTTCCAGAAGAAACCCGCCTTACTCCTGGACTTTGGCCCTGTGAAACAGATTTTACTTTTCTTTCTTTTTTTTCCTTTTTTTTTTTGTCTTTTTGAGACAGGGTCTTGCTATGAAGTTCAGGCTGGCTTTGAGCTCACTCTGTAGCCCAGGCTGGTCTCGGGCTCACAATGATTCTCCTGCCTCAGCCTCCCGAGTGCTGGGATTACAGGCGTGAACCACCACACCCGGCCAGATTTTGCTTTTCTGATCTCTAGAACTGTAAGAACCTTGAATTTGAGATGATCCACCTGCCTCAGCCTACATAGTGCTAGAATGATAGGTGTGCACCACTATACCTGGCTACATATGTGTCATTTTAAAAAAGCCATTGAATTTGTGGTGATGTGTCACAAGTGCTGTCACCCAGAGACCTACTCCTGGGTCAAAACATGGGCTTTGTGTCTCAGGGGGCCCTGTGGAGCCACTGAGTGAGATGTGACCCTCTCTGTGAGGTGGTCACAGAGAAATGATGCTGTGATACCCCTGGGCCTGTGTTAGGAGCACCCTCCCCCCACACCCTCCCCCACCCAGGGAGGATTCCCACAAGGACCCACAAACCACAGGGTCCCTCCGAAACACACACACACACACTCACACACTCAGGGATGCTATGGTGTCTGAAAGGGTCCCCAGAGGAGATGCAGGAAATAATGGCCCAGTGACACCACGATTCCTGACCAAATACACCAGAAGTCCCAGTGCCACAGACACTGGCCTGACACACGTGTGTGCACACACACAGGTGTGCACGCAGATATATGTCCTTCCGACCACCTCAGGACAGGACCTGCCACACAAGGGATATGGTACAAAAATAGTTTATTACAAAAGAAATCTAACCCGGGTGCCTAATAATTTACATTGTTACCAGTGCCTGCCTACGCCCCTCTCTCCTCATCCATCTGGACACAGCGGGCAGGGGAGGGACTGCTCCCTGGCTCCACCAGCTCAGGGAGGGGACAGGAAATGAACATTGAGGGGGACAGGGGGCCATTGCCTGAGAGTGCCACAGTCCCTGGTTGGTGGGACAACACAGGGAGGCGGGGTCGGTCTATGCACGCGAAGGGCTCAGGGGTAGGTGCGTGTGCTTTGGTGCAAATCCTGGTCCTGAAGACTGGGGGGGGGCAGAATGAGATCTTCACAGTTTCCAGGGCAGACCCCCGCCAGCGCAGGGAGGCTCCTCCCCATGAGTTCGAGATCTGCCCCCCCATCCTTCTCAGCTGCCTCCTGGAGCCGGAGAGGGGGGCACCGGCCGGCCAGGGCCTCGGAGAACCCCAGGAAAGGGCAGGAAAGCAGGTGGAGATGGAGGAGGAAGGAAGAAGCTAGTGGGAGCCAGGGGGAATCCGGGCGGGTCCTTGGGGGGAGACTGGGAGGGCGAGGAGGTCGGCGAAGCCGAAAGGAGACCTGTGGGAGGGGAGTGCACGGTGAGAGGGGCAGTAAGGCCAGGCCCAGGGGCCAGGCCAGGCTGCCCGGCCCCCAGGAGGAGGCCAGGGCGCGCGCGTGCGAGGTGCTCACCATTGGAGCTGAGGCGGCTGCTGCTCTCGGGAGAGGTGGTGGCACTTCGGTCCGGGGAGGGCTCGGTCTGTGTCGCAGAGGCCGCCCTGGTGGCCTTGCCCCTTAGGATGTCGATGACCTGCGGAAGGAGGGGCGTCACCGCAAACCCCCCCACCGCTGCCCCCGCCCATCCCTGCGTCCCCCAGCCCCGGGGCGCACTCACCCTGCGGCTGCGCGCCACCATGAGCGGAGTGTCGTTGTGACAGTTCTTGAGGCCACTGTCGGCGCCGCTGCGGACCAGGGTGCGCACGAGCGGCAGGAGCCCGCGGCCCGACGCCGAGTGCAGCGCGGAGCTGCCCGAGTACATCTGCGCGTTCACGTTGGCGCCGTGCTGTGGGGGCCGTGAGGGGGTCAGCAGCCGCGTGGACGGGCATGGGCGCGCTGGGGGACAGGATCCTGGGTCTGGATCCTGTTGGGGAATGGGGTGGGGGTGGGGAAGGACAGCGCGGGAGCCGTTCCCACCTGCAACAGTAGCTGCACCATGCTGAGGCTGTTGTTTTCCACGGCGTGGATGAGCGGGGAGCGGCCACTCTTAATGTCCTGCGGGGAGAAGGACAGGGCTTTTTAGTTTGCCCATCTCCTGGCCAAAGAGTGGGTGGCCCAAATTCCATTGGCTTGGTCCACCTTCCCGGTCCGAGTCTGTACCTCAAGCCGCACCCACGACCACGCCCACACCAAGGCCCCACCCACCCGATGGAGGCCCAATCAGAACACGCTCACACCCACTGTAGGACACGCCCACCAAACTCCAGTCCCTCCCACTTCACTCTAGACCCGCCCCTCCTACGCCACGCCCCCGTCCCGGCCACGCCTCCTCCGCTCACCACTGCATCAATGTCCGCGCCGCGCTCTAGCAGAAGCAGCACAGCTTGGTGACACTTGGTATTCACGGCCACATGCAGGGCGGTGAGCCCTGAGGGAAGGGGACACTGGGTTAGACCTGAGCCTAGGGCTCTGGGTGGGACCGCCCCAGCCTGCCCCGGTGGTGGAGGACTGACCGTCGTAATTGCGGGCCTCCAGGTCCACGGAGCCCGGGGCCGCGCTGTCCAGCAGGGCCTGCAGGCAGGTCGGGCTGCTGTGCTCGCACGCCAGGTGGGCTGCGGTCTGGCCATGGCGATCCAGCGCCATGGGGCTGGCACCAGCCGTCACCAGGAGCTGGACCATGGACGGTAACGTGGTGATCACAGCCAGGTGGAGCGGAGTCTGGGGACAGCGACTGTGAGTCACGGGTGTCCCGCCCAGCACCCCAGCCGGCCCGCTCTCTGGGCCACCTCTCCTGGAGTCAAGAATTGGGCTCCCCTTTTCTCTGTGAGGGCCCAGAGTTCTGGGCCTCCCCCTCTCCTCGCCTAGGAGTTCGGTCCCAGGCAGGAGGGGTCCAGCCCTGGCACGCTGGAGTCCGCGTTACCTCCCTGCCCGGCCCCAGGACCCAGCACCTCACCTGCCGCAGGTTATTGTACACGTCCAGCTCGCGGCCCGCGTGCCTGAAAAGGGCCAACAGCCGGTGCACGGCGGTCACGTTGTTCTGCACCACAGCGATGTGGAGCGGCCTGGGGCGGGGCGATCACAAACATTAGGGGCGTCACCTCTGCACTCCGTGCTGTGCCCCCCCCAGCTCTAACCTGTGCCTGGATGCAGGGGCGGATGCATCTCCAGAATTCTCCAGTTTCCCCTCTACCTTCACTGCACCATGTTCCTGCTCCCTCGGACCCTCCTGGGTAATCCAGTCCCCTCTCCCCAAGCCTTCCTCCTTCTACTTTGCCCCCACGGTCTGTCTCCCAAGACAGCCAGACAGACTTGTAATGCATTTATTACAGGGGGTTGAACCTAGGGCCTCTGCACCAAGCTTCATCTCCAGCCTCCCTCCTTTTAATTTTGACACAGGGGCTTCCTAAGTCACTAACTTGCTCAAACTTGCTGTCCTGCCTCAGCCTCCCAGAGTGCTGGGATTACAGACTCCCACTGCCATGCCCAGCACAAAGCAACCTTTTAGTTCTTCCTCCAAAGTTCCCAGGGTGGCCCAGGAGGCCCTATGGGACCTGTTCCCCCATCCCATCCCTTTGGGCTGCATCTCTTGCAGTCTCCTCTCTGCACTGGCTCTTTCCTCGAAGTCTCCCCAGGGGTGTGCAGGCCCCCTTCTGGAGTGGAAGGGCAGCAGCACCCCCTCCTCCCCTGCCTTGTTTTCCTCCCCATCCTGCCTGGCCTGGTGCCTGGTGCGCTCCACAGGTTCCTGCACTTCTTTCCTGTCTGAATTCCCCCACCCTCTACTCAGGATGCATTCAGTGCCCAGAGCCTAGGACAGCAGGGGACACTGAGTAGTGTCCACAGGGATGAGCCGAATACAGGGACCCATATCAACCATCCCCCTGGCTGTCCTCAGAGGTGCCACCGTCCTTCTCTTCCTCCCCCCAGAGCTTTCTCTTCTGTGACATGGGGTGGGGGGTGGTGAACTTGGTGCCCTCAAGGAGATGCAATAGTGGGAAGAGGGAGAGAGGCATATGGGACACTGCTCTGGGGCTGGGCTTTGTAGTCAGTCCAGAAGCCCCTTCCAGACTGGGGGACCCATCCCCCCAGTTTCTGGAAAGGTGTCAGCTTTCAGACACCCTGGGAATTACCCTCAGCTGAGAACCTGTAACCCAATGTCACCTCCCAAGTGGTGGGGAGAGCCTCCCCACAGCACCAGCCAGTGACTGAAGGCCCCAGCCCTGAAGCCACCCCAGGAT
This sequence comes from Hydrochoerus hydrochaeris, assembly GCA_004027455.1. Taxonomy (NCBI): domain Eukaryota; kingdom Metazoa; phylum Chordata; class Mammalia; order Rodentia; family Hydrochaeridae; genus Hydrochoerus; species Hydrochoerus hydrochaeris. The sequence goes on along the minus strand of PVLA01002003.1, from coordinate 6,447 downwards.
CAGCACCAGCATTCCCTGTGGGATGGCAGAGGCCCCCTAAGGCTACAAGCAGCTCAGCCTCCCCCAGGCCTGACGGTGCCCATCAGGGCCGTGCTTTGCACTGACTCTCCCGGGACCCCAGCCTGGGAACAGTCACTTAGAGTTGAGGGCACCCAAGGGTGGTGGCACATGCCCGTTAATCTCAGTGGAAGGATAGCAAATTCCAGCCCCGGCTGGGGTAATGAAACATAAAAGGGCTGGGAACGTAGCTGGCTGCAGAGGCCCTGGGTTCAATTCCCAGGAAGAGGGGAGGAGCTCCAGGACCATCTGGGGAGCTCTGGAGTGTGCAAGCCGGCGTTTGCGTGGGCTGGGGGACAAGGCGGAGGCATGAGGCTGCCTGCACCTGCAGTCTTCGTGACCTTTCTAAAAGTCCTTCACTACAGCAGCCATTCTCAGCGACAGTGGGCCCCTACTAAGCAGGGATTGCTTTACGCTGCATAGGAACAGTCTCTTTCCCAACTAGGATCCTCTAGCAGCTTCCCAGCACGTTCGGGTCAGAGCGCAAAAATCTGGGAGCCCGGGACACCTTTGGGGCCGCAGAGGGCTAGGGGTGCAAACGGAGCTGCTGAGCCCTTAGCTGCGCGCTAGGACAGAGGTGTGCAGCCCAGGACGGCGCCACATGCCAGGGCGAGACCGTGCAGGTGATCCTGGAAGCTGGATCCTAGACCCAGCAAGTCAAGTTTAAACAGAAGCTGTCAGGGAGAAGGGCCTGGCCTCTGCGCGGTCCCTGGGAGCCCCTCTAGCTCTCCAGTGCCTGTTCTCTGCGTCCCTGGACGCCGGGCCTGGGGTTCCCTTCGCGGCCGCCGGGGTTAAGCGAGGGCAGAGGCCGCGAACGATTTCAGAGAAACCGTCCAGGCCTGAGTTCCCATAAACGCGCGGGCCGCAGGGGGTGGGGTGGGGCTGGAGGAAGTGGGGACGGGAGGGGCGGCCCAGCCCTCGGACTTCCAGTAACAGGTCCGCGGGGCGGGGCTCCGCTTCCTGCTCCCGGGGGAGGGAAGCCTGTCCCGTCGTCGTGGACCTACGCGGCCACCCCCGGCACCCCAGCTTTCATCCTCGGGGGTGGGGGGGAGCTGGGAAGACCAGGCCAAGCAGACCTGACTCTTTTGGGGGTTGGAATACATTAGTCCCAGGCCTCCCTCCCAGTGAGTGCGGGCCCTCGGGAACCCTGCCCTACAGGGGTAGACTCCAGCTGGCTCCCGGTACCCCATATCCTGGCATCCACCCTAAGATCCCTTGGGAGCCCGGGATCTGGTCGCATAGGCTTCCTTAAGAATCAGGACTTCCTCACTTGCTCTGAGCTCCTAAGTCTCCACATTACCCCTTCCTTCCATGCCCTTGTGGGAATCCCGGGATACAGCGTCCCAATCCTGCTCTCTTTGGGGACCTGGACTTCCAGGCCCCTAGGCAAGACCAGATTCACAGGGCTGCATGCCCAGTTTAACTTTCTGTTGTCATTGCATTGAAATGTTTTTTTCTTTCTTTTTTTTTTTTTTACTCCCCAGTACTGGGGATTGAACCCAGGGCCTTCCCACTGAGTTACAGCTTCAGCCCTTCTAAACATTTAAATTAGCTGGGTGTGGCCGCCCATACCTGTAATCTCCGCACTGGGGAGACTGAAGCCAGCCTGGGTTACATACAGTGTACAAGGCTGGCCTGTCTTACACACTGAGACCCTGTCTCAATTAAAAAAATTTTTTTTTTAAATTGAACTTAATTTAAAATTTTAAAAAGCATTTTTGAGAAAAGAACAAAACACAACAAAACCCCAGCAACTAACAGTTGCTTTATTGCCCAGGCTGAGCTTAACCACCACACCCTCCTGCCTCAGCCTCCCACAATGGCTGGATCACGGCCGCTGCCACTACACCTGGCTTGCAATTTGTAGTTTCTGAAAAGAACCCCTTCGATGTAACTGGTGCTGCGCCTAAGGCTTCTCCGAATGCCTGGTTCCCAGCTTGTTCGCTAACCCTGCCAGGATCAAGATACAAAGTACCCCAACTTTTGCCTTCAGGCTAAGCATGGGCTCCCCTCTAGCAAGATTTCCTTGCTCCCTAACAGAGTGTGTGTGTGGGGGCAGAGCTGCCCTGCAAGTCCAGCCCCCACCTTTGTTTCCTTGGGGACTCAGACGTGGCGTCCACCGCCCTCCCGCCCCCTGCCCCCTGCCCTCCCCCGTGTGAAGCGCGGGGTGGGGGCGGCACAGGCTGGGGCTGCGCCAGCTGCCGGTTCCGGTAAAGCCGGGCCCCAGCGGAAGGGGTTAAGGTTGGAGGGAGCGCCGCCAGGGAGTGGAGAGTGCTGACGTGGGGAGGGCGAGCAGCTGGGCTGCGGTCGGGCTCTGCGGGAAGGGATTTCCCCGGCCGGCAGCTGAGGCCTGAGTGTTTGCGCTGGGGACAGGGAGGATGCAGCGCGGGGTGAGGGGCTGCGGCTGGGGACCTGTGGGCCTGGTGGCCTCTCCTTGCCTCCGGCTTCCAGGCCGCAAACACCTCACCCCTGGGGACAGATACAAAAGAAACCTGTTTCCAGATGACCCCCCCCCCCCCCGGCACCCAGAGTGGGAGGAGCCGACGGTGGGGCCCTCAGTGTATCAGGCACTTTCTCTGCTCAGCCCGCAGATGGCCTCCACCCAGCACTGGAGCTCCAACTTGCCCACTCCAAGAAGCTGCCCACTCCAAGAACTGGGCTTCTTCCTTTTTTTTGTTTTTTTTTGTACCGGTGATTGAACTCACAACCATGCACTTGCAAAGCAGGCGCTTATGCCGCTGAGCTAAATCCTCAGCCCCCAAGAACTGGGCTTGGTTTGCCCGAGGCCTGTTCTGTGCTCCATACTGTGTATGTCACCCTAAGCATGATGGGTGCTAGGACAAGGCCTGGGTTCCAAAAGGGAAACTGAGGCTCAAGGATGTAAGTTACTCAGGGACCCTTTCTCCAGCTCCTCTGGCTTTGGTACCGGGGATCCAACCCAGGGCCTGTACCACGGAACCCCTGGTTTTATTTATTTAAGGCAGGGTCTCTCTAAATTGCTCAGATGGCTCAAACTTGGGGTTCTCCTGTCTCAGCCTCCCTTAGTGTTGGAAGATTAAATGACTTTAGAGAAACCATCTGTTTAGTTCCTGTTTGCACATTGGGGAAAGATGTGGGCCACTGAAAGTTTAAACCCAGGCCAACCTAGTAACAGTAATCATGCTGGTCAACTGTACTGAGTGCTACAACCAGGGCTCCCGACAGCCTCGGGAACATGTTGTCTGAACCGCTGGTGACAAGCCAGGGGACTGTGAAATCAGTTTAGGGGCCCATCTGACTTAGTGGGCTGTGATCATGAGACAATGAAGTAGACTAGAATAGAAAAGATCAAAATAGGTCCTGAGAAATAAGAGTAAGTATTGTTTTCTTTCTTTTCTTTTTTTAAGCCAGGATCTGCTTTGTAGTGCAGACTGGTGGACACACTTGAACTCGTTATGTAGCCCAGGCTGGCCTCCTACTCAAGATCCTTCTGCCTCAGCCTCCCAAATGCTGGCGTAACAGGTAAGCATCCCCAGTTTTGTGTAATTTTTATTTCAAGCTTGCGTATGTGCATGTACACTGGAATGGAGGTAAAATAATGACTGTAACCTTAATTAGCACTTGGTAAACACCTGCTATACCAGGCTTAGTGCTAGGGGCTTCATACGCGTCATTCAAATAGATAACTGATCAGAAATGTACTTTCTCCTTTTTGGGTTGTGATACAAATGTGAGGGATGAGGGTATAGCTCGGTGGCAGGGTGTGCGTGGCATGCCTGAGGACCTGGCATGCGTGAGACAGCGCTGAAAAAATCTGAAGATCACTGCTCCAGGAAGAGTCCTAGGAGGTCAGCGTGCTCAGGGAGCCCCTTTCTCAGCAGGAGGAAGCTGACGCTCAGAGAAGGGGAGACCGTGCTGAAGGTCACACAGTGGCAGCAGAGAAGACAGGACCCTAAGGCCAGCTTAGAGCCTGTGCGTGGAGGGCTGACCATGGCACCCTGTGCCTCCCCCTCCTTCCTGCTGAGAAGGGGTCAGTCACTCACGTGTCTCCGTCCTCATCTGCGCGGGTGGCTGTGGCGATGTCCGCTGACAGGGGGTGTTCCATGGAGCACATCATGGGGTACAGAGGTGTAGGCAGGTTCAGCAGAGGGAAGGAGCCCACTGGTGGGGTAGGGTACAGAGGCAGTAAGGGTCCTGGGTGGGAACAGAGAAACGCACCCGTCAGTGAGCCCACAGGCCTCCATCTGTGCCCACTCTAGGCCTCATTACCAAAATGTTACTGTCTTCCTCCAAGTCCCTTGTTGGAACTCAAGGGATCCTCCTGCCTCAGCCTCTTGAGTGCTGGGATTACAGGTGTGCATCATGGTCCCAGCTCTTTTTGCACCTTACGCTAGTCCTGCAGCTCCAATTCCACCTCCTGGCCCGCATCCCTGTGCTGGACCTGCAGCCTCCTCTCTGCAGCTCTGCTCTTGTGGGTCTGACCCCCCCCACACCAGGCAGAGCCCTTACACTTGGCAGCTGGAGGCCCCCCCACCTCCCCAGGGCCTGCTTGCTGAATGACTCTAGCTGAGGGGGCTGAGGTCTGTATGAATAGGTAGGTGTGGAGTGTGGACTGGACACGCACTGGGTCAGAGAGGCTCCAGATCCCCAGCCAAGGCCTAAAGAGGCCTGGGTATTGGGAAAACCACATCCACTGGACACAGATAGGGGAAACTGAGGCCTAGCTCTCATCCAAGGGATGGAGGAGGCAGAGGCTTCTCTCCTGCTGCACCAACAGGGTGGGAGCTGTGGAAACTGGGTGAGCACCTGGTGCTCTAGAGGCAGGCTCTGGGCAGCTCTGGGGACCCTGGGGTCACAAGACTGCTGCAGTAGACAGTAACCTTTTCTTGAGATCTGGAATGAGGCCAGTGTATGGCTTTCCCTGCCATCCGTCATCCGTCATCCTTGGGAATTTGCATTCTCCTTTCCAGGTTCTGGACCTCCATTTACCAGCTCTTGGGGCTCTAAGGCCTACCACAGGGAGCCCCAAATCTCTCATCTGACCCTAATCCTTAAGGACCACAATTCCCCAGGCTCTGACCCACTAACCCCAGGTAGAACTCTGGTGACTTGTGACACACACAACCGGGCCACCGAACCCTGGGTCTCTGGTCCCAGGAACATCAGGTTTTCCCCCTCGGACCCTCCTGATCCCAGACATTGGGGTGCTCAGCCCTCAACTCTAATTCCCATGCCTCCTGATATGTGAGTCTCTGGGACTTTTTCCGGGCATTGTCTCATGTCAGTCCCCATGCAACCCCAGTCTGTTTGGTTGACTCTCTTTAAGCCCACATATCTAGATACCAGGAGCCCCGATTTCTCAGGCCCCAGTATGAATTCCTCCTGCGTGTACAGCACTTTGCCCCCTTGTCCTGGGGATGGGACCGTGGTGCACTCTACTGCGAGCTACAGCCCAGCTCTTTCCATTTTTTATTTCGAGACAGAGTCTCCATAAATTGTCTGGCAGGACTCAGACTTGGCTACCCTTCTGCCTCGGCCTCCCTCTGTGCTGAAACTACATGCACGTACCATTGCATTCTGGTTAAGTGGCTATAATTCCAGGTCCCTGCAAGGGCAGGCTCTGCCCCCAGATTCTGAAGCCCCCATCTCTATCTCCGGGCATTGCTCCCTGGCTCCCCATTATGTGTGGCATTTGGCCCTGGGGCCCTGTCCCGGACTCCCAGCTTCCCAGATCCCTCCTATCTGTGTCTCAAAGCCCTGCTGCCTGCTGCCTGCAGATTTCCTATCCGCATCCCGGGGACCTCAGGCTCCAGTCTGCTGAGGCCCAGCCACCCGGAACCCCATGCATTCGTGGCCCCGGCGCCGTCCCCCGCACTGACCCCGTGCCCTGGCCCGCGGAGCCACTCACCCGGGTAGTAGAGCGCCTCGGGCCTGGGCAGGCCGTGGGGGGGCGGGGGCGCGGCCGGGGCATCGCAGCCGCCGCGCAGGGGGTCCGGGGGCGCGGCGCGGGGCACGGCGGGGCCCGGCGAGGGCTCGCGCAGGGGGCGCTTGCGGAGCGGCAGCGCAGCGCCGGGCGCGGCCGCCTTGGGCCGGGTGCGCAGGTCCACCGGCCCGTCGTCCATGGCCCCCGCGGGGCATCGGGGCATGGGGCCGCCCGGGACGGCGGCGAGCGCGGCACGGGAGGGCGCTGTCGCGGGCACAGGGACTTCCCCCGCCGCCAGCTCGGCCGAAGGGACTTTTGTCGCCGGGGCGGTGCCGGCGCCCGCCCCCTGCCCCCGCCCCCGCCCCTCCCCCCGGCCCGGCCGCCCCAGGGGTTTCCTGGACCGGCGGAGCCGCCGCGCCCGGGCTCCCGGGGAGGAGCCAGACCCGGCCCGCCCCGCTCGGGTCCCGGGCCGTGGGGGTGGCTCGGGC